>ONZH01023924.1:0-335375 GCA_900303285.1 Rhinella marina | reverse complement strand
GCTGAGGAGCCCTCTGCTGAGCCCTCTGCTGAGCTGCTTGACGGAACAGAGTGAAAATTCAGATCCTCCTACTAGATAAACTCAAAGCTGTGCAGGTAAAAGGGCTCAACATTTTAATAAAGACCAATTGAAAAATTATATTTATCTCAAAAGTGTGCTGTCCACATCTGTTGCTCCGTACAGCGGCCCCCGCAAAAAATAAAAAACAATAGAAGATGTCCTATTCTTGTCCGTTTTGCGGACAAGGACAGGCATTGTTACAGTGGATCCGCAAGAAAAATGGATGCCATACGGACGCCATACGGTTTTTTTTGTGGACCGCAAAACACATAAAGTCGTGTGAATGTAGCCTTATATGGACATAGAGCAGGGACTCCTAAACCATATACAGACATAGAGCAGGGACTTCTAAACAGGTGCAGATGCTGGCTGATTCTCCTCCTATGTAGTGCTGCCCCCTGTTCCTTTCACTTCTAGGTGGCTGACTGAGGAACCATTGAGTTGTCTGAAGAAACTAGCAGCAAATTATTATTGTTGGTGAAAAAAATACCAGACTAACTGGTGCAATTCTGGCTAGATGGCAACCCTACCAGAATTGAAAAAAAAATACAACCTGTCCAATCTCTGTCTTCTCTGCAGGGGACATAGTAGTTGATGCCAAAAGTACCTCACCCAGTGACTGACAGGCAGAGGTCACACCCATCTTGTGATAGACAGGTGTGTCATTTAGTCTCCCTGCCTCCTGAGTCTCCATCTTGGGATCTGCAGGGAGGGTTGCACAAAGCTGGAGCCATGTCTGCTGCTGTGGGACGCATATCGCAACATTACGAGGCCTCAGCCACACACAATAAAGGAGGTGAGGCTGCTCTTGGTTTGCTAGAGATACTTACATTACCTCATATACTATCTAAAAAGACCTATCGTAATATACCCCGGGTGGTCGTGTCTGTTTGCTGACTGAACTTCCTGAGAATGTAATGTATTTTAAATGTAGCCACTTCATGTAGAGCCGCAAGTGCAATGAAGTTCTGGCGTGCACTATTTTTCCTCCTCCAGCTGAGGTATTGGTCGGAGGCGGACAGTTAGGTGCGTTATTGCGGTGAAAACCTCCGGTGGCGCGGAGGAGAGCGGTGCCAGGTAAAGGGGGCTTGTAGACGGCTGTAGGGAGAAACATGGCGGCTCTGCCCCCCTATTTACCTCAGATTACTATGATATCGCGATAGACATTATACGGACAAGCTACACCGTGCTTATCTGTCCCTTTTCCTGTCCTGCTACATCATAAGCACTCTCTCTAAGGCTGTAACCCACGGAGGTGGGGGGTGGGGAGGGGTGGAATCCCTCCGATTTGACAGTGAGCCCTTTACATTTTTTGCAGTTGCTCCTCAGAAATCACTTACATGGTTTTTTATTGTAATTTTTAGTCACTGTAGGAGACTTGAACCTGGTATCTTCTCATTGCTTGTCACATAGACCACCGTAGAATATTATTGCTGTTCCTCTGGCTTTTCAAGCCATTTGCCATGCGAGGAACTGAGGGAACCTACCCAAGACCCAGACTGTCAGATGAGCCCCTATTTAACCCTGCAGATGCTGTGGTTGCTAATGACAGCGGCATTTGAGGGGTAAAACGCTGATGGGTGCCTGCTATAGTATACATCCTGCACCCACCATCTATAGTGTGTAAACTCGCTCCTTACATTCCCTGCACCCTAATGCAGTACATGCATGACACATGCGTTGATGGGTTAAAGCGGTTTTCTGAGATTTTAATACTGATGACTTATCTTCTGGATAGGTCATCAGTATCTGATCAGTGGGGGTCGGACAACCGGGACCCCCGCCGATCAACTGTTTGAGAAGGCATCGGTGCTCCTTTGAGTGACGTCATGTTCATCGGTCACGTGGCCTAATTGCAGCTCAGCCCCATAGAAGTGACTGGGGCTGAGCTGCAATACCAAGCACAACCACTATACAATGTGTGGCGCTGTGCTTGGTAAACTGCGAGAAGGCTGCGGCGCTAACAGGAGCACCCGTGCCTTCTCAAACAGCTGATCGGTGGAGGACCCGGGTGTCCGACTGAGGATAGGTCATCAGTATAAAAATCTCAGAAAACCCTTTTAAAAAAAGTAGTCCCACAGAATAGGCGATAAATGATTGCTGGAACCCCCACGATCACGAGGAGGATCTTGAGGTCCCATGTTCCTCCTCGCTGTGGTCATATAAATGGCTCGGTGGTCATGCACGCCTCCTCGCCTTCCATTCAGTGTCCAGAGAGAACTGAGCACTAGGCCGTTCCTGTCAGTCCCATAGACAGTGAATCGACCAGAAGAGCTTGGGACCCCCGTTCTGTGGATCAATTGGACCCCCAGTAGTCAGACAGTTTTCGTATATTCTTTGGATTGGTGATCACCGTCTTAGGAGCAGACGATCCCAATGGCCCTAAACTGTGCCCCATTGAAAATAACCCCACTCATCTGTGCCTGCGCTGCTGCCCCATACTGGCAGGACCAGGAAGTGGCTCAGTCATGTGACTGCTGCAGCCAGTCACCGACACATCACTGCTAGTGACTGGATGGCGACGTGTCGTTCAAGCCACTACCTGAAGCGTCCGGGAATGTGGCAGCGGTGCGGACATTGTGGGACCACGGACAGATGCGCGGTCTTTTTTTTGTTTTTTTTTTAAAGTTGGGCACAGGTTAGTACCACTGGGGTTGATGGCTCCTAGGCTGGGCATGCCCTTTAATATTTTCCCCTGGTTTGTTTTTTGGCAGTGTGTCAAGGATAATAAACCGGAGGAGGGGCGATTGCTTCTGAAAAATGGGCTGTAGCCCAAACCAGTGAAGGAGATGCAGCGCTGCACAAAGGCCACGCCCCCTCATGGTTTTGATATGCCATATCTATAAGATACACCTTCAGGACGACACAGTGGCAGCTAGCCATTATCGTGATTCTAGCCCTAGTCCTATAGGACAGACATTGGAGGCCACAGATGTGTACATGAGAGGGGCGCTCCGCGTTCAGTGCACAGTCGCATACAGTGTTCCTGCACATTCAGCTGTTATTAGGGAGCGTTCACACAGGACATTTTTGACCGTGCAGTAAAGAAAAAAGCTTCAGAAGCCACTCATGGTTTACTGCTGCGTTTCTAGGCTGCGCAGCTCGTACAGATCAAACACATAGGGGGTCATTTATCAAAGATCAGCTTTTTACGCCGGTCTTTGATCGCCCCCGCGCAGCCGGAGGAAGCTCCTAATTTATAATGAGGCTCTCAGGCCTTGTCATAAATTAGGTTCACCTCCGGCAGTCCGCACACCGGGAGTGAAAACCACTCCAGTCCCTGACTGACAAGGACGGCGTAAGTTTTGTCACACTGCACTTTAAAAAGTAGCAAAACGGGGTCTTGCGGATAAGCGCTACATTTTTAAAATTGCATGGTGCAGTTTTTGATGCAATTTTTGCTATGTAGTAAAAAACAAAAAATCACTATTATGCCGTCAGTTCGGGTCAGATGAGCTGCCAGCGGTCAGCAAGATGCGGCCGACATAGGATGTGTTCAGAGTTACCACCCGGCCTGTATCTCGCCTCCTCCATTTGCTTGCACTGCGGGGAACACTCACTGCTGGATGGTTTGTTTGTTTTTGCAGAAGCAGAGAAGGGGGCACTAATGGGGGCATTATTCTTACTGGGGGGCACTAATAGGGGCATTAATTCTTACTGGAGGTACTAATGAGGGCATTATTCTTACTGGGGGGCACTAATGATTAGTCTTACTGGGGGGCCCTAATGATTAGTCTTACTGGGGGGCCCTAATGGGGCCATTATTCTTACCGGGGGGCACTAATGGGGGCATTAATTCTGTGGCGCATAATGGGGGCATTATTGATTCTGGGGTGCACTGCTGCAGCTATTAATATTACTGGGGGGCACTAATAGGGGCAGTATTAATTCTGGGGTGCACAAATGGTAGCATTAATATTACTGGGGGACACTATTGGGGGCATTAATATTACTGGGTTCACTAATGGGGGCATTAATATTATTGGGAGCCACAGTATGACCGCATGTTAAGCCACGTCCCTACAACCACGCCCCCTTTGGTGTGTGGCTTAACTTGGCTGGTATTTTTTGTTGGGAAAGGTGGCAACCCTAGTGTTTCCCGGGCTACGCACGCTCTTGTGTATGTGGCCTGAACAGCAGCACAATGGCGCACATCTACTAACATGAGTGCACCTAGGTTCTGGCATAAATTGTGCGAAAGTGGCACAATTTGGTTAATCTAGGTGTAGATTAATGGAGTCATTTATCAAACTGGCGTAAAGTAGAACTGGCTTAGTTGCCCATAGCAACCAATCAGATCAGATTCCTCCAGAAAAGTGGAATCTGATTGGTTGCTAGGGGCAACTAAGCCAGTTCTACTTTACACCAGTTTGATAAATGACCCGAAAAGTTTCTGTGACTAGTCTGAAAAGGAGCGTGACTCGACAAACTGGGCTGTGGCTTATCATGAAAAGGGCGTGGACTAAGAGGTGTTGTTCTGCGCCACATTTCTGTCATGAATTTACACTAAACACTAGTTGTTAGAGTCTGAGAAACGCGCCTGTCATCCGGCCCCTGTGATAACTCTGGTCCGGACAGTTTACCGTGTCTACAGGATTAGTAAACCTGCCCAATGTGTGTAGAAGGGAGTAGCCTGTGACCTCATCTCTCTGGGGGGGAGCAGGCGAGTCAGCAGGGGGCGGCTGATGGTGGTAAGTTCTCTGTATTTCCAGACTGGGGTCCAGGATAAAGGGTGTGAGCTCAGTTGATGGGGGTCGTTCAGTAGATGTTTTCTCCAGTCTGGGGTCACACGGACCTCGTCCCTCTACACGGGCCTGTCTGGACACTGCCAGGTAATGCTTTCACCTGCTTTTTTAGGATTTTTTTGCAGGTGTTTTATTCCTGTTCTGTTGTCATCCAGCAGGTGATAAGACCAGATCCCCGGCCTGTTGGGAACTAAATAGCGTTACGTGATTTCACCACGGCCTGTTGTGGTTATTTCTGTTGTAGTTTTTGACTCCTCTTTCCTGGATCTTGTTTTCCCAGTTTTAGTTTATTTCTTCAGTTTTTTTGCTATGTCTGTTCGGCCGGGTTGTTTTATGTTATTTTTGCCTGGTTATGGCCGAGCGAGCAGGCTGCCGTTCCATCAGTCTGGACAGCCATGCTTATTTTTCTGCTGAATTACCCTCCAAAGGCCGCTGGTCTCCGGTGCAGCACATTCCACGTCCATGTTAACCCCTTCAAAGGGGTCACGTCGTGTACTATTAGAGAGCACCTGTCAGCTCTCCCAATATGTCTGGTATTATTTATGATATAAGAACGCTGGGCACCTTTTTATTAGGTGCCCAGCATTATATAATTCCTCTGTTATTCCTCCTGGAAATGAGAACATATTGACAAGTGGATGTTCACTGTTCACGTCATCGTTTTTCAGAAGCGTGGTCTACACCACAGGTCTGAAGGCTAAATAATTTCATAATTTCTGCTCTGTTCCCATAGAACTGCAGTCTATGTTGGTCCCTTCCATGTCCTATACAGCGGTGCACTCCAGCTCCCCACATATGGCGGCATCCTCAGCTATTAACCCCATAAGGATGTGGTGTTGTTTTTTTTCCCATTTCTTTCCATTCCTCACTCTGAATCCAGTAGAAGTGGAAGATTTGGGCAGGATTGAGTTCTGTCATTGTCATATGCCTTTTTCTACGACATTCACCACGCAGGATACATAACACAAACATTTAAGGATACCTATACATGGTGCAGATCTATATACATGAAATCCACACATGAATGAGCAATATTTATCATGGTTTTCGCTTGTTTTTGTGCATTTTTTTTTTAAAGGGAGTCTTTCACCTGTTCTTCACCTATATAACTAAGAGCACTGCCCCACAGAAGATTGTATACACATCCCAGACATACCTGTGTGCACTGTGTGTCTGTATTACATGTCACATCCCAGACATACCTGTGTGCACTGTGTGTCTGTATTACATGTCACATCCCAGACATACCTGTGTGCACTGTGTGTCTGTATTACATGTCACATCCCAGACATACCTGTGTGCACTGTGTGTGTATTATATGTCACATCCCAGACATACCTGTGTGCACTGTGTGTCTGTATTACATGTCACATCCCAGACATACCTGTGTGCACTGTGTGTCTGTATTACATGTCACATCCCAGACATACCTGTGTGCACTGTGTGTCTGTATTACATGTCACATCCCAGACATACCTGTGTGCACTGTGTGTCTGTATTACATGTCACATCCCAGACATACCTGTGTGCACTGTGTGTCTGTATTACATGTCACATCCCAGACATACCTGTGTGCACTGTGTGTCTATATTACATGTCACATCCCAGACATACCTGTGTGCACTGTGTGTCTGTATTATATGTCACATCCCAGACATACCTGTGTGCACTGTGTGTCTGTATCACATGTCACATCCCAGACATACCTGTGTGCACTGTGTGTGTGTATTACATGTCACATCCCAGACATACCTGTGTGCACTATGTGTGTGTATTACATGTCACATCCCAGACATACCTGTGTGCACTGTGTGTCTGTATTACATGTCACATCTCAGACATACCTGTGTGCACTGTGTGTCTATATTACATGTCACATCCCAGACATACCTGTGTGCACTGTGTGTCTATATTACATGTCACATCCCAGACATACCTGTGTGCACTGTGTCTGTATTACATGTCACATCTCAGACATACCTGTGTGCACTGTGTGTCTGTATTACATGTCACATCTCAGACATACCTGTGTGCACTGTGTGTGTATTACATGTCACATCCCAGACATCCCTGTGTGCACTGTGTGTCTGTATTACATGTCACATCCCAGACATACCTGTGTGCACTGTGTGTCTGTATTACATGTCACATCCCAGACATACCTGTGTGCACTGTGTGTCTGTATTACATGTCACATCCCAGACATACCTGTGTGCACTGTGTGTCTGTATTACATGTCACATCCCAGACATACCTGTGTGCACTGTGTGTGTATTACATGTCACATCCCAGACATACCTGTGTGCACTGTGTGTCTGTATTACATGTCACATCCCAGACATATCTGTGTGCACTGTGTGTGTATTACATGTCACATCCCAAACATATCTGTGTGCACTGTGTGTGTATTACATGTCACATCCCAGACATACCTGTGTGCACACTGTGTGTCTGTATTACATGTCACATCCCAGACAAGTGCCCGGCTGAAAGTGAAACTAAAAACAGCTTTCTCTCCCGACTCGATTTATAACAGCTATATCTTCTGATATACTGGGTACAATGCTGTGATTTTGGAAACATTTGAAAGCTTCGAATGCCAGCTTTTAAAGAAGATCAGAACCCTTTTTCTTTCTGCTACCAATCCCAAGATATGAGCAGGTAAAGCAGTCCTCCCCTCTTCAGTCTGGTTTGATTTGAGCACTTGCAGCAGCAGAGCCGGGCACTTGGGAGCTGTTTTCCTGCAGAATAAAAGTGCTTTTCCTGGACATGTGATACAGACACACAGTGCACATAGGTATGTCTGGGATGTGACATGTAATACAGACACACAGTGTGCACACAGGTATGTCTGGGATGTGACATGTAATATAGACACACAGTGCACACAGGTATGTCTGGGATGTGACATGTAATACACACACAGTGCACACAGGTATGTCTGGGATGTGACATGTAATACAGACACACAGTGTGCACACAGGTATGTCTGGGATGTGACATGTAATACAGACACACAGTGTGCACACAGGTATGTCTGGGATGTGACATGTAATATAGACACACAGTGCACACAGGTATGTCTGGGATGTGACATGTAATACAGACACACAGTGCACACAGGTATGTCTGGGATGTGACATGTAATACACACACAGTGCACACAGGTATGTCTGGGATGTGACATGTAATACAGACACACAGTGCACACAGGTATGTCTGGGATGTGACATGTAATACAGACACACAGTGCACACAGGTATGTCTGGGATGTGACATGTAATACAGACACACAGTGCACACAGGTATGTCTGGGATGTGACATGTAATACAGACACACAGTGCACACAGGTATGTCTGGGATGTGACATGTAATACAGACACACAGTGCACACAGGTATGTCTGGGATGTGACATGTAATACAGACACACAGTGCACACAGGTATGTCTGGGATGTGACATGTAATACAGACACACAGTGCACACAGGTATGTCTGGGATGTGACATGTAATACAGACACACAGTGCACACAGGTATGTCTGGGATGTGACATGTAATACAGACACACAGTGCACACAGGTATGTCTGGGATGTGACATGTAATACAGACACACAGTGCACACAGGTATGTCTGGGATGTGACATGTAATACAGACACACAGTGCACACAGGTATGTCTGGGATGTGACATGTAATACAGACACACAGTGCACACAGGTATGTCTGGGATGTGTATACAATCTTCTGCGGGGCAGTGCTCTTAGTTATATAGGTGAAAATGAGGTGAGAGACTCCCTTTAATGTGTTTTATTTATGTTAACAACCCGATTGAAATCTACAGGGAACCCATTGTACATACGATGCAGAATCGCACAAACAATTGACATAAAATCCCCACGTCAATTTCCAAACAGAGGAAAAAACAACACGCGCTGGATGGTAGGCACCAGCCAAAATAATGTCCCCCATAGTGTACCTTTTTTATTTTTTTACTGCCCCAAACTTTAATAATGTCCCCAATGTAGGTCCCCAGCGGAAATTATTCCCCCATTGTGTAAATAATGCCCCCGCAGTGACTCTCAGCTGGTTTTTAAGTTGATTTGACAAAAAAAAACCTCACCTTGTCCCAATGGGGTCTGTCTCGCCATGTAAATAACGGCCTGACCGTGAATAATGGCCATGTGAATAGTCCCATAGACGTTCATTGCTGCTAAAAATGGCCGTGTGACGGCCATTACTTAAACCGCCATCACACGGCCATTTTCCAATGTCATGTGCATGAGGCCTAAATTTGTCTAGAGTGTTGGCCATACCCTTTTCCTGCCCTTGTCATGCCCCCTTTTGAAAAAGCAGTGAGGGCTTTTTTTTTTTTTCCCAAAAAGTCCCATTTAAAAAAGTTGCAAACGCACAGATTGCTAATTTTTAAAGGCACTTTTCCTGTGTACATGAGATTTGTCTAATCTCATACGCTTTGCTGGCGCTGTATTACACTGCCATTTTTCCCCATATAATCAGCATTGTGTGCAGGTACCCTAAAGGCCAGTTCACACGACTCAAAAAATCAGTGCTGAATTATTTTTTTTCGTGCTTTTTTACATTTTTTTTTTCCAGCGGGTGTTCACTTCAATACAAAGCTGAATTTTCAGCTTGAGGGTTTTGAAGCAGATCTGCGATGAACAACGCACAGAAAACGTATGGACTGACATGGAGCTGTTTTTTCCCCCAATATGCTGCTTTTTTCCATGCTTTTTTTTTTTTAGATGCGCTAAGATGGCAGATCTAGGGGGCACTGGTAGTGCCACTTATAGGGTGCGACTACATGGCAGTTTTGGGCACAAGAGGTGTCGTGCCCAGGTATCGCAGTGTAGCAGGGCAGCCATAGAAATCAATAGGGTTGCACCCTGCCTCGCACGTTTTTCATGATCCGACCCCAGAATCGCAAAATAAAATCCAACACTGCTGGATTCCTTGAGATTCTGGGGTCGCGGTTGTGTCAAACGTGTGAGTCACACTGCATCCCCATTAATTTCTATGGCTGCCCTGCCATACGTGCACGGTGCCGGGGAGAAGCATGGCAGGTGCACCCCGTAGCTTCTGCGCATATCCTCCCGTAGCTGTCGTTACCTGCTACAATTCCCAGTTTGCATTGAGTAAATAACTTCTCTGTGATATGGTTGTCCTAGGTTGTGAGCTGCTGCTGAGCAGTGAAATGGAAGTCAGAAGACTAATCCGTAAACCACTTCAGCCGGCAAGGCCTATCCGTCGCTGCATACCTGACAATGGTGAGTGCACCCACGTCATAAAACGGAAAGGGTCCAGAGAACACTATTAAAGGGCTATTCCTGTTATAGAAAGTTGTAACTATTACCTTGGTGGAGGCCCAGCACCTCATGGAGCTCCCCTTGAAATCGACAGAGCAGCTGGTTGCAAGAGCATGCCTTTCATTTCTATCTTCAGCCCTACCATAGAAATGGCGGCGTGCTTTATCAACCAGCCGCTCCGTCCATTACAGGGTGGCTCCATGAGATACTTGGCCCCCATTTTCATGTTCAGTGGGGGTCAAAGCAGTAGGACCCTCACCAATCTGTCTGTAGGATAGGGGATAACTGTCTATAACCAGAGTACCCCTTTAAGATAATATGCAATTACGGAGGTAGTCATGTTGATGGAAGCCCTATACCTTCACTGGTAGTCTGAAACCGCTCCAAGAGAATGTGCTGACCATTAAAGTGGCTGTCTCACTTCAGTAAGTGGCATTTATCATGTAGAGAAAGTGAATACAAGCCACTTACTAATGTATTGTTATTATCCATATTGCTTCCTTTGCTGGCTGGATTCATTTTTCCATCACATTATACACTGCTCGTTTCCATGGTTACAGACCATCCTGCAATCCATCAGGGGTGGTCGTGCTTGCACACTATAGGAAAAAGCACCATCCTATGTATGGGCCACCAGAGAGGCTGATGCTTTTTCCTATATTATGCAAGCACGACCACCACTGATGGATTGCAGGGTGGTCTGTAACCATGGAAACACGCGGAGTATAATGTGATGGAAAAATGAATCCAGCCAGCAAAGGAGACAATATGGACAATCACAATACATTAGTAAGTGCCTTGTAGTAACTTTCTCTACATGATAAATGCCACTTACTGAAGTGAGACAACCCCTTTAATATTAGACATGAGTGAGAGTACCCACCCTCTGAACATTGCAGCTGTATGACGTCTCCACGATCAGGTGGTTATGGATATATCATATTCGTTACATGATGAATCTACCTTCAGTGATGTCTTTGCAGGAGCTGTATTTATGGTTAACCTCCAAGCCAGGTTCTCCGATCACTGCAGAGACCGCATTAAGGACGGCTGTCATTTGGTAAGATGCACGGCTATCTGTCAGAGCTCAGCGTAGCCGTAATGTTGTGTGTTCTTCATCTCAGTATCTGGGAAAATAACGGCTGCTGTTTACACTGCTGTGACTTATCATTCAAGCACATGTGACTGCTGAGGCCAGTGATTGGCTGCAGCAGTCACGGGACCAAACCACAGCGGAAAACAGAATAAGCCGTGGTGTGGGCACGGTGAACTATGGACAGGTGTGTGTGTGTTTTTGTTTTATGGGACACAAGTTAGGACCATAGGGGTTTTCTGGATAACCCCTCTAATATAGTTATAATTACATGCCTAAGGCCTTTAAGCAGTGAAAAATGGGCGCCTGGTGGCTCTTACCTCTCAACAGCCACCACACGGCCGGATACCTCCTGACTTTTGAAAATTGAAAGAGGGACAATATGTGCAGCACTTTTTTCACACTAGGCCACACCTCTAATTCCGCCCAAAGCACAACTATACACAACCAGTCCCCTTAATGCCACCACATAGTAATTATTCCCTGTTTGTGTCAGGACACAGTAATAATGCCCACATTGTGCCCCCTCACAGCATGTATGCCCAGATGTGCCCGTTACAGTAGTTATGCCCATATGTGCCCCTTTCACAGTAGTTATGCTCACATGTGTCTCCTTCACAGTAGTTATGCCCAGATATGCACCCCCTCACAGTAATTATGCCCAGATATGCATCCCCTCACAGTAGTTATGCCCAGATATGCACCCCCTCACAGTAGTTATGACCAGATATGCACCCCCTCACAGTAGTTATGTCCAGATATGTGCCCTCTTCACAGTAGTTATGACCAGATATGTGCCCCCTTCACAGTAGTTATGTCCAGATATGTGCCCTCTTCACAGTAGTTATGTCCAGATATGTGCCCCCTTCACAGTAGTTATGTCCAGATATGTGCCCTCTTCACAGTAGTTATGACCAGATATGTGCCCCCTTCACAGTAGTTATGACCAGATATGTGCCCCCTTCACAGTAGTTATGACCGGATATGTGCCCCCTTCACAGTAGTTATGACCAGATATGTGCCCCCTTCACAGTAGTTATGACCGGATATGTGCCCCCTTCACAGTAGTTATGACCAGATATGTGCCCCCTTCACAGTAGTTATGACCGGATATGTGCCCCCTTCACAGTAGTTATGACCGGATATGTGCCCCTTCACAGTAGTTATGACCAGATATGTGTCCCCCTCACAGTAGTTATGACCAGATATGTGTCCCCCTCACAGTAGTTATGACCAGATATGTGTCCCCCTCACAGTAGTTATGACCGGATATGTGCCCCCTTCACAGTAGTTATGACCAGATATGTGCCCCCTTCACAGTAGTTATGACCAGATATGTGTCCCCCTCACAGTAGTTATGCCCAGAAATGTGCCCCCTTCACAGTAGTTATGCCCAGATATGACCCCTCCTCCCCCTTCACAGGACGTAAAATAAAACCAAAAAAAAAGCAGTAAGTACTCTCCTAGTTCCTTTGATGATCACAGCTCACCCTGTGCCCCCCAGCAGCAGCAGGATACTGTCACACATTGCGCTGATGTGTAGGAGAACACAGATCTGCAGCGCCATGTGTGACAGTATCCTGCTGCTGGGCTGAATGGTGAATCAGCTGTCTCTGCGTCCTATGGATGTAGAGACAGCCGAGAGCAGGACGTACGTCAGTCGTTTCGCAACTGTGTGAAAGCCTCCAAACTCTTGGACTGTCCCGCTGGATCCAGGACGGTTAGGTGGTATGTTGCCATTTTCAGAACAATGACAGTCTATGGGTGTATTCACGGGCCGTGAATAATGGCTGTCGAAGAATAGGACATATCCTATATTGTCCATTTTCGCGGCACTTCTCCATTAGCAGCAAAACGTAACTTTATCCATCAAACATAGCAGCGACGAGCCGGCCATAGAGGTGAACGGGCCCTTACTCACATCCATCTTCCCACATCCGACTACAGCAAGACATCCTGCTGACCACACTGGGCCAATTGTATTCCAAGCTGACAAGACGTCACTACTCCTAGGAAACCAAACATCAATGCACCAACTGGGTAATGCACCCACACTGCATTCATCCACATCACCGGGACTTAAAGCCATACAATATTAACCCTTCACACACAGGTGATCGAGTGATAACAGCCCTTCATATTGTCCCATAGCGGTGACACACGCACATACATATAAGTGCACAGTCCCCACATCTACCCAAGATTTCTATCAAGGGGTTTTTAATGTGGACCAAAAAATAAATAAAAAAAGAACATTTTTCAATCCTTGCGCCCATGAAGAAACCAGTCACATCTAAGTCGCTCAAAATCAGAAAGAGGTCCCAGTCTTGAAGACTATTGGCCCAGTGTGCTGATGTTGAACGCGAGAACCAGGAAGTGAGTAACACTTGGCAGGAGCTGGCGCATGTGCCTCATGGAGAATGGGACGCCAAAGTATCGCTCACTGAAGTTTGAGGTCCTTGTGATCCATCTCATGCTTGAAAAAGAATCGGCTGAAATCGAAAAGTTACAGCCATGATCCCAAATATCCCCTGCTGACCCAGTGAAGCCGTACTGTCGTCATATTTGTAACGTCACTCACTGATTTCTCTTCTGATTTAGTGGTGCTCCATTGAAAAATTACATGATGTTTTCGAGGATCCGATAACTGAAGAAGCTTCAGGAAAACCAGCAGTAAATAACAAGAAAGGTAAAGGGCAAATCCGTGTATGAAATAAGTTACAGTTAGATTGTGTGACTTGTCTATGAAAATAACCTCACTGGGGCAGATTTACTAATCCTGCAGACAGTGTAAATTCATGCATTTGATTTAGGGTCTATTCACACATCCGCATGTCATTGCGGATCTGCAAAACAGGGACACCGGCCATATGCCGGCACTATAGAAATGCTTAATCTTGTCAGTGGCTGCGGACAAAAATAGGACACGTTCTATTTTTTTGCGGGGCCGCAGACCAGAAGTGAGGATGCGGACAGCACACAGTGTTCTGTCCGCATCTTTTGCAGCCCCATTGAAAATGAATGGGTCTGCACCCGTTCCGCAAAATTGTGGAACGGATGTAGAATAGAGATGAGCGAGCATGCTCGGGAGCGATTTTCGAGTAGTAGCGTACGCATCTTCTAATCTGTACGCTAATGCATACGCATCTTGTAATTTGTAAATTTATAAGATGGGTACGCATTAGTGTACAGATTAGAAGATGCGTATGCATTAGCGTACAGTAGAGCTGGGCGATATGGCCAAAAAAAAAGTCGAATTTTTTTTTTTTTTTTTAAATTTTGGACGATTCACGATTTAAATCTCGATTTTCTTATGTTATTAAAAATATAAAAAAATAAATAAAAAAGCCCACTGTGCCCCCATCAGACCTCACATCAGCCCATTGTGCCCCCATCAGACCCCACATCAGCCCAGTGTGCCCCCATCAGTCCTCAGATCAGCCCACTGTGCCCCCATCAGACCTCAGATCAGCCCACTGTGCCCCCATCAGACCTCAGATCAGCCCACTGTGCCCCCATCAGACCTCAGATCAGCCCACTGTGCCCCCATCAGACCTCAGATCAGCCCACTGTGCCCCCATCAGACCTCAGATCAGCCCACTGTGCCCTCATCAGACCTTAGATCAGCCCACAGTGCCCCCATCGGACCCAACATCAGCCCACTGTGCCCCCATCAGACCTCAGATCAGCCCATTGTGCCCATCAGACCTCAGATCAGCCCATTGTGCCCATCAGACCTCAGATCAGCCCACTGTGCCCCCATCAGACCTCAGATCAGCAGAATGTGCCCCCATCAGACCTCAGATCAGCCCACTGTGCCCCCATCAGACCTCAGATCAGTCCATTGTGCCCCATCAGACCTCAGATCAGTCCATTGTGCCCCATCAGACCTCAGATCAGTCCATTGTGCCCCATCAGACCTCAGATCAGCCCATTGTGCCCCATCAGACCTCAGATCAGCCCACTGTGCCCCCATCAGACCTCAGATCAGCCCACTGTGCCCTCATCAGACCTCAGATCAGCCCATTGTGCCCCATCAGACCTCAGATCAGCCCATTGTGCCCCATCAGACCTCAGATCAGCCCATTGTGCCCCATCAGACCTCAGATCAGCCCATTGTGCCCCATCAGACCTCAGATCAGCCCACAGTGCCCCCATCGGACCCAACATCAGCCCATTGTGCCCCATCAGACCTCAGATCAGCCCATTGTGCCCATCAGACCTCAGATCAGACCATTGTGCCCCCATCAGACCCCACATCAGCCCATTATGCCCCATCAGACCCCACATGAGCCCACAGTGCCCCCATCAGACCTCAGATCAGCACACAGTGCCCCATCAGACCTCAAATCAGCCCACAGAAGTGCCCCCTTGAAACCTCAGATTAGCCCACAGTAGTGCCCCCTTCAGCCCTCAGAACAGCCCACTAGGCCACCATAAGAATAAAATTTAAAAAATCGCTTACCTGTCCTGCGCCGCTGCTCAGCTCCAGGTCCGGCGCGCCTCAGTCTTCTCCCGGTGCTGCACTGTCACCTGACTGCGTGCAGCGTCAGGTCAGAGTGCGAGCACTACGTCCTGACGCTGTACGCGGTCAGGACAGTGCAGCGCGGCCCCGGAGAAGAAGAGGAGCGCCGGACACCGGAGCGGAGCCGCGGCGCAGGACAGGTGAGAGATTTTTTTTATTTTATCTGGCGGGCGCCATTTTAGGAAAATTGAGTTCACGATTTTCCTAAAAAATAAAATCGTGAGGCTTTCAATTGGCGAATTAATTCGATTAATCGCCCAGCCCTAGCTTACAGATTATAAAATGCGTATGCTACTACTCGAAAATTGCTCCCGAGCATGCTTGGCCGAGCATGCTCGCTCATCTCTAATGTAGAACCATTCATATGGATGTGTGAATGGACCCTTAATTTATAAGTTCCCAAACTATAATTATCTTGTAGAGTGAATGTCGTTCTAAAAATAAAAACATACTGAACAATGCAATGAATGCTGTTTTTTCTTGCTCGTCTCATTGGGGGACACAGGACCGTGGGTATAGCTGCTGCCCCTAGGAGGCGACACTAAGCTGAAAAGTGATAGCTCCTCCCGCCGACTATACCCCCTCCAGCCTGGAGAGAGCATATCAGTTTTTTAGCTTAGTGTCGTAGGAGGCAGACCTCCCCGCATTGCAGGGTTGATCTTTTCTTTTTTTGTTTTTTCCCTTCTCTTACAGGGGGAACAGGGTCGCTTTGCCTCCCTGTTACCTGGAGAGAATGGCCAGGGTCGGTTTCCCTCCCTGCCCGACTCCCCAAAGAAGACAAGAGGACCAGGGCAGCATGCTCGCCTGCTTCCTGCCAGACCCGTGGTCACTTAGGACCGCAAGACCCTCCAGCCATTCTAGTCTCCTGCCACTTCTGTGCCAGCGACTGAGGAGGTGACCCTGCTGGTTTTACTACAGAAGGGCGAAAAGTGGACAAGAGGGCAAGGTGAAGGAGGGTGAGTATTGGTGACCTCTGACCTACGAATGCCCCCCCCTCCCGCCGTCGTCGCTAGGTCTTGGGAGCATCCAGATCGGCGTTTCGCCGCTTCAAAACGCCTGTATATGCTCTATACTTTTCTGGCCAATCTGGTGGACAAATGGTCGATGCCCCCCCAGGGTAGACCCGCCAGTTGCGCGTCTGGCCAAGCACACAGCCATTCCTGTTGCGGATGGTTCTTCCCTCCAGGATCCAGTGGACCGCCGTCTGGAATCTTTTTCCAAGTCGGCCTTTGCAGCGTGCGGTTCCGCGCTTCGTCCTATTTTTGCATCGGCGTGGGTGGCTAAAGCCGTCTCTGAGTGGGCCCTCCGGCTGCACCAGGACATCTCGGCTGATCTGCCTTTGGAGGATCTCCAGGCACTTGCCCTGCAAATATCCCAATCTGGCAAATACCTTTGTGAGGCCTCTTTGGATGCGGGCGCTCTGGTCGCACGTTCTTCGGCGCTTAATGTAGCCTTGCGCCGCAAAGTTTGGCTGAAGGTTTGGTCAGTGGACGCCTCTTCTAAGCGTTCCCTTACGTCTTCCTTTTTTTTGGTTCCCGACTCTTTGGAACCAAGTTGGACGAGATCATTTCTGAAGCCACAGGTGGCAAAAGCACCCACCTTCCACAGAATAGGTCCGGGCGTTCCTTTCGTCCCAAGTCCTCAAACTCTAGATTTCAGTCCTTTTAGCGTTTCTCAGGTACGTGTTCTGCGCAAAGAACCCATTATGGCACCTCCTCACAATATCAAAAGAAGAAGCCTACCTTTAAGACCCAGCCCTTATGGCTGTTTACAGTAATAAACAGTCCTCAGCATGAAGGGGGGTCGTCTCCTGCTTTTTCAGGAGGTTTGGCAGGCCCACATCTCCAATGCTTGGGCGCTCGATATCGTAACCTTTGGTTACAGGATCGAGTTTGTCTCCCATCCACCAGACCGGTTTTTCTTGTCCCGACCGCCTAGGGATCCTGACCGGTCGACCGCCTTCTTTCAGGCACTTCAGTCCCTCCTCTCGAAGGGAGTAATCATCCCGGTCCCCCCAACCGAACACTTCAGGGGTTTTTATTCAAACCTTTTCGTAGTGCCCAAGAAGGAGGGTTCTGTGCGCCTAATCCTGGATCTCAGATTGCTGAACTGCTTTGTCAGGACTCAGCATTTCAGGATGGAGTCCTTACGCTCAGTGGTGGCCTCTCTGGAACCGGGCAAATTTCTTTCCTCGGTGGATATTCAGGACGCGTTCCTGCATATCCCCATTGCCCACACCCATCAACGTTTCCTCCGTTTTGCAGTGGGGGATCGGCACTATCAATTTGTGGCCCTTTGGGTTGGCAACCGCGCCGCGAGTTTTCACGAAGGTGCTGGCTGGCCCCTCTTCTGGCACTCCTTCGTTCCAGGGGTATCGTCCTATTTCCGTATCTGGACGACATCCTTGTGAAAGCGCCCACCTTCGGTCAGAACGAGGAAAGCCTCGCCATCACCGTGGATGCTCTGATTCGTTTCGGCTGGCTAGTAAATTTCAAGAAGTCGTCCCTCCATCCCAGCAGACAGATCACCTTCCTGGGGATGGTCCTCGACTCAGCCACAGCATCAGTTCGTCTTCCTCTTGACAAGAGACGATCACTTCAGAGGTCAGTGCGTCTCCTCCTCTGGAGCACACGTCCCACTATCCGTCTTTGTATGCGAGTGCTGGGGACTTTGGTTGTCTCCTTCGAGGCAGTCCCATTTGCGCAATTTCACACCCGCCCACTTCAACTGGCAATCCTATCGGCCTGGGACAAGTCACCGGATTCCCTCAACGGCTCCATCTCCCTTCCTCCCTGGGTGCGGTCGACCCTGGTGTGGTGGCTAGACGCTCCAGCTCTGACCTCAGGCAGGTCATTTCTGCCGATTACGTGGACAATTATCGCCACCGATGGCAGTCTCCTCAGTTGGGGAGAGGTTTTCCCTCCATGGACTGTCCAGGGAAGATGGTCTCCGTCGGAGTCCAAACTGCCCATCAATATACTGGAGCTGCGGGCCATTTATCTGTCCCTGCTTCACTGGACCCCCCTACTGAAGGGTTTGCCGATCCGAATCCAGTCAGACAATGCCACGGCGGTGGCTTACGTCAATCACCAGGGGGGAACTCGTAGCGATGGACAAGGTGACCAAGATTCTTCAGTGGGCCAAGAATCACGTTCCGGTCATTTCCGCAGTATACGTTCCTAGGGTGGAAAATTGGACGGTGGATTACCTCAGTCGGCAAACCGTGGATCCAGGAGAGTGGTCCCTACATCCGGAAGTCTTCTACGCCATTTGCTGTCGTTGGGGTCGTCCGGAGGTGGACTTGATGGCGTCCAGGCTCAACCACAAGCTCCCAGTCTTCCTATCCCGGACAAGGGACCCACAAGCTTATGCAGTGGATGCACTGGTAGCCCCGTGGGAGGAGTTCTTCCTCCTGTATGCCTTTCCCCCCATTGCCGAGGCGTACCGATCCCGGGGCAGGACGCCCCCTGCCCGTGTCATGGCCCACTCGACCAGGGCGGTGGGTGCTTCGTGCGCTCATTTCCACCAGGCCTCTGCCCATTCTCATCGCTCCAGATTGGCCCCGGCGCGCGTGGTACACGGACCTCATCCTCCTTCTCGGAGACGCTCCATGGCCCCTCCGGCTCAGAGACGACCTTCTCTCTCAGGGACCTGTCTTCCACCAGCATTTAGGCCCGCTACGTGGCTATTGAAACCTCCATTCTGAGACGTCGGGGATTCTCTGACACAGTCATCCGTACCATGATCAGGGCAAGGAAGCCTACATCGTCCAGAATTTACTACAGGGCTTGGAGGTTTTTCTCCGATTCTGTGAGGAGCGCAACCTTCCCCCACTTTCCTTTTCCCTGCCTACGGTCCTTTCCTTCCTGCAATCAGGACTGGACTTAGGTCTGGGCCTTAGTACTCTCAAGGGACAGGTGTCTGCGCTGTCAATTTTTTTCCAGAAATAACTAGCGCAGAAAGCCCCGATCAAAACTTTCCTTCAGGGGGTAGCTCACACTGTTCCTCCCTGTCGTCCCCCTCTACCAGCCTGGGATTTAAACCTGGTACTTGGTTCCCTGCAGGCGGCCCCCTTCGAACAGCTCGAGTGTCTCTCTTCGTCTCCTCTCGTGGAAGGTAGCCTTCCTGGTGGCTGTCACCTCCATCAGGCGAGTTTTGGAGCTGGCGGCACTTTCCTGCGGAGAACCCTTTTTCATCTTACCTCAGGATAAAGTGGTTCTTCGCCCGGTGCCTTCCTTTCTACCAAAGGTAGTATCGGCCTTCCATGTGAATGAAGACATCGTCCTTCCATCCTTCTGCTCTTCGCCATCCCATCCTACAGAACGGGCTCTTCACACCCTGGACGTGGTCAGGGCACTGCGGATCTACTTATCCTCGGATTCCTTTTGCCGCACAGACTCCCTGTTCGTTCTGCCTGAGGGTCCCCCGCAAGAGTTTGGCGGCTTCCAAGGTGACGATTGCCAGGTGGATACGCCTAGCCATTGTCGAGGCGTACTGATCCCGGGGCAGGACGCCCACTCGACCAGGGCGGTGGGTGCTTCGTTCGCTCATTTCCACCAGGCCTCTGCCATACAACTCTGTAAGGCGGCGACCTGGTCTTCCTTACACACGTTCACCAGGTTCTACAAGGTGAACACCTTTGCACCGGCTGATGCTGCTCTGGGATGCAAGGTTTTGCGAGCGGCGGTTTCCTAGGCCCTCGCGTATGCGTTCTGTGTTTTGTTTTTCCCTCCCCGTGGACTGCGTTAGGACGTCCCACGGTCCTGTGTCCCCCAATGATACGAGCGAGAAAACGAGATTTTTGTGGACTCACCTGTAAAATCTCTTTCTCGTTGAGTTCATTGGGGGACACAGCTCCCACCCATTGTTTTTCAGTTTTCTTGCAAGGGATTTTCTTCCCTACCGGGTGGGGTCATCGGTCCTAGGTTCGGACCTAGTTGACGTGTTTTCTTTCTATTTTTATTTGTTGTTTTGCTCCTACTACTTGGGCACAAACTGATATGCTCTCTCCAGGCTGGAGGGGGTATAGCCGGCAGGAGGCGCTATCACTTTTCAGCTTAGTGTCGCCTCCTAGAGGCAGCAGCTATACCCACGGTCCTGTGTCCCCCAATGAACGAATGATTGATTGAATGATTGCATTGTACTCCTTTTGAGCTAAAAATACTTTTTTCATTTGGTCATTTTTAAAAATGTTGAACCCTTTTCTCTGTACAGCCTTGAGATTCTCTAGTAGGATTCTGTCTGTTGTCACTGTTCCATCAGGCAGCTCAGGTGACGGCTTCTTATATCTGACCTTATAAACTCTTTATTATAGCTCAGTTCTTATCTTACTGATAAGAATGTGGCTTAAATAAGTGTTTAGAGCTGCATTTACACAGCCCAAGAATCAGGCAGATTATCGGGCCATCTAAATGTGCCACAATTACCCGATGAATGAGCGAAATGCTAGTTCATCGGATAATCCTGTTGCCTGTGCAGGCAGTCCAATCATCATTCCTGGGCTGCAGATGGTGCTGTCTAAACATCCATCTGCTGCTCAGAAACCATGATTCTGTATGGCTATAGTGATCCCTCGTCCTCATACTGTGAAGAAGATCCTTCCCGACAATCGGCTGCTCAGTCGGCCCATTAAATCCAGATTAACCCCCTAAGGCACCTTTCACACGAGCGTGACGGATTAGGTCCAGATGCGTTCAGGGTGCGTTCAGGAAAACTCGCACCATTTTGCAAGCAAGTTCAGACAGTTTTGTCTGCATTTGCGTTCAGTTTTTTTTCTGCGTGGGTGCAATGCGTGTTGATGCATTTTTCACGTGCGTGATAAAAAAACTGAAGGTTTACAAACATCTTTTAGCAACCATCAGTGAAAACGCACTGCATCCGCACTTGCTTCAGGATGCAATACGTTTTTTACTGAAGCCCCATTCACTTCTATGGAACCAGGGCTCACTGAAAAACGCAGAATATAGAACATGCTGCGTTTTTCACACAATGCAGAACTGGGTCAGGATTCAGTGCGGGTGCTATGCGTTCACGTCACGCATTGCACCCGCACGGAAAACTTGCTCGTGTGAAAGGGGCCTGTTTTGCCAGAGTGGAGCTCCAGCAGTGGGAAAAGTAGCTAACTGGAGACGGGAGGGCTGCTTTAGATGCAGCTATCTCCTGAATGGTAGCAGCTAAAAAACATGCAACTGATCTTGTTTGAAAGCAGACATTCCAAGCTTTCAGACAATGACAGCAATATGTTCAGGACAGAGAAAGATATCACTGATAGAAATTGGGATGCTGTGAATGTAGCTGAAAATGAAAGTAAAAACAGCTTTCACTCGTGATTATTCCCAACTTGATTTCTAACAGTGATTTCTCATCTGTTTCTTGGACTTGTATTAAAGCCTGGACTGTCAGCTTTCAGACAAGACCAATTGCATGTTTCTAGCTGCTACCATTGAGGAGATATCACCATCTAAAGCAGTCCCCCCCCCCCCCCCCCCCTCCAGTTAGCTACTTTTCACGCTGCCCAAGCTGGAATCAGGTGGTTAAGACCTTTTACTAGTTTCGTGAGAAAGGTTATTAGTTGACCAACACAAAAGTAAAAGTATGATTCTTATAGCTAGACAGTTCACCGTCTGTGACTGAACAGCTAAATAAAGACCAATTGAAAAAAGTGATTTTTGGCCCAAAATGGGTAAAGTGCCATCATAAAAAAATTGCACCCAAAGGTGTACATAGCCTTTAAACCATATGAATTTGACATTGCCGTATTGACCCACAGAATAAAGTTATCACGTTATTTATGTGGCGTGGTGAACGCCAAAATAAAATGAATTCTAAACATTGCCCTCCCCCCCAAAAAAAAACAATCAAAAAGTGACCAAAAATGATACCAGTGAAGATAATTTGTCTCAGAAAAACTAGGTGTTGATGAACACATAAAAATAAAGATTTTTTTTGTTCCTTTTTTTTAAAAGTGTAGTTATTCAATCGTAATAAAACATTAAAAGTTTGTATCGTTATAATTGTATGTCTGCAGAGTATGTTGTGGTGAACAAATGAACACTGAATTGTGTGGTGGTGTTGTTTTTTTTTTTTTTTTTTTTTTTGACAAATAATTTTTTTCATTTTCCAAACAATATCTGGTAAATATAATGGTGCCATTAATAAATACGTGTTTTGCACAAAGCCCTCATATGGCTATGCGAATGGAAAATTTAAAAAGTTGTGGCTCTTGGAAGGCAGTGGGGAAAAAAAAGCAAAAAACAAAAATTGGCCTGGTCCTTAAAGGCCATGGGACACCTTTGGGGGCAGTTTTTTTTTAAATGATTGCATTCTACCTATTTAGGGCCAAAAATAATTTTTTCAATCCAGCCACTTTCCTAGTATAGCTGTGTAATCTGTGTAAATGCAGAGAGGCAGGGTTCAGTGTTTACAGTGAATCTCGTCATCTGAAGGCTCATGTGAATCCCTTATCTGTGATCTCTTGCTGCTTAAACACTTATTTAAGCCATTTTCTTATCAGTGTGATAAGAATTGAGCTGCAATGAGTATTTATGAGCTGCCAAGAGTTCAAATAACAGGACTACAGACTGACTGGACTGCAGATAGAAACAGACGCTCTGCAGATACACGCTCAGTTAACCCCTGCAGTACAAGAACTGCTGGAAAATGTTTTAATAAAGACCAACTGAAAAATGATTTTTAGCACAGAACGAGTAGAATGCAAAAATAAAACAAATTGCTCTCACAGGTGTCCATAGCTTCTAAGGGGTTAATACGGTGGTGTGCATTCAGGATGTGTGATATACATATTTTTGTGCGTAAGGCCTAAAATGTGAAAACACTTTCGGTATCCTACGGTGTCGGATTTTAAAGGTTATGTACTTTAGAGTCTTTTTTTTTTTTTTTTTAGGATTGTACTCAACTTATTTTTGGCTAAAAATCATATTTTCAATTGGTCTTAATTAAAAATATTGAGCTGTTCAGTCGCAAAGGGTTAAAGGGTTATTGTCATTTTAGACAATGGGGGCATATCGCTAGGATATGCCCCCATTGTCTTATAGGTGCGGGTCCCACCGCTGGGACCCGCACCTATTTCCAGAACGGAGCCCCCGAACTGAATGAGGGCGCACTGCGCATGCGCAGCCGCCCTCCATTTCTATGGGGCCGCCGAAAATAGCCGAGCGCTGGCTCGGCTACTTCCGTCGGCTCCATAGAAATGAATGGGAGCGCACCGCGCATGCACGGCCCGGCTCCCATTCATTTCTATGAGCGGCGCGGGGAGCTGCGCCTGGTGGTGGCCGGACCCCCGGAAACCTGGGGTCCTCCAGGCGCAGCGCTCCCCGCTCCGTTCTGGATATAGGTGCGGGTCCCAGCAGTGGGACCCGCACCTATAAGACAATGGGGGCATATCCTAGCGATATGCCCCCATTGTCTAAGATGAGAATACCCCTTTAACTGTTTGTCTAACTGGGTGACTGGTACTTTCACTTTTACTTTGTGCCGGTCATCTAATTACAGTTATCTGTAAACTACTGGAAGGTCATAAACACTTATTTAAGCCACATTCTTATCAGTAAGGTAAGTATTGAGCTATAATGAGTTTTTATAAGATCAGAGAGAAGAGATAAGGAGTCTGTCTGCTCCTCAAATGACGGAATTGAGAAAAAAATCCACAGGCAGCTGGTATAGCATGTGAGCTCTGTACACAAAAAAGGATTCCATATTGTTAATAAAGACCAATTGAAAAGTGATTTTTAGGTCAAAATAAGTATACTTCAATAATAAAAAAAATGGCCCCCAAAGGTGTACATAGCCTTTAAGCACTGTAGGTCATTTGGTAATCTAGGATGCATCAGTTCAGGAGCGATGATGGTTGATCTCGTCGATCCACGATCCATTTCTCTCTCACGTCCTTCTGTGTGCAGATAGGATTACCTATTCCAGAGACTTCCTGATGCAGCTATCAAACGTGTCTGTGAGCAAACAGAAGCCAAAGTATTTACCGGATCTCCCCATTACTCTTCAGCATCCGGTAAGTTCTAGCCATATGTACTAAACACTGCTTCTTGTCCTGTGTCTGGAGAAGTGTTGGCAAAATGGTCAGTGACAGACCTCCTCTGCCGAGATTTGAAGGAAGTCTGTCTCTCCTTCCAAATTAGGCTACCAGCCCTAAGGCTTCATTCACACGACCGCATTTTGTTTCCGTGTCCTTTTTTTTTTTTTTTTTGCGGACCGTATGCGGAACCATTCATTTCAATGGGTCCGCAAAAAAAAACTGAAGATATTCCTTTCCATATGTCCGTATTTCTGTTCTGCCAAAAAGATAAAACATGTCCTATTCTTGTCCGTTTTTCTGACAAGGATAGGCATTGTTACAATAGATCTGCAAAAAAACGGAAACACTGATGCCATACAGAACGTCATCCGTTTTTTTTTTTTTTTTTGCGGATCCGCAAAACACATACGGATGTGTGAATGAAGCCTAATTGTGATGATATTTGTGACCAGCGTGTCCTGACCCATAATGTTGTCACTGATACTATTGACAACTACGTGAACAGATCTTTCTGTGTAGGTCGCTGCTATAAGTCCAGTGGTACCATGACTGCCCCCTCACTCCTTAGCCAATGCCAGTTTTCAGCTCCAGACAGCCGTGTGACTTCTTGATAGATTTTAGGAGAAAATCTCATGGGGGAATTAACAGACTACTGACGTTGAGTACTCAATACCAGCACACGCTCATCCTCTGCTGTGCAGGTATAAAGCGGTTGGTTGATGTCACTCAGCACCATCTACCCCCGTATACTATGCTGCAGTGCCAGACACACATTGCACTGTAGAACTGGAGATCTACGTCTGTTTTGATTGAAAATGATAATTATTGTCATTCCCTGACAACAAGAAGGGTTCTTGTAAAACTGAGATATTGAGTGTTTTTACAAAGCTCAGTTACAGGAGTAAAGGCACTCTAGTGAATTTCACCAAAGCAGACAGCAGATGGCGCTAAAGTGCCATGAATGGAAAAAAAATGTTACCTCTGATAGAAGCTGCTTACCCATAAACACATAAAACTACATGTATTTAGTATCACTGTAATCATACTGACACATGCAGGTGACATGCTACTTATGCCGCACAGTAAGGCCCCATTCACACGACCGTATGTACATTTCCGCATCTTATCCGTATTTTTGCGGATAAGATGCGGAGCCATACGGACCCATTCATTTTTCCTTAGGAGAAAAAGCAGAATGCACACTGTGTGCATTCCGCTTCCCGTATCTCACAGAAGTGCCCCCGCAAAAAAAAATAAAACATGTCCTATACTTGGCCACAAAATCACATCCGTAGCCCCATTAAAGTCAATGGGTCCGCAAAATTGTGGACACTACTGAAGACTTCCTGTATGTCTTCTGTTCCGTTTTTATACGGATCACGGAATACATACGGTCGTGTGAATGGGGCCTAAATGTCATAAATTTAAAGTGCAAAAGACAATGGTGGTGTAGTTTGTTTTTTCCATTACCACATGCCAAAAATAAGTTAATCGATACATTTTATGTACTCCGATGTTACCAAAAACCTACAATTCGTCCTGCAAAAAACAAGCCTCTATAAGGCTACATCGACAGAAAAATAAAAAAGTTGTCACCGTATAAAATATCTTCTCAACGTGCCGTCTGGACCAGGGAAATAATAAACCCTTCATCAAATCTCCAGCAACAGTGGCCACAGTCCTTAAAGGGGTTTTCCAAGGATAGGTCATCAATATCAGATCGGCGGGGGTCTGACACCCAGCACACCATACGATCAACTGGTTGAAGAGAAGGCCGTGTGCCATGCCAGCGCTGCCTTCTCTTCATTGTTCACCTGCTCACCATCCACATTGCAGCGGTGAGCAGTGTAACTACAAGAAGCCGTCCCATTCACTTCTGTGGGATGGATCCTTCCTATACAATATTCACCGATTGTGTCTGAGACGCCACCCTGTGCTATATCACACCCGACGTACTGTGGACTGTCTCATAGGGGCCAGATAATGTGTTTTTGTGGTTTAGGAGTGTGGGAGAAAGCTGGAGACCACAGAGGAAACCCAAAGCGAACTATCTAAACCAGCTAACCCACACTTTTTTCAGTCGAGTTTGGATCATGTAAAGATTTTGAAAATGTAAGGTTTACAGCACGCTGGCCTATTGAGCTGCTGGAGGTTAGAAGGGCAGCTACTCTTCTGTTTTAGGCCTCATGCACACAACCCTATTTTTCATTTGTGTGCTATCCGCTTTTTTGAGGAACGCACACTGACCCATTCATTTCTGTAGGGCCATGCAAAGATATGTATTTCTGGCGAATCCGTGTGGCCATTCTTCAAATTATAGAATATGTCCTATTCTCATCTGTATTGCAGCGGAGAATAGCCCTTTATTACGGAAGTGAGAAAAAGACGGAATGCACAGGTAGGTATCCTTTGGTTTTGTATGGAAATATGGACACGTCTGTGTGCATGAAGCCATAAAGAACATGTGCCAGCAAGATCAACCCTGATAAACCAGGCATTCTGCCTGTTAGGGTTGATCACGCTGAGTTAAGTGAACCCTCTGTACTTGAAGTGGCCCTTGTATAGAATTATGACTTTTGTTGCATGTGCAAATGCGGTGTTCAGAGCACCAAAGGGTGGGCCACAGCTCTTCGAGCACCACTTCACCATTAATATTCCCTCTTAGTCACTCTCACCCCCGAGTGACAGGGACAGGCACTGATTTTCTACCTGGTTCTGTAATTCTACACATGCTGATGGGAAGATTGAATCGGCGCCTGCGCAGTTCATCTTCTCAGCATCTGTGAAAACCTGCTAAGATCTGACCTGCGCATGCACCAATTCAGCATTCACTGGCTTATGTGTGAAAGTACAGGGCCAGACAGGAGGACAGTGAGGGTGCCTGGCCCTGTCATTCATGGGGTGGCGAGTGTGGCAAAAATCAGTGATGAGGTGGTGCTTCGGGGGGCTAGACCTGTCCCTTGGTACTCCAAACACCCTATTGGCATATCAGCACTGTGCAGATTTCTCTACAACAGGGCCACTGATTTTAAATACAAAAGGATTGTTTAGCTCAGCATGATCAACCCTAACCTTTAATAGGGTTGATCATCCTGACAGATGTTCTTTAATGTCTTATTCCCATCTTGGACCCAGAATATGTTAGAGATGTCTAATAAATGTGGCTCCTACCGTATCCAGCTTGGTGGAGGAGAATGAATGTAAATGTCTCTTTCCATTCAATTCTGAGGGAGTCATGGATCAGCTGATCTCCTTATCTGATATACCTGATCCCATAGACGTGAATGTAGAGCACATGGCCACCTCTAAATTTATTTTCCACATATGTGCAGTGGTCATCTTAAAGGAGTTGTCATCTCAAGCATTGCGATATGCCCCCAATGTCTGATCTAAAATGGAGGCCGCAAAGAGAAGGAGAGCAGATCACGCATGTGCAGACACCCTCATTTCATTTCTGTGCGAAGAGATAGAGATAGATTCGGGTACCAGAGGTGGGCCCCGCACCCATGGGCAGACTGGGAACTTAAAGTGGTTCTGGAAAAAAAACCTAATAGTGGCCCCCATGTTGTAGGCGGGTCCAAATTGACAGGTGGGGCAGCAGAAGTGGGCAGGGACAACAGAAGTTGGCGGTGCCAGCAATACTGTATTGACGCACAAAATATCACCCCAGCAGAGCAAATTAGCACAGTGCCACACAAAATACTGCCACCTTCATAACAGTATTCAACTGTATCATATTCCTGAGTACGGTGATACAATTGAGTTCAGGGGGTACTTGCGACCATTGGTTAGGATGCTCCTAACATTTAGACATTTAGCATCAGCCCACCGGGAAATTTCCCTATAGGACCTATAGCCAGTCCACCCATGCCTGCACCAATCAGACACTGGGGGCATATCCTGGCGATAGACCCCGAATTAATAAGATTACACAACCCCTTTAAGCTGGCCATCTATGTCAGCCAAACCTCTTGATTTTGGAAGGTTTGGCCGACCATATGATATGTAGGGGGCCTCCTGACTTTCCACCAACAGCAGATGTAGGGGGAGATAAAGATCAGGCATGTTGGGTGTCAACTGCCTGATCCTGTTGTTCTCAGGCGATAGAATTCCCAATTCACTGCATATTTATGCTCATGTATATGTAAGGGAGATTTGGGAGAGACAGTTGTCGATAGACTGATTGTTTGGCTGACATGTATTTTGTGTATGCTGAGCTTTACCAAGTAACACCTCTTTCACATTCTGTGTGTGTGTGTATGTGTATGTTACACGTGTACTTGCGGCAGCACGGATCCGGCAGCACCCTTCACCCGCTGGATCTGTGCTGCTGCAAGTACACGTGTAACATACACATACACACACACATAGACATACACAGACATACTTACATGCTCCCAGCATCTCCGCACAGGAGGAGGAGGACGGCACGCACATAGGAAGATTCCCCACAGCGCCCTCTGCTGGAGGGAGAATCTTTCTGTGTGCGCGCAGTCCTCCTCCTGTGCTATGCGGAGATGCTGGGAGCATTTAAGTATGTATGTTGTATGTCTGTCTGTGTGTGTGTGTGTGTGTGTGTGTGTCTGTCATCTGTGGACGGATCAGTCATGAACTCCATTGAAAGTCAATGAAGGACGGATCCGTTTACTGAGTGTGTCACACCGAACAGATCCGTCCCCATTGACTTGCATTGGGGGTCATGACGGATAAGTCTTGGTGCGGATGCCTGGACCGGAGAGAAAACCGCAGCATGTTGCGGTTTGCTCTCCGGTCTGGAGACTGAAGAGAACTGAACAGAATGCTTTCAGGAGCCTCCGTTGTCTTCAGTTCAGTTTTGTCCCCATTGACAATGAATGGGGACAAAACTGAAGCGTTTTTTTCCGGTATTGAGCCCCTATGACGGAACTCAATACCGGAATTTTAAAACGCTAGTGTAAAAGTAGCCTAAGACGAGGGTCTCGTGATGGGTAGGACCTGCATCTATCACACATTTCTGGCATATGCCATAGACGTCTCAGATGGGAAGGGTCACAAGCTGTGTACATTGCTCTTGTCCTAAGAACTGCACACACGAACATAACAGTGTGAACAATCACGTCCTCAGTCTAGATCCTCCGAGATCTGATTTAATCCGGTGATCCACAAGTTGAGATGTGGTGAAAGCTTTTAACACTTCAGGTGCTGCTTGTTAGAAGTGAACTCTCCTTTAAATGTGAGCCTTTGCTGTGTCCTTCCTAGATCTCCAGCCTCCACTGTGCCCCGCACCCCTTCGTGTCAGCTCACATGAGGAACACGCATCCCACCACATGACGCGACCATCGCTGCTAACACCTCGCAGAGGATGAGGCTGATATTTTTTTCCCCCTATATGACAGGTCACTTTACTTCATCAGATTTCCCTAAAAAAGTGGGAATTCTGTCATTATTGCATCTTTGGGAAACCTGTCTTTGTTACTGTGAGTTTGTCATAATTTTTTTTTTTTTTGTATAAAGTTTATGTTAATATTTAATAGATGCGACTGCTTTTTGTGATTGTTTTATGTTATTTTGTTAGTTTTCTACGTGACCTTTATCTAAAGTTTGTTGAATATGCCGTACGTCAGTCCTGCACTGACCCTATGAGCATTTCTTATAAAGGTTTTATATAATATACAAAAATAAGGGATCCTTTCTTTTGGTTTTCTCACTTGGTTGCCTTAAATCCTTTTAAGGGTGCGTTCACACTTTTTTTTTTTTTTTTTTTTTAGTGGCGTTTTTCTGCACCAGTGTTTTTGGATGCATTTTTTTGTGGTATAAAATCCGGCTCCAGTTGTTAGCCGAAAATATGAAACGTGGGACACAAGCGTTTTTTGCTACTGACGTTTTTGTTAATTAGGTGGCGTTTTTGTCTTTCTGGTTTCATTTTAAAAAATGCTGCCGCCCCTCAGTGTCGAGGGAGGTGTAAAAACGCTGCCTGTGCTTAAATTTAGGTGAAAGAGACTTTTTGAAACCAAAAGCTGATGGAGGGAGTCATATTAAATGACACAAAAAATTAATGGTGGCAAAAAAAAACCAACAAAACTCTTATTCTGGCATGTTTTCTTTTTCCCACAGGTAAAAAAAATGCCAAAACAAAATTCATGTGTGTAAGGCCTCTCAGAATATTTAGGGAATATTCACACGTTGCAGGTCACGTGAATGGGGTTATTTTGGCGATTTACTACGTGGATTCAGATGAATGGGAAACACACAGAAATTTTTGCAACTGAATCTGCCGCACGTGACATTTATATAGAATATGCGGTTGTAGGTTTTCAGAGCTAGATTTTATTTTATTTTTTAAACCATTCATATTGAGCAGAAAAAGATCAGTACATATTTTAGGGCATGTTGCGCCCCTCAGTGTTTGCACGTAGCCTGTGTACAGATCATTAAAAGAATCTTCTCTGTAAAGCCTCATTTACACGTCAGTGATTCACGGACGCGTGCTGTACTTGTTCTCCACGGACAGCACACGTCCCCGTTCATTTGAACGTGTGTGTTCCGACATCAGTGTTTCATCACGGTTCGTGGTTCTGTTTTTTTTAGCACGGATGCATGTCCTATCTTGATCCGTGTTCCCGGATCCATCACGGCCATTATAGTCTATGGGTCCGTGAAAACCACGGATGCAACACGGATGCCATCCGTGTTGCATCCGTGTTTCACGGATCATTAAAGGGGTCCTCCTGGAATTAAGAAAATGAAAATACTTAAATATTACTTTATTATAAATATATTCCAAATACCTTTCATTAGTTATAATGGCTCGTTTTGTCTAGGCAGCAATCATTAGGAGAAACAAAATGGCCGCCGTCCTATTAGTGCACACAAAATCTGTCCTAATCACACAGCAGGACAAGTTACTTCACAACTCTGAGGTAAAGAGCTGCCTCATACTCCTCTCTGCTCTACTTGTCAGGGATTATGATCCTGACTACAGTTTAGTCAGATATTTAGCTGAATCTTTGTGGGAATGGAGATCATGAGGAGACATGAAGTAAAGAGAAGACAGACTGTGGTAATGGAGACTGCATACAAATGCTGCTGCTTATTAGCCACATCTGCTCATGAACTCCATCCCTACAGAGATTCAGCTGAAGATCTTATCAGCTGTATTCAGGATCATAATCCCTGATCAGTAGAGCAGAGAGGAGGATGAGGCAGCTCTTTACCTCAGAGTTGTGAAGTAACTTGTCCTGCTATGTGATTAGGACAGGTTTTGTGTGTACTAATAGGACGGCGGCCATTTTATTTCTCCTAATGATTGCTCCCCAGACAAAACGAGCCATTATAACTAATGAAAGGTATTTGGTAATATATTTATAATAAAGTAATATTTAAGTATTTTTATTTTATTAATTCCCGGAGAACCCCTTTAAGAAGAGATGCTTTAAAAGTTCTTTTTCAGCTGTTCAGTGTCGGTGAAACACGGATGGCACACGGACAGCAAAAAACAGACCCATGGACCCAACAGGGATCCTTTACGGACAGCTTCATGGATGCCTCACTGACCACCTGCTCACGGATTTGAACACAGACATGGATGTGTGAATGAGGCTTAAGCAATATGTGATTTATCTCTGTCACTCAAAAGACAGGTCAGGTGGTATCATGATGCGAGGAAGGACATCCGTCTAGCCAGCCCATTCGGCAGCGTGGAGCTGAGTATGCTGATCTTGTTGGTGATCTGGTTAACTATGTGCTTGTACCAGTGACGATCAAGCTGTATATGATGGGGCCCTGATGTGAGGAGGAGGCAAGTCTCATGATGATCTGGTCAAATACTGTCCTGTAAAATGGCAGTCTGCGGGTTCCACCACATTATGCTGTTTGTTGATGGCACTTCTGACACTTTTTTTTTTCTTTCCTGTATAATAAGTAGTTTGTATCTTTGGAAAATAACTATTGTGTGAAAATGATCACTTTCCTGCACTACAGCAGCAAATAAAGGTTTCTGGAAACCCTTGTAGCCTTCAGTGAGTGTTACTGTTACAACCAACAATCTGTTTTTTGCAGTGGTGAAACTTTATCAAAATGGCACCCGTCACTAGGTCGGGGGCCCCTAAACCACCAGCATGTCGCCATGCAGCCATTTCAGCATTCGGCACTAAGAGAACTTATAAAATATCCAACATGAGTTCAGCTGTATGAGGTGCATAGATGAGGCCTCATGCTCACCACTGTGTTATCGTCTGCATTTTTTCTGGATCGGATGTGGACCCATTCCCCACAAAAAAGATAGAACACGTCCTATTGTCTGTTTTATGGACAAGGATAGGACTTTTCTAAAGGACTTTGAAAAAAATGGATGCGTATTTTGCAGATCTGCAATTTGCGGACCACAAAGCGGATACAGTCGTGTGCGTGAGGCCTGGAACCAAGGACAGTAGACGCATGCGCAGTGAGTTGACGTGTGCTGTCCATGACCTCATCTGTGGAAGACCCATGTGCCCAATGCTGGACTCATCTTTGGTTATTTAAAAGTTCTTTTACTTCCTTAGGATGCATTCAGACGACCGTATGTGTTTTGCGGTCCGCAAATTGCGGATCCGCAAAATATAGATACCAGCCATGTGCGTTCCGCATTTTGCAGACGGCACATGGCCGGCCCTGTGATAGAGTATGTGCTAGGCAGAATAGGCAGTTCTTTTTTGCGGGTCCACGGAACAGAACTACGGATGCGAACAGCACACTGGTGCTGAAATGAATGGGTCCGCATCCATGCTGCAATTTTATGAATTGGTCGTGTGAATGAGCCCTAATGCTGAAACGGCTGGCTTTGACATGGGCACTTTTAGAAAGCCAAACCCCTCTGACAGCTCTCAGGTTAGTTGTGATGCGGCAGGCTCCATAGTGGCTCCTTCATGTCCTGAATGTTTTTGTTTGTGGTGAGAAACTAGATGTCATTTCATTTTTCTTTAAGTGATAAACCACCTGTCAGTCTTAAAGGGGTTGAGCCACGAAATACATTCTGCACATTTCAAACCAGCGCCTGGATCTGAATACTTTAGTAATTGCATGTAATTAAAAATTTTAGTATAGCCACAGAACTATAAAAAAAAATGTATCTGTATAGCGCCACCTGATGTTTTATTCTTTTCCTTTTTTCTTGTCCACCTCACTGAGCTGGTCGTACGTGCTCAGTTTAAATCTTCAGTTACTACCAGCTATGTCTTCTGTCAGAAGCTGTGGCAGTTACAGAGGGAGGGCTACAGCAGAAAAGACATACCCCGAGATGTGATAGGGAGAGAGCTGCAGCAGAAAGGACATGCCCCTGAGCTGCTAGCCTGAAATAAATCCAGCAGAGCGATTGGAGAAATGAATGTGGAGATCTCTGGATCCATGTGAGGTACAGGGCTGGTTCTAGCTTTGTTAGAAAGGTTTTGTCATGGACTATATGATGTCTGATTTTCATTTTTTATATCAATCATGGCAGAACCCTTTTAAAGAGGTAATCTGGTAATATCAAGTTATCTTCTATCCACAGAATAGGGAATAATTATTAGATTAGTGTGGGCTGACCACTGGGACCCCCACTGATCACAAGAAAAGGGGCCCTTCCATGAACGGTGCGGCTATTTGCGGCTCCATTCCTCTCTGTAGGACTGCCGAAAATAGCTGAGAGCTTATACTCTGCTTTCTCCCATAGAGATGAATGGAGCAGGGCTGCTCATACTTGTCCCGCAGCTCCATTCGTTTTATGGGTCCCTGCGGAGTCACAGTAGTTGGACAATCGCTGATCCTGTGGATAGAGGATAACTTGATATAACCGGAATACCCCTTTAAAGCAGTAAAATAAACTCTACAGTCATAAGTGTTGTATGTAGAGTACTGGACCTAAATTTCAGCCTTAATCCTGTGATGCCCGGCCTCATAAGACTGCTCTCCAGACCTGTATTTTTCAGTATGGTGTTAAAATATAGCTTTTTAACCTTTTTAGTGATGATCTGACTGTGATCAGCCAGTCTGGTGATTTGGGACCTCTGACTCTTGTGAGAATGAACCTTCCCCATCTGATGTAGAGGCAGTTATTCTTATGTGTTTTTTCTCCATTAACACATTTGCTTTTTTTTTTTTTTTTTGCGTGTTGTGTCCATTATTTTTTACTTTTGGCTGACAAAATGCAAATACTTGAATTACACGTTCACAGAACAGTGGAAAATGATTACACATCACTGAACATGAGAAACCTTTTATTAAAGTTTGGCACAAAAAGTTACATATGTGAGTAGTACTCTTGTACGATATAAGGTACAGTGTTGAGATGAAGAACAGCTCATTCAGAATAAATATTAGTAAGTATGGGGGAATAATTCTTACAATGACAGAATAATATTTCCTACCAGCAGATACAGGAGTAGCTTGATACATGTGTGTGTGTGTGAAACTAACTCATTCCCTATGGCTGACCTGAACCCCTCTGTGCGCTCCTATAGCTGGATCTGAACCCTTCTATAGGCTTCCTTGGCTGGAACTGAACCCTGCTGTATGTGCCTGTGGCTGGAACTGAACCCTGCTGTATGTGCCTGTGGCTGGAACTGAACCCTGCTGTATGTGCCTGTGGCTGGATCTGAACCCTGCTGTATGTGCCTGTGGCTGGAACTGAACCCTGCTGTATGTGCCTGTGGCTGGAACTGAACCCTGCTGTATGTGCCTGTGGCTGGAACTGAACCCTGCTGTATGTGCCTGTGGCTGGAACTGAACCCTGCTGTATGTGCCAGTGGCTGGATCTGAACCCTGCTGTATGTGCCTGTGGCTGGAACTGAACCCTGCTGTATGTGCCTGTGGCTGGATCTGAACCCTGCTGTATGTGCCTGTGGCTGGATCTGAACCCTGCTGTATGTGCCTGTGGCTGGATCTGAACCCTGCTGTATGTGCCTGTGGCTGGATCTGAACCCAGCTGTCTGTGATGGAACTGAACCCTGCTGTATGTGCCTGTGGCTGGATCTGAACCCTGCTGTATGTGCCTGTGGATGGAACTGAACCCTGCTGTATGTGCCTGTGGATGGAACTGAACCCTGCTGTATGTGCCTGTGGATGGAACTGAACCCTGCTGTATGTGCCTGTGGCTGGAACTGAACCCTGCTGTATGTGGCTGGAACTGAACCCTGCTGTATGTGCCTGTGGCTGGAACTGAACCCTGCTGTATGTGCCTGTGGCTGGAACTGAACCCTGCTGTATGTGCCTGTGGCTGGAACTGAACCCTGCTGTATGTGCCTGTGGCTGGAACTGAACCCTGCTGTATGTGCCTGTGGCTGGAACTGAACCCTGCTGTATGTGGCTGGAACTGAACCCTGCTGTATGTGCCTGTGGCTGGATCTGAACCCTGCTGTATGTGCCTGTGGCTGGATCTGAACCCTGCTGTATGTGCCTATGGCTGGATCTGAATCCCACTGTGTGGCTGGATCAAAAGCCCGCTGTTTGCTCCCACTGATGGATCTGAACCACGCTGTATGGTCTTGTGGCTAGATCTGAACCCCTCTGTGTGCTCCCATAGCTGGATTTGAACCCCTTTGCATGCTCCCATTGCTGTATCTGATCCCTGCTGTGTGCTGCCATGGCAAGATCTCAACCCCTCTGTGTACTCCCGTGGCCGGATCTGAACCCCTATGAGTGCTTCAGTTTGGCTTAGCACACACCTGCCATAGAAAACCATCTGTGTTAAAGAGGTTGTCTGAGTTATTTTTTTTGTTGTTTGTATGTTTCTAACTAGGCAAATGTAATGGTTTTTCAATGCACTGAATGCATCTGCAGTGTCCCCTTTCTCAGATTTCACCGAGGGTCACATGACCTGTGATGTCCGCTTCTCTCCCTGCTCTGATGATGTTTTGTTCACAAGCCTGAGAGAGCAGATCTGTGTCTGTACACTGGCCACGACCCCCTGCACTGTCCGCCCTGTGTCTACTTCTCCCTGGATTCTTCAGGAAACTTTAACCCATTTCAGCAGCACAGAGGGCTTGAGGCTTTGCTAAGCAGCTGCAGGCAGTGAGGAGACAAATGCTGGACACAGGAGCTGAAAGAGGAGTTCTGCAGAGCATTGCACAAGTATAGGTAGGGGGAAGATCCTGGGTGTATCAGCAGTTTTATTGTACAGCAGGGACTTGTAGTCCTACACCTACAATGTGCTGCTGAGTATCCCAGCAGTCAGACATGTCACTTACTGACCATCAGACTTACAATGCTACAGTATATATATATATATATATATATTTTTTTTTATAACTCTGACAACCCCTTTAAATTATGTAAATCTGAACATTGCCCAGTTTTGATAAGTGTGTATACAGAGATAGCTGTCAGTCACTGATAGCTGTATACGTGGAGGTGTTATCAGTGATTGATAGTATTTTCTGTGTAAATGTGTATACAGAGATAGCTGTCAGTTACTGATAGCTGTGAACAGAGAGGTGTTATCAGTGATTGATAGTATTCTCTGTGTAAGTGTGTATACATAGATAGCTGTCAGTCACTGATAGTTGTACACAGGGGAGGTGTTATCAGTGATTGATAATATTCTCTGTGTAAGTGTGTATACATAGATAGGTGTCAGTCACTGATAGTTGTACACAGGGGAGGTGTTATCAGTGATTGATAGCATTCTCTGTGTAAATGTGTATACATAGATAGGTGTCAGTCACTGATAGTTGTACACAGGGGAGGTGTTATCAGTGATTGATAGCATTCTCTGTGTAAGTGTGTATACATAGATAGCTGTCAGTCACTGATAGTTGTACACAGGGGAGGTGTTATCAGTGATTGATAGCATTCTCTGTGTAAATGTGTATACATAGATAGGTGTCAGTCACTGATAGTTGTACACAGGGGAGGTGTTATCAGTGATTGATAGCATTCTCTGTGTAAATGTGTATACATAGATAGGTGTCAGTCACTGATAGCTGTAAACAGGGAGGTGTGATCAGTGATTGATAGTATTTTCTGTGTAAATGTGTATACATAGATAGGTGTCAGTCACTGATAGCTGTAAACAGAGAGGTGTTATCAGTGATTGATAGTATTCTCTGTGTAAGTGTGTATACATAGATAGGTGTCAGTCACTGATAGTTGTACACAGGGGAAGTGTTATCAGTGATTGATAGTATTCTCTGTGTAAGTGTGTATACATAGATAGCTGTCAGTCACTGATAGCTGTACACAGGGGAAGTGTTATCAGTGATTGATAGTATTTTCTGTGTAAGTGTGTATACATAGATAGCTGTCAGTTACTGATACTGTAGCTGTACACGGGACCAGAAAGAGAAGGGATATAAATGCTGCCTGCAGATTGCAATGCATTTTGTAGTGACAGATCCTCTTTAAAATTTTACTACTGGATGGTCAGTCAGCAATGAATTATCAGTTCACTTTTTGGCAGAATGTTTCCCTTAGAATAAAGTCTCTTCCAAGAATCACCGTATGCATGGTGTAAAGGCCGGTCTTACACACTGCAGTCATACAATCTGTCTAAAAGATACACGAGGGGAGATACAACAGCACAGGTTTCTTCATGTATAATATTGGATAAGATCCTCATCACGTGGAGGCGCTGTACACTTCTAATTGTTATTGAGGACCCACCAAGAAGCTGTGAAGAACATCAGACAAAATATCATGTTACAAATTATGGAAATCCGTGGAAATATACAGTAGGATTAGTGAGTATGGGGATTGCACTGTGGCTCTGGAAGGTGACTGGTGCTCAGAGCGGTCTGTATACTGTATGTGTCCTTTACCACAAGCTAGAGTTGTCAAATTAGAAACGTGTCCCCTATTCAGTGGAATGGTGGGAATCCCACCACTGGAACACCCACTGATCATGTGTATAGGGTCCCATGCCCCCGTATGAATGAATCTCCGGGGATCCCACCACTGGGCCACCCACCGATCACGTGAATGGGGTCCCATGCCCCGTATGAATGAATTTCTGGGGATCCCACCACTAGGACACCTACCGATCACATGAATGGGGTCCCATGCCCCTGTATGAATGACTCTCTGGGGATCCCACCACTAGGACACCCACCAATCACGTGAATGGGGTCCCATGCCCCCGTATGAATGACTCTCTGGGGATCCCACCACTGGGACACCCACCAATCACGTGAATAGGGTCCCATGCCCCCGTATGAATTTCTGGGGAGCCCACCACTGGAACACCCACTGATCACATGAATGGGGTCTCATGCTGTATGAATGAATCTCTTTGGGTCTCTCAGAGATAGTTTAGTACAACAGTCCTATAGAGGGAATGAACTCCATTAATATGGGGAATGGAACCTCAGTTCTCGTGATTGGTATTTCAACCCCCACCAATCAGATACTTATCCCCTATTCTGTAGAGGTGGGGGGTCTGTCTACTGGGACGGTGTGGATAGAGGATAAGTATATAACATTAAAACCCCCTTTAAATGGAAGTCACAAAACTCATAGACTCTGCAGGCTTTTTAATAAATTGAAGGAACTGATCTCTGCTATGAGTCAGTGTGTCTCCAGGGAGCAGGGCTGTGCTAGAAGTCGCCGTGTATGAATGTACTGATAATTATACGTACCAGGTACAAGCATCGTTGTCATCAGTTCTGGGGTTTCCAGGAAATCAACATTGCTCCTCTGAAATGTCTTGCTGTAATTGTCTTGGAGGTGGCTGAGTAAACATGACACTGTTATTACAGGCGCTTTACATTTTGATCATTTAACCAAGACAAATATTCAAGAATTAACTCTCTATTATTTTCTTGCTTTGGGGAAGGCATTGGCGAATGTTCTGAGGTACTTGAATACTGTGGTTGTATAGCCAGAGGGGTTTTTGTGGAGCATGGTTACATTGAGTACTTCCCTGAATCCCACTCTTCTAAAGTACTGTAGGTGATTAGTCAGCTCAGGAATGTTACTTCTTGCCTCTTTTGGGATGCTCAATTTCAGGTACCATAAGAGTATGCAGTATACACTGAGAGAGTCCTGTACATCTACTTTCAGACTTAAAGGGAATCTGTCACCATGATCTTGGACTATTATCTGCTGTAATAAATGAGTAGTACTCCCCTGCTGTCAGCAGTTCAATACCAATTAACCTCTGTCAGCATGATCAACCCTATTAACCACCTAACTGTTTTGCCTGAGTCCAGATCAGGCAGTGTGAAAAGTAGCTAACTGGGGGGGAAGGGGGGCTGCTTTAGATGGTGATATCTCCTCAGTGGTAGAAACATGCAACTGGTCTTGTATGAAAGCTGACAGTCTAGGCTTTCATACAAGACCAAAATGACAGCTAAAGTCCAAGCAACAGATGAAAAATCACTGTTAGAAATCAAGTCGGGAATAATTGCAAGTGTTTTTACTTTCGTTTTCAGCTGCATTCACAGCATCCCGATTTCTATCAGTGATATCTTTCTCTGTCCTGAACATATTGGTGTCATTTTGGTATTGTCTGAAAGCTTAAAATGTTTGCTTTCAAACATCATCAGTTGCATGTTTCTAGCTGCTACCATTCAGGAGGTAGCAGCATCTAAAGCAGCCCTCCAGTTAACTACTTTTCCCACTGCTGGAGCTCCACTCTGGCAAACAGTTAGGGGTTAAACCAGACATACTGCCTGGTAGGGCTCATCATGCTGATTAAAATGATACCTTTCTTTTGTCTGTATGCTAAACAGCTGCAGAGACATCTCCGGTTTTATTCATATCTGTGTTTTTATTCCTATGCAAATGAGCACATTGGAGCACCAGGGTGCGGGGCTGAATCGTTGGAGCACTGCTTTTGTAACACCCTCTGTGCTCTGCACACTCTCCCTTCCCCTTGATTGCCAGAACTGGACATCAGCATGGCGAGGGCAGAGCTGTGTCCTAGAGCATGTACATATCATGTACACTACTTACTGTAGCCTTATAACAAAATAACACGTACGAATTTCCGTATTTCATTTCTTTGGTACAGGTTTTAGCAGCATTCATGCTCATTTTATAACAAGGTTTAGGGCGCACAATTAGTAGGTCAGTAGTACATTAGTAAATTAGCTCCAATATTTTATTTCAGAAAAACTATTTAGATCACAATGATCTTCATTTGTCCGCCCGCAGCAGCTGCCTTTCCTATAGAAATCAATTTCCCTCTATCTGGAGGGCCTCTATGGAGGTGTACGGGTGTTACATAATGAGCTATGTGGGAGGAAGCTGCTACTGTATCTGTATACGCAGACCGCAGCACTGTCCATGTTTAACCCCTTCCTCATGAAGCAGGTGCTGTCTTTAAAGACCCATATCATTACGTCACATGTTGAGAAAAGGGTTAAACACAGAATCAAAAATTATGGAAAAAATGATAATTGTGCCGCTTCCCACTAATCAAAATTTATGACAGGTTTCGTGAAATCACAGGTATTATGTGTATTATGCTGATAATACAATGTACATTTGCTTTACTCACTTCTTCCACGCATTACTGCTTTCCCAGAATTCATAGATGATAAAACGCGATTCATTTGAAAGTCTCTGAATGGAAACACTGTGGAAGGCGACAGAGCAGATGATCAGTCTACACGCAGACAGTAATAGTTTATTATATACACCAGTCCATCAAGTCCAACCTATGATCCTACCATGGTGATTCAGAGGAAGGCATAATATCCCTGTCAGTTGTCCCATATTACAGGGGTTTCCAGGTTTATGACCATTTTTAACTAGTCCCCAGAGCATGTGGTACCAAACGAAAAAAAATATCATACTCACCTGCTCCCTGCCGCTCAATTACACTGCCCTGGATCCTTTCAGCGATCTTCTGGTCTCCAGTCTGTTTAGTTCTGAATGGGTTACAGACGGGGCCATAGACCTTACAGAGAAATTTCCCAGTGGGCCGATGCCAAGGGGGCCGACTGGACCCTCCTCACGACTGGCCAGTGGAAGTTTTCGGGGATGTATTTTGTGATGGACTGTGGTATTTGGCTCTGTTGGGGGTGGTATAATGTGCCACAATATGGTATTGCCGGACCTGCCTTCCATCAATTTGGACCGGACCACAAATTAGGGCCACTTTTAGTATTTTTTCCAGGGCCACTTTAAGTTCCCAGTCCACCCCTGCTGCTGGTTCACTTGTCACTTGGGGACAAATCACCGCTGAGGCCAAGAGTGGGATTCAAATTTTTAATAACAGGTTCCCTACTCAACCGCAGACACGTGGCGTCAGGGCACATGTTTACATATACATACACCATATACATGGTACACATACATAAATACACCATATACATGGTACACATACATAAATACACCATATACATGGTAGACATACATAAATACACCATATACATGGTAGACATACATAAATACACCATATACATGGTAGACATACATAAATACACCATATACATGGTAGACATACATAAATACACCATATACATGGTAGACACACATAAATACACCATATACATGGTAGACATACATAAATACACCATATACATGGTAGACATACATAAATACACCATATACATGGTAGACACACATAAATACACCATATACATGGTAGACACACATAAATACACCATATACATGGTACACACACATAGATACACCATATACATGGTAGACACACATAAATACACCATATACATGGTAGACATACATAAATACACCATATACATGGTAGACACACATAAATACACCATATACATGGTAGACATACATAAATACACCATATACATGGTAGACATACATAAATACACCATATACATGGTAGACACACATAAATACACCATATACATGGTAGACATACATAAATACACCATATACATGGTAGACATACATAAATACACCATATACATGGTAGACATACATAAATACACCATATACATGGTAGACATACATAAATACACCATATACATGGTACACATACACATAAATACACCATATACATGGTACACATACACATAAATACACCATATACATGGTAGACATACATAAATACACCATATACATGGTAGACATAAATACACCATATACATGGTACACATACATAAATACACCATATACATGGTAGACACACATAAATACACCATATACACGGTACACACACATAAATACACCATATACATGGTACACACACATAAATACACAATATACATGGTACACACATAAATACACATAACATGTACACACATAATACACCATACATGGTACACATAAATACACCATATACATGGTACACATACATAAATACACCATATACATGGTAGACACACATAAATACACCATATACATGGTACACATAAATACACCATATACATGGTACACATACATAAAAACACCATATACATGGTACACACACATAAAAACACCATATACATGGTACACACACATAAATACACCATATACATGGTACACATACATAAATACACCATATACATGGTACACACACATAAATACACCATATACATGGTACACATACATAAATACACCATATACATGGTAGACACACATAAATACACAATATACATGGTACACATACATAAATACACCATATACATGGTACACACACATAAAAACACCATATACATGGTACACACACATAAATACACCATATACATGGTACACATACATAAATACACCATATACATGGTACACACACATAAAAACACCATATACATGGTACACACACATAAAAACACCATATACATGGTACACACACATAAATACACCATATACATGGTACACACACATAAATACACCATATACATGGTACACATACATAAATACACCATATACATGGTAGACACACATAAATACACCATATACATGGCACACATACATAAATACACCACATATACACTACACACGCTTACCACCCACCTTTTCAAAAGCCTAAGGAGTTAAACTATGGAATGGAAGGGCTCATCTCCAGCTACCGCTGTAATTTTAACAACTGGATCTGGAGAACCTGAGGGAACCGGCTGAATCCTGTGCTTGGCTGAGGCCAATCATTGGCTGCAGTGGTGCACATGGAAATAAACAGGCCAGAGAACATAAGATCAGCGAACAGAGCAAGAGTGCTGGACCGTAGAGAGGTGGGTAGAAGGTATGATTATTTTTTTTTTTATTAGGGCAGCACAGTGGCTCAGTGATTAAGGGGTCATGAACAAACGTGTGCTGTCAGTGCCCGTGCTGTGGACCGCAATTTGTGGAACGCAAGGGCACTGACAATGGGGCTGCCGCATTCAGATCACGGACCCATTCACTTGAATGGGGTCCGCGATCCGCATCCGACGGTCCGCACCCTGGAGGCACGGCCAGAAACACACTGGAAGCACTCTGTAGTGCTTCTTTGGTGTTCCGATCCATGCCTCCGACCCGCATCTCCGGAATTGCACCGGACTCATTCAAGTGACACTACAAAAATTAAAAAATTGGCGTTCTAAAAAATTGCCCCTAGTGTGCGTTGTGTGTTGGGGTTGAGCGCCTATATGGCAGCCACTGACTTCTCAGAGTCCCACAGCCACACAACTATCCCTGTGCTTTGAGTCCCTGTGAGAAAAGTGCATTACAAATGTTTGTCATCGTCATTAGGCATCACATGCTCCTGGGGCTAGTTAAATAGGGCCATAATCTTGTAAAACCTATTCTAATAACTCTATAGGTAAATTGTATATAGGGCAAATGAAACAAATGGGGGGGCTCTATGATATGCCATCCTTCTCATATACAGTATGTGCTCTGACACAACGTATCTAGTCTAACAGTGCATGCCGGCTGGACGACTCCAGGCTTTTGTGCATGCCGTTCTTTCCGATGTGCCGGCAGAGACTACTGTGCATGTACTGCCTGCTCTACATGAGCTAGGTCAGAGAAATGGAGAGAGATCTGCATTCATTGACCACGACTGTAAGTAACATCCTCTCATCTATACAAGGTAATAACATAACTTTTCATAGAAACCTCTTTTGTAATTGATTGTAATTGGAAAAACATAGACTTTTCAATGAGGAATCCATTTAAATGTGATCCCTGTGTTGGGGCTACCCTTTAACCAGCTATGTGAGCCCCTGGTTCTAGGCAATAGGCTCTCAGCAAATGATCTTCACAGGGATATTGGTGGCCATCAAAATTTGCAACCTCAATCTTAAACCTACGTACATTCACTAACTTCTATTCATCATGACATCCTAAGGTTTACATCAGGTGACAGATGCACTAGATGGCGCTAGCTGCACACTGCAAATGTTAACTATGGGAGGCGGTTTACTATTCACCATGGTATAAATATAATATCCACATTATTACTTCTGCTTGCATGTTTAAGCACCTAGCTTCCTCGAAAGCATTGAATCATTGCTCTTCTACATTTTATACCTCTTTTCCAACAGCAGAAGTAACAAAATGATCATAAACTGCCTCCAACCACTGAGACTTTCTTGATATCGGAGGTTGACCCCTCGGCTTCAATGCCTCAGAGGTGCTGCCTTTCCTGATGCACTTGATATGTACGGTCAAGTCACATTATTATGACCACCAGCTAGATGGACAGCAGCTAGATGGGCTGGGAGTGACTCAATAAGGTCCTGGTAGGTTGTCACAGGTAACTGGAGCCATGCTGACTGCAGTGTGTCCCTAAACCCCTGGAGGGGGTGTGAAGGAGGATCTATAGAGCGAACAGGACAATCAAGGTAGTCCCATAGATGCTCAATTAGGTTCAAGTCTGGAGAATTTTGGAGGCCAGGGTAGTACTTGAAAGTATGGGTCATGCTCTTCCAACCAATGTTGGACATTTCTAGCCGTGAGATATGTCGCACTGTCTTGCTAAAAGATCCCATTCGCCCCAGGGAATCAGCATGTATGAGTGTACATGATCTGCAGGATGGATTCATAACCAAATCGGTTAAGATTGGCTTCCACAGACCATAACAGTACCACCACCAGCTTGTGTTCTTCCAGCAATGGTTGCAGGTTGTTTGTTCTCTGATGTTTCTCGAGTGACATGCCAACGTCCATTAATTTGATGAAGCAGAAAATGTGACTTTTTGGAGAAGACAACCCTTTGCCAATCAGCTGAGGTCCAATTCCGATACTGTGGTGAAAATGAAAGCCTTTTCTGCAGATGCAACTTTGTTAGCAGAGGTGAAGTGACCATCCTTCTGCTTCAGAGTCCCATACATAGTAGGATTCACGGAACTGTTGTTTCAGACACACGTTTGCCCTTGTGTCAGTCCGCACATGTCTGTAGTGTGTCAGTCCACCCTTGTGCACCTTTGTAACCACCGTTCACCTCTCACATCAATGGCACATGGTGCGCAGTTTCCACATCGTGTATTCACAATGGTGCTGTTTTTTCCACTAAGGATATCTTTTCACAACAGCAGCACATGACCGGTTCACAAACTGCGCAGTTTCTGAAATACTACCACCCTTGGCCCAAAAGCCATTAATCATCCCTTTTTGAAACTGATAAATCACCCCTTTTACCCAAGACAGCAACAAGGGATATGTGTGCAGACCGCCTATCACACGCCTTTTAGGGTCCATTCAGACGGCCGTAGTATTGCGGATAAGGCCCGGCATGTGTTCCGCAAATTGCCCTGTTCAAAATGCCTATTCTTGTCCACTACTGAAATCTTTATTTTTAATCTCAACACATGATTAAACATTACTGTTTTTTTAAAGGTACCCATACACATATTCGGCCAAATCGTGTATGGACATCCCAATTTTTTTTATCAGCAGTAGTCGATAAGAGACATGTTGAACAGGCATGTGTATGGGAGAACTGAGCAAAACAGCTTTTATTTAGCAGGTCTATTCTGGGGCCTGAATATATTTAGGGGAATATGGTCTGGGGTCAGAATTTAAAATAGAGATTTTGTCTAGGGTCTGAATTCTTATCCTATATTGGGGGGGGGGTTTAAATATATTTAGCCACATCCTTTTATATAGGCCGTGCCCCTTGACAAAAGCCAGTCTCCTGTTTGCCTGCTGCTTGCATATCACACTGAAAGTCTCTTCCTGGTTGACATCTTTGTAGCTCCCCACAGACATAACATAGTTCTACTGTTATAATACTAAAGGATGTGGCGATCAGCTCAAATGACGACTTCGGAAATAGTCAAAATAACAAGTTTTTTATTTTGTCCAAAAGGACTATCAACAAAAAAAATGGCTTTAGCATGTAAACAAATATACAGTCTCTGTGAATTTGCCTGACTCACAGTCCTCTGTAGTTCCTGGTTTCCACTACCAACATGATGGGGAAGAAAGACTCTCTGCTGAAGCAACTCCACCCAGCTGTACACCCTTTCAGACTAGGAACCTCACCCCCAGCTCTCCTGGGCTTCCTGGCTTATATAGACCAGCCAAAATCTGGCCTGGATACGTTGTTGTAGTCATCCCACCCTGCTCTTTGACTACTCCAATGAAACCCAGCCCGGATGAGCTGCAGCCAACAGCTAAACTACTAATAACAAGTGTCAGTAACCTAGGGTTACTGACAAAATGCTACCGGTTCATTTCACCGAGGCCAGGCACCTCGGTGACTCTTTGGCACAAGGGGTTGAAATGGGCTACCTCCCGCAGTCCCACAGAGAATGAATGGAGTGGCAGGGGACATGCCCCAACTGACGATTCATCAGATCGGGGGAACGGGACCCCTCTCTCAGGATCAGTGGTGGTCCCAGCAATTGGACCCTCAGCGATCAATTAGTTAAATACTTGCACACCCATTTAATAAAGATAGTGTAGCAAGCATAGCATTATCAGCATGGCTTCATGAGGGATCGGTCATGTCAAACCAATTTAATCAGTTTCTATGAGGAGGTAAGTTCTAGACTGGACCGCAGCGAATCAATGGATGTCGTATATCTGGACTTCTCCAAAGCATTTGACACTGTACCACATAAAAGGTTAGTATATAAGATGAGAAAGCTTGGCCTGGGAGAAAATGTCTGTATGTGGGTAAGTAACTGGCTCAGTGATAGAAAACAGAGGGTGGTTATTAACGGTACATACTCAGATTGGGTCACTGTCACTAGTGGGGTACCACAGGGGTCAGTATTGGGCCCTATTCTCTTCAATATATTTATTAATGATCTTGTAGAAGGCTTGCACAGTAAAATATCAATTTTTGCAGATGACACTAAACTGTGTAAAGTAATTAACACAGAAGAGGATAGTACACTGCTACAGATGGATCTGGATAGACTGGAGGCTTGGGCAGAGAAGTGGCAGATGAGGTTTAACACTGACAAATGTAAAGTTATGCATATGGGAAGGAATAATGCAAGTCACCAGTACATACTAATGGTAAAATATTGGGTAACTCTGACATAGAAAAGGACCTAGGAATTTTAGTGAACAGAAATCTAAGCTGCAGAAACCAGTGTCAGACAGCTGCTGCCAAGGCCAATAAGATAATGGGCTGCATCAAAAGAGGCATAGATGCCCGTGATGAGAACATAGTCCTGCCACTTTACAAATCACTAGTCAGACCACACATGGAGTACTGTGTACAGTTCTGGGCTCCTGTGAACAAGGCAGACATAGCAGAGCTGGAGAGGGTTCAGAGGAGGGCAACTAAAGTAATAACTGGAATGGGTGGACTACAGTACCCAGAAAGATTATCAAAATTAGGCTTATTCACTTTAGAAAAAAGACGACTGAGGGGAGATCTAATAACTATGTATAAATATATCAGAGGTCAGTACAGAGATCTCTCCCACGATCTATTTATCCCCAGGACTGTGACTGTGACGAGGGGACATCCTCTGCGTCTGGAGGAAAGAAGGTTTGTACACAAACATAGAGGAGGATTCTTTACGGTAAGAGCAGTGAGACTATGGAACTCTCTGCCTGAGGAGGTGGTGATGGTAAGTTCACTAAAAGAGTTCAAGAGGGGCCTGGATGTATTTTTGGAGGGTAATAATATTACAGGTTATAGTTACTAGAGATGGGTCGTTGATCCAGGGAGTTATTCTGATTGCCTGATTGGAGTCGGGAAGGAATTTTTTTCCCTAAAGTGGGGAAAACTGGCTTCTACCTAACAGGGTTTTTTTTGCCTTCCTCTGGATCAACTTGTAGGAAAACAGGCCGAACTGGATGGACAGATGTCTTTTTTTCGGCCTTATAAACTATGTTACTATGTTAGTTGTCCCACTACAGTAATGTGATGTGCTATGGGAAACAACCCCCACCTAGTTTTTGAATACTTTTTGTATAGTAAAAAGTTTCACCTGACCTTGAGAACTCTATCTATTCCCGTTACTGACAAGAGCAGTTCTGTCCCTATTTTGTTTCCAGTAATGACGGTAATCCTGTAGAAATGGTGGTGGCAGAATCTCAGAAGCGAATGCCATTATTATGTACGAGAGACACAATACTTACTGTAGACATTCTGTCTGAGTGTTCACCGACTCTACGTAGTGTTTTAGGGAAAGACGAAATTCTTCCAGCTCCTCTGTGATCACAGATAGCTGCCGCTGAACGATCATTATGTGCTAAGGAATTCAAAGAGATTGACATAATGTGACATAAGAAAGGAGCCATTAATCATGCACACTCTGTTATAACAAACTCAAATAGAAGACAAAGAGATCCAAGAATAATTTCCATGGACCTCGCTGACACATGTAGATCTGGTGCCGGAAATTCTTTGGAGCATGAAAAATCTGCAATGTTCTCTTTACTTTTAAATGAACTCTTACTATTAAGGCTGGGGCGTTGATTCGTTCATTTTATACACGTGTACATCTATTTTTATATCTTTTTTCCCCAGTTCACTCATACATGAGAACGAGGAAGATAATTGTTCTAACACTGACATCTCTATTAGAGACTGAAGAAATGTAAGATGATTTCAACCTTCAGAATTTAGTTTTGATTGGAAATAGGCCTAAAGGTGGGAATTTGTCCTTGTAGGTGTAGTTGAGGTTAGTTTGAGCTATTCACAGCTACACCAAATGTATGAAAATGGAGCACAGTAATAATAAATTTGGCACAAGTGCAATGTGGTTTCCCCTTTTTTGACTGAAAGCACGCCTGAAGTCTGGAGTTGCAACTTTTTTGTGACTTTTTAAAAGTGTTACAAGTGACTGGAGTTGCTATGCACAGCTGCACCAAATGTATAAAAACGGAGCACAGTAATAATAAATTTGGTGCAAGTGGTTGCGCCTATTTCAGTAAAAGTATGCCTGACGATGCCTAGTGTGGAGTTGCAACTTTTTTGTGACTTTTTAAAAGTGTCACAAGTGATCTACTCTGCAATCCTGACTACATTTTCACTCCAAATCTGTAGGTGGTGCTGGATATGCCCTAAAACCTTCAGAAGGATTGGACTTACACTATTATATTATTTTCTTTATTTTTTATTAAGACCCGTAATATTGAGGCCGCCACATGCAGCTATATTTTATTTCAGAACTATTTGTTACATACTGTTATATACATTTACTTTTATGTCACTGCCCCTTTAATGGTCCTCAACCAGCTGTAAAAATTCAATGCTTCTTTCCCTCATTGGCTGGTTCTTAGCAAAGTTTATTTTTCGCATCTTTTCACTTACAAGGATGGTGTCTCCATGAAGATGGATTCTTTTCTACTGCTTTAGTGTGTCAGGTTTACACAGCAGCGGTAGGCACATCTTGACACTAATATGCAAAATAACCGTGGAGCCCCAGTTATAGGTCTACAACACAGTGAAAGCCAGATATCCCTCAAAGGAAGGAAAACCAAGCAAAGGGGTGTCCCCATTACAGAGATCACCAAATCCACCATATTAAGTGGCCCCTATGTCAAGATCCCGCTCTTGTACAAGCTTTAAGCATGTGACGGGGAAAACCTAAGCCAGTTATCCATCCACAGACAGTTGTTTCGGGGTATTGCCCCTCATCAGTGTGGAGTAGGATTCTACTCCACATCTTGACACTAGGCTGACTTGCTGGGATCTACTTTCTAGCCAGGGTAAAGTGGACCCAGCACAACACCCTGCAACTAATACTAACCTTCCGTACACAGCCTTTTGGCACACATAGTGCATAGTTAGCATCCCAGTAAACATCCTAACAATGTTAAAAGAAGAACATAACATATTATAGCATTAGCTGTTAACCATAGATTTAACCCTTTAGCAGTGAACCAGTGGGTCACTACATCTAGAGCACTTCATGTATTCTCCACACTATTAAATCTTACTAGAATGATTTATATTGCATGAAGGTGCTACTTTTTCTGTATCTTTTCAATGCATACTGGCCTAATTTACTGGGATTCAAGTGCCTGCTGGCCACTATCTCATCACAGCACCACCAGAGGTGACCTGAAACATCACACAATAAAATAACCCTGCAATCAGTGGACTGGACCATGTAATCTATGAATGTGCCAGATCTCCCGGAGCAAGGGGTGCTCTTTGTAACTGCTTTACGTTCCAGCTAAAGATGACCCATCACCACCACCATTAACTAAAAAGGTTATTATAGGGTGTCTGAAAAATGGGTTTTCTAAGCCAACAATGCCTTCAATGCATAAGCATGCACATCTACTTAGCAGCAGAGATCTGCATACAATATTGTATTTTTATGGGTGTCCCTTCAATTCGTCCTGGACTCGCCAGAATCCATCGTGGTTTACATGATTCACACATTACATATTGTTACCTCTTTGGTAGAGCATCCTCAGTAAGTGAATAGATGTAAAGTAAGAAAAAATAATCCCCAAAGGAAAGTGAAATCCACGTACAAATAGAATTCTGGGGATTTGCTATGCAAAATACTAAACATAAGGGTATTCTTATATTTGGAAGAGAAATAAGTTGACATTTTGAACATAATACAGTTAAGGAACAAAACATCAAAGGTGAAGTAGAAAAGAGCACACAAACACAAGTTCTGAAAAGGTCACGGATCTCCTGCTAGTATTCATCCTCCGGAGGTTTGTCTCCTCCTGCTTCTGCCCCTGGCTTTTCATTTATTCCGTACAAAGGCTGCGGCAGGGAAACCGGCCAGTGTTTTGATTCTACCAATAGTTTATTCAGCAAACCCTTGATCAGCCATATGAATGCACATGGTGAAAGCACAAAGGGTTACCCTAGTGCAAGGAGCAAAATACAGACACGGCCATGTTTGAATTACGGTCAGCAAACAACGGATCTGCCAAATGCGGATACCATCTGTGTGCATTCCGCATTTTTCTAACTCCTCTCAATAGAAAGGACTATTCTCATCGTCAATGCGGACACAAATAGGACCTATTCTATACTTTGCTGAGCAGACACACGGATCTGCAAAAAATATGTGCTAAAAATGTGGATAGCACACAGATGCAAAATAAGGTCTCGTGCATGAAGCCTTGTAGAGAGACTCCTGGTTATATATTTCTCAATGTCCTCCTATATAAAGTCTAGGATTCTTCGCTGTTTGCCATTCTGTAAACCTCATTTATTTAAACTACCGTTTTTTTCCAAAAGTGGGGGGAAAATTGCTGTGCGTCTTATAAAGTGATTACTAGTGAGTGCTTCCATTATGGAAGCTCTCACTAGTATGTATTAGGTTCCGGGAGCTGGGAGCAAAGCGCCACAAGTGCTTGTGATACTCACCCTCCCTGGTCTTTCTTCCTGGGGCTGGCGCTTCACTGTCCTGTGCGCGCACTATGACCTGAGGCTGCACGCAGTTAGGTGACAGAGCAGCGCAGGCCAGGAAGACAGGGGGGTGCAACTTCTGCCGGAGCTGGAGAGGAGCAGTGGCGCAGGACAGGTAAGAGGAGGTTTTTATTTTTATCTGATCTGAGGTCTGATGGGGTTTAACATTGAGGGCTGATCTGAGGTCTGATGGGGGTCAGACATGGGGGCCTCATCTGATGACCTGATATTTATGTGGGGGCTGATCTGAGGATCTGATATGAGGTCTGATGAAATATATTTTTTTCTTATTTTCCTCCTCTTAAACCTGGGGTGCGTCTTATCATTGGTTGCATCTTTTAAAGCAAAAAATACGGTAATTCTGAGAAACATGGCCCATCAGTCTTAAATCGGCTGTGCCCTAAACTACTTTTCACTCTAAAGTTTATTTTCTAATTACTTTGGCTCCCATTCCTCCTTGGATTTTTCTTCAGATTCATCTTATTTGCAGTTTTCTCTTATCCCCCATGCTTGAATCCCACATCCTGGTTCGTCATGGATCTGCTGTTCTTGTCTGCCTTGGGGCAGTGAGATGTGTCCTGACATCAGCAGGACATGGGACACAATCATGCCCCTTGTTCTTACTAATGATGCTTGTGCCTTCTACATTACAAGGCTCCAATACAGGACTTAACCTACAGCAACTAAATATCAAAACAGATTTGCCACAGGATGCGATGGTCGGCTAATAACTTTATAGTAAGGCAGTTTTGATAAATGGTAATATTTGGGGCTAGTGATATAACAGCAATATCGTGGGGCGGAATACACTTATATTAGTGGCACTACCATAATCTCCTGATTGTAACCCCCCCCATGCCCTATTGCTCCTGTGGAATAACATGCTCTCTATATGGTCTCCTTTGGATGGCCTATACAGGATATCTACCCAGGAGGCCAATGTAAACACCATCGGCGCATGTTTTCACCATCCTGATTGCTCAGACAGATCCAAACTGAAGGTGGGAGGAATGATTGCTACCGCTGTCAATCTTCTCTTCTGCAGTTCTAATGAGTTTCGGCATCACATCTTCGATTAGGCTTCATTCACACGACCGTATTTTGTTTCCGTGTCCGTTCCGTTTTTTTGGCGGACCGTATGCGGAACCATTCATTTCAATGGATCCGCCAAAAAAACGGAAGGTACTCCATATGCATTCCGTTTCCGTATGTCCGTATTTCCGTTCCGCAAAAAAGATAGAACATGTCCTATTCTTGTCCGTTTTGCCGACAAGGATAGGCATTGTTACAATGGATCCGCAAAAAAAATGGAAACACGGATGCCATACGGAACGTCATCCGTTTTTTTTTGCGGATCCGCAATTTGCGGACCGCAAAACACATACGGTCGTGTGAATGAAGCCTTAGACTCAGAGATGTACTTCTTATAATCGGGAATATCATATCTACTCGTTAAGAAGGATGCCCATCAGCCGACAAACAAGCATTTGTACATTCATCGGCTGCTCGACTATATGGCCAATTATCAGGAGTGTTCGTATTAACACTTTTTGCCGATAATTTACCGGAAAATTGTGCAGTGTAACAAGGCCTTTAGTTGCTTTCATATTCTGTGTATTACAGCCGACACCCAGATGCCCATATACAGGTCAGTGCAGGAACATTTATATATATATTTCATTTTTCCTCTTTTAATTACCGGTAGTTGTAGAAGTTTAGAACAGGAAAAACATTTTATAGTTAAAATTCACTGTCGATGGTTGAAAATGTCACATTTAGAAGCTTTTACTGATTAAGCACTCTGCTGGGAACACAAAAAATCATTGAATTACTTACTGAATTTGTGCTTCCGTCTAAGATTTCTTCTTCTAGGGGTTCCAGTTTTAGGTCCTTTAAAAAAAACAACAAAATATAGAAATAGTTTTAGAGAAAGTTAATACAAGGCACTTACTAATGTATTGTGATTATCCATATTGCCTCCTTTGCTGGCTTGATTGATTTTTCCATTGCATTATACACTGCTTGTTTCCAGGGGTTATGACCACCATGCAATCCAATAGCGGAGGTCGTGCTTAAACACTATAGGAAAAAGCGCTGACCTCTCTGGTGTTCAGGACCGTGGGGGCGCGCATAAGCATGCATGCGCAGCACTTCCTGTCCCGGCCACCTTGTATCTGCTCTGCAACGGTAGTCATAACCGCTGGAAATGAGCAGTGTATAATGTGATGGAAAAATGAGTCCAGCCAGCAAAGGTTGTAATATAGCCAATCATAATACATTAGTAAGTGCTGGTATTAACCATTTGATGACCCTTTGAAAAAAGAAGAGCAGGAACCTTATTGGTGTTTATGGGACCTGCTCCCCTTTTTCCTTAGAGCTCTTACGTAAATCTCCAGTAAATGCAACTTCCTATGAAACTGACCTTTGTGTGTTTGTCTGGTATAGATAAAATATATTGTAAGCTCAACTGGGGATGGAGACAAGTGCGAGTGAGTATAACAATGTCAGTATATCAAAAGGGAATATAGATACTGTTTTATCATCAAACCCTAAACAGGCTGCCTGGAGTGGACATATCCAGTATCTAGATACCCCCAGATGGCATCCTTTATCAGGGTGTTGGTAGACTCTGAAGATACCAGGGGCACCTTGAAGCACTCAAAGCAGTGGAGAATAGAGGGGAAGGGTGCAAATAAAATGAATGTGGTAACTGCTGGGAAATTTGTCTGGTGCCAGCCATGCCATCGTCCTTTATTATACAGTGTATTCATCAGAAGAGATTTATAGTTGATAGAACTACATTGGAATATAACTTCAAATCTACATAAAAGGCACTGTGCAGAGGAGAGAGAATAGCTGCACTATCATATCTGTATTTCATCTAATGCAGAACCTTTAGTATCAGTCTGATACAGCTACAAAGCGCAGGAACAGTAGGGTGTGTGGAACAAAACAAAGTAACTATGGATTAAAAGGGAAAAAAGCTCAGGCGATACATTCCAGTACCTTCTTCTCCAGTCTGTCAATTAGTTTCTGAAGTCTGTTTATCTGGGTCATCCACTGGTTGTCTTCATCTAGCAAGCCTACGGGAAGAATAAATAAGTAATAGAATTGAAACTATTCCAGATTTCAGTATCTAGAAATATCTAGGTGAGATTCTGCATATACATTTCTGTACCTTATTACATATTGTATTATATAATGAATTACCCCATAGTACCAAAAAAGCACCAGAGTACCATATCACCAAAAATCAAGCCAACCGCTATTCTCACTATTATCGTACAGAATGAAGCACACGTATACACGTCCAGGTTTAGATGGTGGTAAAATCAATGCTGTAGGTTAAAGCTCGCCAGCCCCCAACTATTACAATTCTTTTATATGTACTATTCCTTTTTAGAGATGAGGGAATCAATTTTTAAGAATTGATTCATCTCATCAAGCATAGTTCTGCCATGGGGTGTCCTTGAAGCGGAGGATGCTCTCCCTGCTGCTTGGCCAGCCCTGATAATCTTGCACCTGCGTTGCTGCATTGAGTAGCTGCTCACGCGCAGAGGCTCTGCTTCCCCTACTGGAGCAGCAACTGACGGTGCATTTGCTGTTTCAGAAGTCATTCTACCTAAGAATGGTTAAAGAAGAATAAAGTTAAAGTTTTGGAATGGCCAAGTCAAAGTACTGACCTTAATCCACTAGAAATGTTGTGGAAGGACCTGAAGCGAGGAGTTCATGGGAGGAAATCCCTCAACATAACAGAGTTGAAGCTGTTTTGTATGGAGTAATGGGATAAAATTCCTCCAAGCTGATGTGCAGGACTAATCAACTATTGCCGGAAACGTTTAGTTGCAGTTATTGCTGCACAAGGGGGTCACATACTTTTGTCACTCACAGACATGTGAGACAAAGAACAAGTCTAATGTTTTGGACTTATTTGTTTGATTTGGTGGTCTTTATTTTCTTTTAAGACTTGTGAAAATCTGATGTAGTTTCAGGTCAAATTTATGCAGAAATATAGAAAATTCTCAAGAGTTCACAAACTATTAACCACATCTCTCTCTCTCTCTCTCTCTCTATATATATATATATATATATATATATATATATATATATAAATATATATATATATAGAGTCAAAAGCTATGTCTACATCAATATGTACATCTGACTGATCTGATAAAACAGCAGTAAAGGATATAATGACATAATATTACATGTAGCAAATTATTTATAATCTCCCACAATGTAAAATTAATACACAGAATTGAAAAGATAAACATTAGGAATTTTGAACTTGGTAGAAGAAGACAGTACATAAAACATACCAAGATTAAACTGTGGGCTGTTTGGGGAAAAGCTGTTATTCCTCTGAAGTCTTCGATTAGATCGTTTCCCCGACCACGGGATTGAGAGGACATGAGGCTTTGTAGGACCTTGTCTGTAGGTAAACAGAGAAAGCACAATTTTGTTGTTGCTTTTATGGAGGGTTCAAGTTGTGAAATGATTAAGAATGTAAAAATTAAAACAAAAATGATATACTAAACTGTATTGTAAGGTTATTTTTAAGTACTGATTGGTTTTGTCCCCTTTAATTTTGTCTCTTTTATATTACTTTTAGTATTCTGTGTAAGGATATTCCTTGTAATTCCTTGTAATGTAGTACCCATCCCCCATAGTGCTGATTAGACTACATGATCTCACATGCGTGATGCATACTGTAGGAGGGGCCGATGGGAATAACTGTGGTCTGCACCGACAATTAGGTGGGACTCCACTTGAAACATCATCCTAGGTAGGATGTAAGTATTGATTTGCCCTATCTCTTGTACACCCTGGGGTTTAATGGAGGCCTTTAAGGCACCAAAAATGGCAAAGGCAGCGTGGACCCAGCATGCATGTGGACCCAACACTCCCTGAATTTAATGGTGGTCATTATGGCACACAACAAGTAGGAATTAGTGTTAGGTTCCCGTCTTAAAGAGATCGCCTTGACGTTTGGCGGACAGGCCCAAATAATTTTGTACAAAATGTATTTGCCAAGTATCTCAATTTTGCAAAATAAGTGTAGCACTAGCACCGAAATATTTCTTATGATTATGGCAATATTGTACGGTATTTCTGTTTGCAGAGTGCTGCTGCATCGTGTTGTTTTCCTTAGTGTATCTAGCCATGGCAGCATGCACCTGCACATTGAATGTGCTGAGTGACCCCCTTTTTTTGCAGTTGTACTGATCTGGAGGTGTGGCTACTCCAGCCAGTCTTGCACTCCTGATAAGCCTGTCTGCCTCATAGGCTGATTTTAATCAAAGTATAAAGCTGTAGCCTGCTCTCAGTATATGCAGTATAAAGCTGTAGCCTGCTCCAGGGGAAGTGAGTGGGCTCAGCATGCATGTAGGTACCTGCATCCCTGGATTTAATGGAGGCCTTTAAGGCACCAAAAATGGCAAAGGCAGAGTGGACCCAGCATGCATGTGGAACCAACGCTCCCTGAATTTAATGGTGGCCTTTATGGCACACAACAGGTAGGAATTAGTGTTAGGTTCCCATCTTAAAGAGATCACCTTGACATTTGGCAGACAGGCCCAAATAATTTAGTACAAAATGTATTTGCCAAGAATCTAAATTTTGCAAAATAAGTGTAGCACTAGCACCAGAATATTTTCTATGACTATGGTAATGTTGTATGTTATTTGTGTTTGCAGAGTGCTGCTGCATCGTGTTTTTTTCCTTTGTACACCCTAGGGTGTCATGTGTTATAACGTGGTAGACAGCCATGTGTTATAGCATGGCTGACGGAGCCCTACCCCATATTGCATATTTACGCTAGTGATGTTTATTCACTTTTTATTATTCTGTATGTGATAAGTGATTTGTGTTATATTTAATCACACTTAGTAAATATATTTATTCACTTCCAAACTCATTCCAGTTTTCAAAAAAATGATGCTTATTATTATTATTATTTTGTGCACTTATATAGCACTACTATATTCCACAGCGAGTTACAGACATTAACATCAAGCTGTCCCCAATGGGGCTCACAATCTAAGTTCTTTTTGGAGTGTGGGAGGAAACGGAGTACCCGGAGGAAACCCACGCAAACACAGGGAGAAAATGCTTGATTTCCAATGACAATAAAATGATGCTTGATTTTCACTGCTAAATTAATCGGTTCTGCTGTGGATGGGGAGAGAGCTATTCTTCTTCTGCATATGCACCACCACTTCTGTTAGCACTTCTGTTTTGAGATGTTGCTCCACTTTCTATGTCACCTCTTTTATTACTGTCAGATTGAGATAATTCTTGTAGGAATTTTCAAAAAGTCTCAATTAAAAATTTCTGACTTAAATCAGCTCAACAGGCTCACCACAGCAACTTCCCCATTCACTTTTCAAAATTGGAGTGGAGTAAAAATGCTAAATGTCTCAAATTTTTTTGAGCAAGTGAGCCCAAAATGTCTCAAAATCCAATTCTAAGATTTTTTTAAGCCAGGATTCTGGAGTGTAGATCTTAATAAATTCTCATCTTACCCCTATCGTTCTACCACTTTATACATCACTAGTCAGAGTGCACATGGAGCTTTTTGTACAGTTTTAGTGTCCTGTGCACAAGAAAGTCATAGCAGAGCTGGAGAGGGTTCAGAGGAGGGCAACTAAAGTAATAACTGGAATGGGTGGACTACAGTACCCAGAAAGATGATAAAAGGGTTATTTAACTTATAAAAAAATATCAAAGGTCAGTACAGAGATCTCCCATCATCTATTTATACCTAGGACTGTGACTGTAACAAGGCAGCATCTTCTATGACTAGAGAAAAAAAGCTTTCTACACACACAGAAGAGGATTCTTTACAGTAAGAGCAGTGAGATTATGGAACTCTCTGCCTGACGAGGTGATGATGGTGAACGCACTAGATTTCTGGAGAAGGGTCATTGATCCAGGGAGTTAGGGCTCATTCACAAGACCACAGACCATGCAAATTGCGGTCCACAATGCATGGGCACTGGCCATGTGAATCCTGTATTGCGGCGCGGACCGATTGACTTGAATGGGTCTGAGATTCGCAAAATCCGGCAAAAGATATGACATGTCCTATCTTTTGTGGTGCAGAGACACTGACCCGAAAGCACTTCCGTGGGCTTCCGATCCGTGAATCTGCTCCCCACCGCACCCTATATTGCAGATTGCAGACCCATTCGAGTATTGCGGTCCGCAGTATGGGCACGGACGGCCTACGGTCATGTGAATGAACCCTTACCCTTATACTGATTATCAAATTTGGAGTTGGGAAATTGCAAAATAACAGGCTGATCCGGATGGACAAATTTCTTTCTCAGCCTTACGAACTATGTTAATATGTTATTTGATATACAGAGCAGACAGAGATCCACCAAGAAACAATTTTTATTGTTTAGAGGTTTTTAAAAATCCATATATCTGCAGCAGTCTGATCTTTTAGCCACATAGCTTGGTTGTCTGTGGCTGGATGACTATAAAATATGTTTGTAATAGTTTAATTTTCATAGCAGATGTAACATAGCACTGTGGAATACACACCAGCACCTGCTAATATCCCAAAAAGGAAGGTAGAGAATATTGAGAAGCATCATTAGCATACATGATTGCTTTTAATCACTGCGAAACATTTTGCTGAGATTCGCCTAATTGCAAGCCTCTTAGCTTCTCAGTTAGCTATTATGTAAAAATAGCTTTGGATGCTGGAGGTTCTGTGACAGTGAATGGGACCCATCAGAGAAACAGATCTATCAAACGTTAAATAAGGGATCTTATTTATAACCAAATCACCCAATGTCTTATATAAGAGAGAGGAGACCCTATGTAGTTTGTACCATTTATTTCAATTACAGAGTTGCTAAGAAGACATAACATATTTATAGTGTAACATACTTCATTAGGCTAGGGCTACACAGTGATCTGGCCCATGACACCTGCCGAGCGTCCAAAGATCACCGATTGCCAGTGCAGCCACTGAACTGAATGGGGTCACAGTGCAACTCGCTAATTTCTATGAGCATGACCCCACAATCACAGAAAATCCAACATCGCTGTACGTTTTGTAATTTTAGGGTCTCAGTCACAACAACATGCAAGTCACACTGCGTCGCCATTCAATAGCTGCACTGCTCTACAACCACAGCTGTCAGGTCCAAGATTGGCATGTAGCCCCAGCCTTGAAGAAGACCTTCAGATTATCTCCTCTTACATAGTTACCTAAGTGGAAAAATGACGCAAGTCCATCAAGTTCAACCTCTTAGAACTCTGCACTGTTCCTCTGTTTCCTTCCTTCCTGTTAGCCACCTCCCCCAATTTTACAGGAAAAGGCACAACAATAGCAGATTACAGAAGCACAATCTACGGTGCCTCGAAAAAGTATTCATACCTCTTGAATCTTTCCACATTTTTTCACGCCACAAACTTAAATGTATTTTATTGGGATTTTATGGGATAGGCCAATACAAAGTAGCAAGTACAGTGCTCCCTCAAGATACAATGGCCTAAGGATACAATATTTTCAACATACAATGGTCTTTTCTGACCCATCATAAGTTGAAACTAGACTCAACATACAATGTCTCAGACTGAGATCCAACCAATCAAGGCCACTTCTCTGGTAAAATAGCTGGATTAGTTGTTAGTTAGCAGCTGTTCTTGACTGTTATATGTAAGGACTTGTTTTATCTGTCTTAGTTATCTGCTTATTTTTCTTAAATCTTCTTTTTCTCTTATCTTGGATGACATTTTGGGGCTTTGGAACCGATTACTCAACTTATAATGGTTTCAACGTACAATGGTCGTCCTGGAACCAATTAATATTGTATCTTGAGGGACCACTGTATTGTGAAATGAAAAGAACATGATACATCATTTTCAATATTTTTAATAAATTAAAATCTGAAAAGTGTGGTGTGCATTTGTATTCAGCCCCCTGTACTCCGATACCTCTAAATAAAATGCAGTGTGACTAATTGCCTTCAGAAGTCACCTAATTAGTAAATAGAGTCCAGTGTGTGTGATGTATAATCAGTATAACTACATCTGCTCTGGGACAGCCTCATAGGTTTGTTAGAGAACATTTGTGATCAAACAGCATCATGAAAACCAAAGAACACACCAGACAGGTCAGGGATAAAGTTGTGGAGAAGTGTAAAGCGGGGTTAGGCTATAAAATATATCCCAAGCTCTGAACATCTCATGTATAACTGTTCAATCCATCATCTGAAAATGGAAGGAGTATGGTAAAACTGCAGACCTACCAAGAACTGGCTGCCCACCTAAACTGACAGCCCAGGTAAGGAAAGCACTAATTAGAGAAGGAGCCAAGAGGCCCATGGTCACTGTGGAGCAGCTGCAGAGATCCACAGCTCAGGTGGAGAATCTGTCCACATGACAACTATTAGTTGTGTACTCCACAAATCTGGCCTTTATGAAAGAGTGGCAAGAAGAAGATGGTTTGGCCAGTCGTATCTTAAATCTGTACCCCTCAGCCAAGGAACTCACTGCATGCCTAAGATTCAGCAGAGAGACTTTAGGTAGACAGAAAAAAAAAAGAGTACTACAACCTCCTTCACTGCTATTGTCCATACGCTGCTATATGGGGAACAAATGCACTGGGATCTACCTGGAACTATGCCTTGTTACTGTCGGATGTACTACTACTCCTATTCTGCACTTTTAAGAGAGACCTATTTATTGATACCAACTGGCTTGGTCACTGACTCCTCCATCATCTGCCCGCCACTTCATCTACACTCCTGCCTTGTACCCTGCCAAAACACTTAAAACTAAGGGCACCCCAATAACCACCAGGCAGGAGCCCCAACACCAGGGTGTACTATGGGGGAAGTAAGAGTGTGCCATTCAGTAACTGCATGCCACAGGGAGAGCCAGAGGAGGAATTGCCACTGTGAGTACTATTACTACCCTCAGGACCAAAACTAACATTCCCATCCACCACTCCCCACTCCCGGGCTGGCTGCAGATCTGTGTCCACGTAAATTGTATGGTATCTTCCCTACTCTCCCCTGACGTCTGATGCCAGGAAAAATAAAGGTTAGACAGGATGGCTTTCAACTGCCTGATCCTTTTGTCCTCGTGGAGATACAGTACTGTAAGGCTAGTTTCACACCTGCGGCATCAGGCAGGCTGTTTCGGCTGTTCCGCAAGTGCTTGTGTGGGGCCGGAACTACGCTCTGGCCCCATTGACTGTAATGGGGGCGGGCCACAGATCCGGCCGCAGCACAGCAAACCCTGCCGAGAGGAGGCCAGAACAAAAGTACAACATACAGTCAATGGGGCCGGAGCGTAGTTCTGGCCCCACACGTGCACCTGCGGCAGCACGGATCCGGCGGGGTGTTCACCCGCCGGAACAGCCTGCCGGAGTCTGATGCCGCAGGTGTGAAAGTACCCTAAGTTGCCGCCGGATGTGGCTGGCAGTGGCTTTCTCCCCATTTACTATATATGTCATGTACACAGCCAGCTTAATGCTCTGAGTACATAATGGCAAACACGATGAGGACCAAAAAAAATCTAATCTCTGCTCCCACGATGCACATGACTAAGGTTAGTTGCACATGAGTGCAATACGGGAGCATTTCTGCACCTGTATTATGTCTGAATGTCATATCCGAACCACAGGACTAATGACCCGAAATAACAGCATCATAGGTATCTATGAGGCTGCCGGTTCAGGTTTTAAGTGAAGTTAAAGCACTTTTACACAGAAGAAAAAAAAAAAAAAAACAAGGCTATATTAATTTCTGATAGACTTGTATAAATCATTCAGGCCAGGTATGTTCCACAGCGGTTGCCCGAGCCTGAAGAAAATGAGAAGCATCGTGGCCATAAGGAGCTCTCGTATAGGAGTTCTGAGAACCTTTACATCCCTTAGTAATCTGCAGCCTGTTTATGGAGTCTGTTTTATGCCACCTCTTATGTATGATTACGAGCTAGTATTTGATCTGTTTTACATGTAAGCTGCAGAGTAGAGATGACATGGCACTACGTTACTGTGAATGAATTAGACAGGAATGTATTATGCAACCTTCATTACAATGCATGAGATTTGCTTTCATTAATTATACATTTCAAAGCTCAGTTGCCTTTTGTCTGCATTCATATTATGTGAAAGCTACAAAGTGTAGAAGAGACAGAAAGAGAGTATCATGAGTTTTGAAGAGGAAGGAAGAAACCGCCTGTCCATCAGTAAAAGAGACCGCTACATTTACTTGCAGTGATCTCCTCCACAGTATGGGGAGGAGCGATCGCTAATGCCATTTCTTGTCAGGCAGCAGAGTGTTGTTTAGACAGCGTGATCTGCTGTCGGCAAACGGGGATTACGGTGACCACATAAAAGATCCAATTTCCCTGATGAATGAGCGTTTTGCTCATTCATCAGGTAATTGGCGGCACATATACACCAGCAGGTTATCGCTAATGAGTGTTCATAGGAACACTTGTTAGCAGTAATCTGCCTGATTTTCAGGCAGTGTAAAGGGGCCTTGAAGACTATTTGTTGACTAAAATTTTCAAAACCACCTGTGAACAGTCCAGGGTTTTAAAAAATTGTGGTCTTAAGGCCCCTTTACTCTGCCTGAACATTTGGCAGATTATCACTAACAAACTTTCATAAGAGCACTCATTAGCGATAATCTGCTGTTTTAAAGGTGCCATCGATTACCTGATGAATGAGCAAAATGCTTGCTCATCGGGTTATAACATTGTTTGTATTGTCACCTAAATCACCTTCTGCTGGCAGCAGATTCTGCCATCTAAAGACACTCTGCTGCCGGCAAACAATGATTCCATTTATCGATCACTCCTCCCCATACTGTGGAGGAGATCGCTGCATGTACAGTAAATGCAGTGAATTCCTTTACTGAAGAGCAAGTGATGGGAAGGAACGCTTCCTTCCTGACAATTGTTTACTCAGTTTAGCAGTGTAAAGGGACCTTAAGAGTCAATGGAGATTCCCATTAGTACAATCCTTGAAGTTTTTGTGGATGAATCTCCATCATTGTAGTGGTCACTGGCTCTTGTGAGACCACGCCAACAGCCTGAAATGCCTTGGAAAAATGTAGCAATCGTGAGTGGCATTTGAGTTTACTAATCATGCCACTGAAAATTATGATTTTTCAAGGTGGAAAAAGTTCAACAAATGATTTTTCCTTCATTCACACTAGTTTATTACTATAATCACCTGGAATGGCCAAGTTAATTAGGCGTAAGACTAGACAAAAACAGAGTGAGTGAAGAGAGAGACAGGTAAGGAAATAGCGAAGGATAAGGCTAGTTTCACACGAACGTTGTTTTTTGCGGTCCGCAAATTGCGGATCCACAAAAAAAACGGATGGCATCCGTGTGCATTCCATATTTTGCGGAACGGAACAGCTGGCCCCTAATAGAACAGTACTATTCTTGTCCGTAATACGGACAAGAATAGGACACGTTCTATTTCTTTTTTTTGCGGGCTACGGAACGGACATACGGATGCGGACAGCATGCCGGGTGCTGTCCGCATTTTTTGCGGACCCATAGAAATGAATGGGTCCGCATCCTATCCGCAAAGAATGCGGATCGGAGCCCTAAAAAAATACTGTCGTGTGAAAGAGCCCTAATACAAGAGAACAGAGAAAGCACAGAGACAAGACAAACAGGTAAGGAAAGAGAGAGACAAGAGAAGGATGATACATGAGAAAAGAGAAAGCATGGAGACAAGACAAAGGGGTAAGGAAAAAGAGGGAAAAGGCTGACACAAGGAAAAGCATGGAAACAAGAAAGACAAGTAAGTGAAGAGAGAGATAAGAGAAGGATGATACAAGATAAAGAGACAAGATAGAGGGGTAAGGAAAGAGAGAGACAAGAGAAGGATGATACATGAGAAAAGAGAAAGCATGGAGACAAGACAAAGGGGTAAGGAAAAAGAGGGAAAAGGCTGACACAAGGAAAAGCATGGAAACAAGAAAGACAAGTAAGGGAAGAGAGAGATAAGCGAAGGTTGATACTAGATAAAGAGACAAGATAGAGGGGTAAGGAAAGGGAGTCAGAATAATGATGATACATGAGAAAAAGAGAACAGAGACAGAACATAGAGGAGTAAGGAAAGAGACAGGGGAAGCATAATGCAAGAGGAAAGAGAAGGCATGGAGCCAAGAATCACCCCCGATCCAGAGCTGTGGAGTCTGAGTTCCTTTTGTGTGGTTGAAGTGGTGATGGAGTATAGAAATGTAGAAGGGTTGGAGTCAGAGTAAAACATTGGGAATACCAACTCAACAGCCCTGCCCCCATCTAGACCAAATTATCAATTTTCCAATCTTCTGTGTATATTACCCATTTCTATGAATCGACTGCAAATTTGGAGTAGTGGTCTTAAGGTAATTATGTCAGGGGAGAAAAGGATTGTCATTTTTTATTTCAATTAGGGCGGGTTCACATCAACATTACAAATTCTGTTATTGCTTATATAACATGGTTATAACGGAAAATAATGGAATGTGTAAAATAGAATTCAAAACGGAAACCTTTAGAGGCATTCCATTTGGATCTGTCATAATAGATGTATATGGGCAAGCGTAACAGATCCGTCTGGTTTCCGTTATGTAGGATGGAAAAAAAAGTCCCGTCGACAGGAAACCAGACGGATCCGGATGCCCATAGACCTCTATTATGACGGATCCAAATGGAATGCTTCCATTTTGAATTCCATCATAGAATTCCGTTATTTTCCGCTATAACAATGGAAAGCAATAACGGACATCATAACGGTGATTTGAACCCTCCCTTACTGATTCTTTTGTTCCCCCAGAATATAAGCCACTGTCAGAGGAGGTGTCTTGCAGCAGCTTTCTACAGCCCCCCCACTGAAAAACATTCACTCTCGGCAGAGTTTGGGAGAGATAGCTGTCAGTTGAATGAGCATTCGTCTGGCAGCTACTGAAGGTGTTTGGGCATCTTAAAGGGGTTATCCAACCCCTATAACGACCTCACCCAATGTCGGGGCCCCTCATATACAGTATGCTTACCTGCTCCCGGCACCCGAGTCGCTCCAGATCCCTGCATAGCGGCCACTGCATCTCCCCATCCCCGTCGAGGCCTGCTATTGGCTGCTCAAGATGTTTTGATCCGCGCGACAATGAGATGCAGTGGCGGCCATGCAGGGATCCAGAGAGACGTAGATGCTGGGGAGCAGGTAAATATAATGTATATGAGGGGGCCGCGCATTGGGGAGTCGTTAAAGAGGTTGGGTAACCCCTTTAAGTGTATAGATGGTGTGTAGAGAAAATGGAATAGCAGAAGAGTATAGACAGAGGATAAAGTAGTGGATGAGGACAGAGTATAGAGAGAATCTAGAGGTGCTCACGCACCGTCAATATCTGTCAAACAAACACTCATTCGGCTGACAGCTATCTCTCTGGAATCCATCATACCCATACATTCGGCCTAGCATGTATGTGTTTTCAGTGGGGAGAGAGGAAAAAGTAACTGCCTGACGTCTCTCCCGGGAAACTCACTGGGTGTTGAAATAATCATGATCTGTCAAGGGAAGCTCCCCATACACATGAGATTATCAGCTGGTTTATCTGACAACACTCGAATGTGTATGGGGGCCCTAAAGGAAATATAACCACTAGAGAAAAGAGAGAAAACTGAGAAAAGAGACTGTGGGAAAAAGGTGAAAAGTGAAGGATGATATTTCAAAAACATTTCAAAGAGATAAAGTGATCTTGGAGATACAAGAAATAGCACAGAATGAAGAGAGTGGAAATGTGTAAAAGAAGGAAAAAGAGACATCAAGAAGACAAATGAGAGGAGAGAGCACAGGGAAGGTGTAAACGTGACTGAATGTAAGTCACATAGTGTATCAGGGGAGCGGAGAGAGCACTATATCTGCCGCATCAGTCTGTATACACCGTAGGCCTCCCAGTCCACTGCTATTTAGCTAACGTGATTATTTTTGGTCATTGCATTATTTATGTAGAGTGGAAGATGGATCCTGAGGGCATTGCCATTAATCCAGATGCTTCTCTTATTAAGCTGCAAGAAACAAAATGTTTGCTCACATTATTATTTTCAGGATCTGGACAGAATGTGTCTGTGGATGAGTCAGAGGATTTTCCTTAAGGGGAAAGAAAGGAAAGTGGAGCAGGGAACCTCATGGAGGTGGATAGAGATGTCGGGGAAAATCCATAGTTATAAATACAGTGTGAATATTTGCGAGTGTATTTCAGCACATAAAATGCTCATTTTATGCTCCACACTTTACACTTGAAGCAGCTTCCCACTGGGAAATGTACGCACCATAGTTCACACAAAGCAAATTTTTATATTGCTGTTTTCGGAAATGTTTTAAGAAGTGGCATCTCATTTCTTTGTTGTGTTCTAGAAGATGATTTTTTTTTTACTGTACAATCTAAATAGACTTGTTTGCTGTTTGGTATGTACTTTACAGACATTTACAAAGTTGAAAAGGCTGGTGAAAAAAGGGATATGCCTGGAATTCAAAGGCTGTTATTTCTTAAAATCATCTCAATATTTTTGAGCTTCCAAATGATGCCATGTGAACGTAGTCTAAGTATTCTTCCCATTGCATTGCGTTTAATGGCATTTTTTGTATGCCTTCTTTATTTCCAACAAGTTTTTATTGGATAGGAAATAGCTGTACAATCAAGATACAACAATTGTAAATTACCATTTTGTATATTTGCCTAATAAAAAGCATTGTGTGAACAGTCATGAACAGTAACATCCAGTAACATACTGCATAATAGCCATCTCATAGAGGAAATGGGTAGAGGGGAGGGAAAAAGATGGAAGGTCACCAACTTCATTTTCCACGTGATCATCGATTCCCTAATACTAGAGTGTCAGAATCGATAAGTAGTTGTTTATCATTAATCTAAGAGACCATGGCCCCTATATCTGGACCAACTATCCCAAATTCTATGGAATTTAGAAGGTGAGTTTGAGACCCAATGTGCGATTTGTTCTAATCTATACACCTGATCACATTTTAACTGCCACACAGTCAAAGGAGGTGTCTTATCTGTCTTCCAGTAGAATGCCACTATTATTCTGGCAACTGTGCAGAGGAGCGAAATCAGTTTCTTATGATCAGAGGCTAGCGATCCCAGTGAACATATGTCAAGCAAAGCCCATTGAGGTGTAAGAGCCAGTCTCCTCCCAATAATGTCACATAAAGCCTTAGTTATATTATCCCAAAACAGGGCAATACCCGGGCATAGCCACCAAATATGGTAAAACGATCCCACTTGAGAACCACAACGCCAACAGATATTACCCGAAGTAGGGAACATTTTATGTAATCTGTCAGGCGTATAATACTATCTTGTGAGCACTTTGTAATAGTTCTCCTGTAACCGAACACATCGTGACACACAAGGGGTTTGCGCCAGGACATAAGCTATATCAGCGGGGGAAAAGGATATCCCCAGGCCCTTCTCCCATTTACTAAGAAAACTATATGTGGTTGGAGCATTCCTATCAAGTAGGGACGCATAAATGGCTGAGATAACCCTCCTCGGAGTGTTTTTAACCAGGACCAGAGCTTCAAATCTAGTCGGTGACCCCTGACCCAAAGTCACCGTCCTATCTTTCATAAACTGTGAGAGATGTGCCAGTTGAAAGGGCGTCAGTCCCGAAACCCTATCAGTTGTATGCAGTGAGTCAAGGGAGTCTCCCCCCTCCCCATAAAGATCCACCAATGGAGTACAGTTTGTCCTCTGCACCACCGATGGTGTGGCTATAAATTGAGAATGGGCCTTATATAATACATCTCGGACCTGGACCAGGGGTGAGAGGGAAGGGGACAGCAAGAGGGAAGAGAGGGAAGACCGCCAGCACAGAGCCGTAGCTCTAGTAAGGGGATCCATAGATACAGGCAACTCCCTCCTACCCTCATAAGCCGACAGCAAAAGAGACCTAAGGGGTCTGCCATTGATTGCTTGTTCAATATGTATATCCGGTCTCTCCTCATTATCTCGTAACCATTCCAAACCCCTCAGACCCTGGATGGCCTTATAGTAGAGATAAAGGTTTGTATGCCTTCTTTAAAGCGAGGTTTTAATTCTTCCTTCCCTTTTAATTCCTTGTAATGTAATTGTTTAGGGATGTCTGATACTTGGCTGTATTTCTGCAGTATGAGCTAACTGCACAATCATACTGACTAGTCTTGTACGAAAACAGCACAGTTATTGAATGAATCGACTTCTGATCTATGATCCGAAGCTCGATTTGCTCAAGACTAGTACTGACCTTTAGGTGGGGCTAGGAGGGACCAGGAGAGTAGAAAATACTTAGCTTTTTAACAAAAAGCTCAGCTCTGTGGAAGACATCATTAGGGTAAGATGTCTTTCTACCACCATGTCTCTTTGTATCATATGGGCGTCGGGCGAGTGCCATGCTGGGTGCTGGTCGAAGTGGAGCTTGCCCATTTGACGACTCATGTTGACTGTTACTTACTTTATCTTTGTATATCTTTGTTTATATACAGTACAGACCAAAAGTTTGGACACACCTTCTCATTCAAAGAGTTTTCTGTATTTTCATGACTATGAAAATTGTAGATTCACACTGAAGGCATCAAAACTATGAATTAACACATGTGGAATTATATACTTAACAAAAAAGTGTGAAACAACTTAAAATATGTCTTATATTCTAGGTTCTTCAAAGTAGCCACCTTTTGCTTTGATTACTGCTTTGCACACTCTTGGCATTCTCTTGATGAGCTTCAAGAGGTAGTCACCTGAAATGGTTTTCACTTCACAGGTGTGCCCTGTCAGGTTTAATAAGTGGGATTTCTTGCCTTATAAATGGGGTTGGGACCATGAGTTGTGTTGGGCAGAAGTCAGGTGGATACACAGCTGATAGTCCTACTGAATAGACTGTTAGAATTTGTATTATGGCAAGAAAAAAGCAGCTAAGTAAAGAAAAACGAGTGGCCATCATTACTTTAAGAAATGAAGGTCAGTCAGTCTGAAAAATTGGGAAAACTTTGAAAGTGTCCCCAAGGGCAGTCGCAAAAACCATCAAGCGCTACAAAGAAACTGGCTCACATGAGGACTGCCCCAGGAAAGGAAGACCAAGAGTCACCTCTGCTGCGGAGGATAAGTACATCCGAGTCACCAGCCTCAGAAATCGCAGGTTAACAGCAGCTCAGATTAGAGGCCAGGTCAATGCCACACAGAGTTCTAGCAGCAGACACATCTCTACAACAACTGTAAAGAGGAGACTGTGTGCAGCAGGCCTTCATGGTAAAATAGCTGCTAGGAAACCACTGCTAAGGACAGGCAACAAGCAGAAGAGACTTGTTTGGGCTAAAGAACACAAGGAATGGACATTAGACCAGTGGAAATCTGTGCTTTGGTCTGATGAGTCCAAATTTGAGATCTTTGGTTCCAACCACCGTGTCTTTGTGCGACACAGAAATGGTGAACGGATTGACTCTACATGCCTGGTTCCCACCGTGAAGCATGGAGGAGGAGGTGTGATGGTGTGGGGGTGCTTTGCTGGTGACACTGTTGGGGATTTATTCAAAATTGAAGGCATAATGAACCAGCATGGCTACCACAGCATCTTGCAGCGGCATGCTATTCCATCCGGTTTGCATTTAGTTGGACCATCATTTATTTATCAACAGGACAATGACCCCAAACACACCTCCAGGCTGTGTAAGGGCTATTTGACCAAGAAGGAGAGTGATGGGGTGCTACGCCAGATGACCTGGCCTCCACAGTCACCAGACCTGAACCCAATCGAGATGGTTTGGGGTGAGCTGGACCGCAGAGTAAAGGCAAAAGGGCCAACAAATGCTAAGCATCTCTGGGAACTCCTTCAAGACTGTTGGAATACCATCTCAGGTGACTACCTCTTTAAGCTCATCAAGAGAATGCCAAGAGTGTGCAAAGCAGTAATCAAAGCAAAAGGTGGCTACTTTGAAGAACCTAGAATATAAGACATATTTTCAGTTGTTTCACACTTTTTTGTAAGTAATTCCACATGTGTTAATTCATAGTTTTGATGCCTTCAGTGTGAATCCACAATTTTCATAGTCATGAAAATACAGAAAACTCTTTGAATGAGAAGGTGGGTCCAAACTTTTGGTCTGTACTGTATATATATCTTTTATCATAGTTTAGTAAACTCTTTATGCACCTAAGTCATGTTAAAGGGGTAATTCCCATCTTAGACAATGGGGGCATATCGCTAGTGGGACCCGCACCTATATCGAGAACACAGCCCCCAAAGTGAACGAGGGCACACTGCGCATGCGCAGCCCCCTCCATTCATTTCTATGGGGCCAGCGAAAATAGCCAAGCACTGGCTCGGCTATTTCCGTCGGCTACATAGAAATGAATGGGAGCGGTGGCTGCACATGCGGGGTGCGCTGCCATTCATTTCTATGGGAGCAGCGGGGAGCTGCGCCTGGTGGTAGCCGGACCCCGGGATCCATTCCATTCCATCCATTCATTCAGCAGTATGTGGAAAACACATTGATCCAAAAAAAACCCACAATGCAACCCACAGGCCAAAAAAAAATCCCATTAGATGTCTTTGGGACAAAAACACCAGACGATGAGGGAAAAAACTCCAGACCCAGAGCATGTTTCAATTAAAAAAAAAAAAAGATACTGACCCAAAAAAAACCACCTCAAGGGTTCAAAAAAAAAAAAAAATCACCTATTTTCCATATGATTAATATTTCCAATTGACTTCCATGCAAACTCTGGAGCTGGTGTTTTTGACTAAAAGTGCCAGCCAAAAAAAAACAAAACAAAAAACACTCCAAAAACACGCAAATTTCTAAATGCCAAAAAAAGTGTGACACCAGCCCAATAGAGATGAGAAATTACAACTGTTTCATGGAAAAAAAATCCTGTTACAGAGCTTTATTTGACATTGCTAAATTGGACTTGTTCACGTCTGGGGACGTTTTTTATAGACTTCCAGTGTGGCTGGACCTGTGGTGATAATCATACTAACCTGATCCCTGCCGCTGGGATCTGGCCCCATGACTGTCCTGCCGGCTCTGCATTGCCCGGGTCTCCCTGCGCTAACATCTGTCTTAACTGGCTACAGTGGTGACATGTCACCCATTTGTCACGTGACCCAGTGACCTGATGCATGGGTGACACCTGACCGCTTCGGACAGTTATTGACTTCAACAGTCAAATGGCTCTTGTCAAAATGGATGTTGAGGTAGGGAGACCTGGGACCTGCAGTGCCCAAGGGGAGAGGGAAGGAGCTGGACCCTAGCAGCAGGATCAGGTAAGTATGATTCCCACCGCAGGTTTGGCCATGCTGAATGGTCTGTAGAAAAGGTCTTCAAAACTATTGGTAGACCATGCCTACTTTTCTTGCCACTTTTCAAATTTGACAGGTGATCAGAACAGTGGCAAATTTTAACACAAATTTGTTGCACACCAGATTTCCTTATGTATTTTCTGGTGAGGTTTACATGAAGAACTGAAGCACGCTACTTAGTAATATGGATCAATGTCTCTAGCGTAAAAGTCTGAGCTATAAAACTATAAATACAGCACCATGGCCATCTAAGATTTCATCGCTCAGATAGAAAAGCTTATATTTCATACAAGGAAAACTTTGTTCCTGTCTTGTGCATTTGCTTCTGCAGTTTGGGATTTGCAAGTCAGATTACTCCCCGAGGCACAACTGATCAACTCTAGGTGTAAAAAGACATTCTAAAAAGTTGTCAAGTGCTCATGAATACGCTTAGAGATTTCAAAGCCCCAGCTCAAAACACCTAGAGTTTATCAGAATATTTCAAGTGTATCTCTACGCTTTACAGATTCCAAATTACCGAGATCTAATACCTGAAGTGCATCTAGTAAAGCAGACACAGCCTGATGCCCAATTCATGTTTATCAAGAGACCAAGACACAGTCAACCAAGGGGCAAAAGAGAAAAGAGCAAAAACTATGAAATCTTCAAGCAGAATAGTATAAAACCATAACAAAGAACGGGGGAACATATTTTTGCAAAGGGTTTGTGTGACATTTCCAGTTGGAAACACCTGTTAATGGGGGCAACTTCAGATAGTTCTTGTAGATTAAAGCAGATTTTGGGGCTCCAGTCAATTTCATCCCAAGTATTTAGTCTATTACTGATAATCTAGGAATTTTCTCTGCAGAGAAAGTGAAGCCGTGCATGGTTTTTGATGAGTCAACTAGAAGTCTAGGTCATTAAATGAGTTTCTGAATGACTATTCTTCTTCTACAGGTTAAGATGCCCAAATACACAGTCGAGTCACATTATGACCACCAGCTAATATCCAGAATAACCGCCATGTGCAGCATGAACAGCAGCTAGACGGGCTGGGAGTGACTCCATGAGGTCCTGGTAGGTTGTCACAGGTATCTGGAGCCATGCTGACTGCAGAGGATAGGTCAGCAGTATAAAAATCTCAGAATACCATTTTGAGAAAAACTCAGGCAAGAAGGCAGCCGCCATAATCATGCTCAGTAAATAGAATTTTAAAAATCTGCAATAAAAAAATGTAATAGAAAAAATGTCACTGTCTGTTTTGTGCTGGGAGAAAAGAAAATGGTGACACATTCCCTTTAAAGGGTTTTCCTAATGGAAGTGATGGCATATTACTAGTATACCTGCATGGCCACCCACCAATCCTTATTGCTTCTGTCCATTGCACTCATTGGCTGGTGTCCCAGAGGTCAGACCCCATCAAGCATGTAGTGAAAAAGAGAATAAGTCTGAATGTATTCACTCATATGGATGCATTGTTTCGCCTCAACTATAGGGCCTTTTTTAAGCAACACAATAGTCAGCAGTGAGTACATACAGAGCGCTAGATATACCTGTGCTATCAGAAGAAAGCAATCAACACAGAAAAGGTACAAAAAATGTGACTACACAATGTACGGTACGTATATAGTATACCATACTAACCAATGTTGTAGCATGTCAGCCCTGCCATGGGAAAGGCCAAGACTGCCACTTATGGGGAGTTCTTACAAAGCCCCACCCAATTTAGGTCGGGGAAGCCTAAATTTTCCAGGTCTGTCTCTGAAAATTAGGGACAGTCCCTGCAAATTCTGGACCATTAGCAACTATGGCATACAAGTGTGACACAGCATAAAGGGTATGTCATAAAGTGAGCACAGCATAATATACATAGAATGAACTACATCATACATGATACCTAAATTATTAATTAATCCTTCGTTTATTCATGTTTACGCATCTGTGACATTAAAAACAGGTATTAAAGAGGTATTACGGTTTTAATTATGACATTTATTCATTTAGTGAATAAAATAACTTTATATGCATCTATTTAAAATTGTGCTTATAGACCTTTTTATAGCCATACAGTAGCCCCTCCCAAAAAGAAAAAATGGTACAGTCCATTTTAGTCCTGTAAAATGCATCCATAGGAGAGCTGGATAGGAGTAAACATGGAGTCAGTCATGTGACCCTCACAAGTATCATGTGACCTGGCTTTCAGTTAACTGCCCAGGTATCTACAGTAGCAGGTGAATAGTACTGTATTGAGGAACAGAACATATACACTATATACAGTATCACTACCTGAAACCTCTCATCATATATGTCAGCGTCTGTGTAGACAGTGAAAGATACACTCAACTTTATTAAAAACATTACCAAGAGACAGGCAGCCATTTTACAAATCTTCTACAGACAGGCAGCCATGTAAATGCACACAGTAATGTAATTACTCTAATAACCACAATAAAAATCATGATTCCTCCACTTGTCCTAGTTACTTATAACATGAATATATCCTGTGTGATGACTCAGCACATGTATGTAATCTTACTGAATGCCAGAGATTATATGATGTGAAGAGTGTCACATGACTGATGCCTTGTTTCAATTAGACCATGGGTACAGCGTTAATGAGAGCGTTATTGCATTTCTGTGGTTATTTGGGAAGATGCCTGTGTATCTAGAGAGAAATTCGGGGAGGATTACTATCCTAGCATCATTGCTACTGATTCTGCAAATCCATTGGGAAAAGCCTATGCAGAATTTTACTACAACTCCCATCATCTATTCAGTAAAGAGAGACTCTGTTTAATATAACAAAATGGGCCTGGTCATTGACTCCATCATTTATTTGCAGGCCCTTACAGCCACCCCTCCTACCTTGCAACCATCTACCTACCATCCACCACCAGACAGAGCCCCCAAGAGTCCAAGGAGTGCCCCATGGGAAAGGGTGCACATGAGGCATGTGGGAGTGGTAGAGGGAAAAGGATTAGCCACCATGAAGGCAACAACCATCCTCATTGCCACTGCCACCACTCCCCTCCTCTTCTCCTCTCTAGTTCCATCCACCATGCCTCACCTGCGGCGTCTTGGCTGGAGCTAGAGAGGAGAAGAGGATAAGAGAAGAGCAGGGGAGTCATTGTTGTTGATGCTAGAGACGAGAAGAGGAGAGGACTAGCCACCATGAGGACTACAACTACCTTCATTGCCACTGCCATCACTCCCCTCCTCTTCTCCTCTCTAGCTCCAGCCACCACGCCTGCGGGCCGCCGCCCTGCACCAGGTCCTAGGTGCTAACTCTGCATCCCCTATAGCAACACCCCTATATGTGATCATCACATGATCAGGACAACTTTCTCAACAACCGTGAGGAATGGATACTGAAAGTATATTGGGAAATAGTATATCTTCTCATTATACAACAAATAAACTGTAGAGCCCTGAAGTTTAGAGAAAAGCAGGCGGTTTCTGCAGTAAGTTCAGAACAATGAGACATGTCTGCATAACCTACCTTTCCTGGCGGGTCTGCTCCTCCGTCGTTTCCATGGCACATTCTAATGAATTCTGTAGAGACTGCAGCTGGTTGAGTGTTTCTTTCAACAAAAAACGTGTCACAAACTGTTCCAGTTTGGAGGCATTTTGATATTGCTGAAACGAAGCAGAAACTCACATGTGAGACATGAATCACTTTATATCATCCCAAAATGCAATTAAATGCAGAACTCGCAGGGATGCTCCATCCATTGGACTGTCAGCCTCTACAAGAAGACTGGAGATTCTGCTGAAATTAACATGACCGAAGATGTACCTAATGACTTCTGAGCGGAGATGTGTGTCGTTCTGTGTGGTAGCTTCAAGAAGATGTACAGTTAATGGGGTTGTGCAGGCAGTATATATGACCTATCCTCAGAATAGGTCATCAATATCAGATCGGCGGGGGTCTGCCACCCCCAATGATCACCTGTTTGAAGTGGAGGTGGTGCTTCTTCTTCATTACGTTGCCCGTTATCTTGGAAGTCTTGGCGGCGCATTGTATTTACAAGAACGCTATATTCACTTGGAGTGAATACTTGCAATTACACTATGCCGCCACTGCAGACGCACAGTGTAATAAAAAGGAATCAGAGCTCACATGGAGTGTACAGTGATCTACACACTTTTGGGGACACATGACATTAAAATTTAGACACTTAGACACATCCCCCAAATGCTTAGCTGAGAGTCTATAATACAGGGATATAATATTTCTGTATCACAGTACATTGCCTTGTATGTACACAGGAAATCTATGGCAGATTGGATTATTGGTGTTAAATTCTACGACTGCTTAACCTAGCAAGAAGTGCAGTGCAGCCCTCAAAAGACTAAGACAAATTACCGAGTGCAGATGGCCTACTTTCCTTAGCTCTGGAGTTATTAAGTACCATGACAGACAGACCCTTATGTCTGATATTTAAAGGGGTTTTTCAGTACTTGAACAGAGCTGTGTAGTTCCTGCTCTGGAGCTACTGTGGAACAGCTGATCAATGGGTGTGCGGGGTGTTGTGTTGGGTTGCCCATGCTCATCAGATATTGATGGCCTATCCTGAGTATACACCATCAACATAAAAGTACTGATCTTTTTCAGGATTCTATAATTACAAGGTCTTATTTCAGGTAGACTAACAGCTTGGCATTACATTGATTTGCTTGTGGAATCAGTGGTACGACCATTTGTCCAAAGTGTCCCAGGAGCCATTTTTTTCAACAGGCTACCACCAGGGCGTATGTTGATCGTGCTACTGTGAGCAGCCTGCAGGGCCTAAACATGCTACCATGGCCTGCAGCGTTTCTGGCCTTATCTCCTATTGAGCACTTCGAGGATGTCATTGGTTGGCAATTGCAAAGGGATATCCCAAAAGCAGATCTTGATGATTTGCTTTCCAAGTGCGTTCAGCATGGCAGAGCAACCATTAAAGGGGTATTCCCATCTTAGGCAATGGGGGCATATCGCTAGGATATGCCCCCATTGTTTTATAGGTGCGGGTCCCACCGCTGGGACCCGCACCTATATCCAGAACGGAGCGCTGCGCCTGGAGGACCCTGGGTTTCCGGGGGTCCGGCCACCACCAGGCGCAGCTCCCCGCTGCGCTCATAGAAATGAATGGGAGCGCAGCGCGCAAGCGCGGCCACCGCTCCCATTCATTTCTATGGAGCCGACGGAAGTAGCCGAGCTATTTTCGGCGGCCCCATAGAAATGAATGGAGGGCGGCTGCGCATGTGCAGTGCGCCCTCATTCAGTTTGGGAGCTCCATTCTGGATATAGGTGCGGGTCCCAGCGGTGGGACCCGCACCTATAAGACAATGGGGGCATATCCTAGTGATATGCCCCCATTGTCTAAAATGAGAATAACCCTTTAAAGAACTCACTGACAGCATGCCAAGGTGTGTAAGTGTGTATATTTCTATTTGTGGTTAACGTGTTAAGTAAAAAATGGCACAAAAAGCTTAACTTTGAAAGAGTTATTACTACCGTAACTCTTTCAATGTGTTTTAATAGCTTTTGTCAAAAGATGGCACGAGATAACACTCTGACGTGTTATTAGAGTTATCACAGTCAATTTTAGGTCGACATGTGTACATTTATCGAGATGGGACATTGATACAGGGATTTATAGGAGTTAGGAATTACTTTTCCCCCTGATATGGGGCAACTGGTATCCACTTCATGTTTTTTTTTGCCTTTTTGAATGAACAAGGTTGGGATAATATCCATCTCTCTTGACTCACTCATAAGCATACATACCTATTCAGAAAGGCATATACCATATTTTTCTGACTATAAGACACAAAAATGAGGGAAAATGGCCATTATGGAAGCGGTCATCAGCATGTGGGAGGAATAAGGAGCAGTGAGGGAAGCACTACGCTGGCTCTACTCACCTTTCCCTGGTCTTCTTCTGGGCCCCACTCTGCACTACATCCGTCAGAGTGTAGTGCACATAGGTGCGAACAATGTCAGACTGGGGTTCCTTGGGCCCACCAGAGGAAATTATTCTTGGGGCCTATCCCCTATATCATCAATAGAGTAACAGGTTTTAATCAATGAAATATACTCTAGTGGCAAGTGATTGGCTCCAAAGGCAGCCAAATATTTTTTTTTCTTCTGGACCTTAGGGGTGCACTCTGGTATTAGAGCCTGGGCCTACCGGAGGATCCACTCATACTCTGGTGGGCCAGTCTGACCCTGCACTGTGACTTGATGCTATGACCTCACTCACCGCAACCATGGAGCAGTGAGAGTGGCAGCACTCAGGGGCGTAGCTATAGGGGGTGCAGAGGTAGCAGTTGCTACCGGGCCCAGGAGCCTGAGGGGGCCCAAAGACCCTTGTGTGATAAAAAGACATACAAAGCACTGAGGGAAGGGGGCCCAAGCTGAACTCTTGCACCAGGGCCCATGAGCCTTTAGCTACGCCCCTGGCAGCACTGTCTGGATCAAGTGAGGTAAGTTTATTTCAATGTCTGATCCGGGGTCTGATCTGAGTCTGATCCGGGGTCTGATCTGAGGTCTGATGGAGTCTGACCTGAGTCAGATGAGGGTCTGATCTAAGGTTGATGGAGGTTGGGGGTTCTGATCTGAGATTGATGGAGCCTGGGGGTCTAAGGGTCTGATCTGAGGCTAATGGAGTGTGGGGGTCTGATTTTGGGGTCTGATGAAAAATATCTTTTTTTCTGATTTTCTTATTTTCCTCCTCCAAATCTTAGGTGTGCTGTATAGTCCGGTGCATTCTATAGTCCACAAAATACAGTATGTATTTTCAGTGCAGAGAGAGGAGAAAGCTTCTGTCAGACACAAATGATGAAACAAAGGATAGGACATTGAAATTGGACATGTCTGATCCTTTCCTCCTCTACTACGTCATCTGCCGGGGAGAGTTTGGAGCTCCTAATACAGATAAGATTGTTGGCTGGTTCTGCTGAAAATAGCGCTTTGGCCGACAATAGTCTAATGCGTATGGGCATATTGGTTTCTACCTGATGGACCTGTGTCTTTTTTTCAACCTTATTACCTTGATGCCTTATTACCTTTATCTTGAAGCCTTTTACTAGTGATTATCAGTAATTGAAAAATGCTGATCCGATCATGGTCATCAAACACAGGAAAACCCTGATCTTGAATCTTATATGTATTTATGGGGCCATCTGAGATGTTGTGAGTAACAGCATTAAAGCCCTTTGGGGAACAATGGTTTTGTTAAGTAAAGCAGACAGATCTGTAAGGACAAGTGCTTATTGAAGTGACACAATGGCCCTCGTCAGCTCCTGACCATCTCCAACCTGTCTTCCAGTATGTACAAATATTGCGCTCTAGGAGAATTCACTATGTCACTTGATGTTTCTTCTGTATTTTCCATCTCTTGTACTGTGAAAGGAACAAGTCATTTACCACGTCAAGTCATCTGTGAATCAGATTTAATTGTGCAGAGCTGAAAGTAAATCTTTATAGAAATTACCCTGGTAATGAACCGACACATTACTTTCTATGTGGTGCAACAAACAGAGCAACTGTTGTGATAAAACCGTAAACTGTGAATCCGTCTTGTACAGAATGAATAAAAGTGAGAGTGATGTCTTATGTAGAGCTGAATCCATTATGCTTCCCATGTCTGGCAGGTTGATGCACTCACTGTACCCATGTCTTAATCAATCTCACATTTATTTCTAGCACATAACATGGACTGCTCACTGCAGTCAGTATAAATCTGCCATATACCTGTCTGCCTCCATTACTTTACAGGCTGTCTGATACTCTGGGACACAGAGGAGCCCTTTGTCATCATACATGAAGAATACCTGCTGTATATGCAGAAAATGTGTACAAGTAGATTTCTCTGCAGCAGAGATCAATGGTCATTGATAACAGTCTGGGAAATTCAATAACTGAAAAAACACCAGTGGAAAATTAATCAGAGAAGGGAAGTAAGTGGAATACATGCATGCGCCACATTGATTTGGGGTTTTAGATACTTTCTACACTTTCCTTAGCATATTTTAATATATAGAATAATTTTACTCCATCAAAACAGCAACAAGCACAAAAAGTACATCCCCCAACAGCCCCACCCAGAAAAAAAACTCCAATCAGTATTTACTATAGTATCTTTCAAACCATTTTTTCCCAAAGTTAGTGCAAATTGATCTTAATTTTTTGTATGATTGCATTTTACTCATTTTTGGCTAAAAATCATGTTTTCAATTGGCCTTTATTAAAAAATATTGAGCCGCTCTGTCACAAAAGGTTAACTGTTTTTCTAACTGTGTGACTGGTACTTTCACTTTGTGCTGGTAATCTAATAAACCTTATCTCTAAATCATCCTCATCAAAATTTATTTAAAGGGTTTCTGTCATCAGGTTTCACCATATTAAACCGGATGACATTTGCAATGTGCAAATGTCACCTGAGGTCTAATATGGTAATATTTTCAAGATCTGTGTCCCCGTTTTTGTTAAAAAGAAACTTTTGTAATATGCAAATCAACCTTTCTAGGTGCAGGGGGCGGTAACCCTACACCTAGTGGCGCCGTTTTCCCCACCTCCAGGAACACGTCATCGCCGATGATTGACAGGGCCAGGCAGCTCCCTCTATCTGCTGCTGGCCCTGTCAGCGCTGCAAATCCCACGCCTGCGCCGTGTGTCCTTCATTCGGCGCAGGCGCAGTGAGCCGATGACGTCACACTACACCCGGAAGAGAAGGCGGCGCAGGCGCAGTGAGGAAGCCGGGAGCCCTGGTGCGGTGCGGGGACATGACGCCCGCTCGCGGGTGCGGCGGGCGTCATGGCCGGCAAGTCTCTGCTGTTTCTAACAGCAGAGACTTGCCGTTACTTACCGCCATCGGCGGCGTCTTCTAGGCCCTTCTGATGCCGTGATCACACGTGTGGCCAATCGGGGTGTCTGTACACCATATGAAAACTGTAATCCTCGCTGGTGAGGATTACAGTTTTCAAAGTGCAATTCTTATTCTGGCCACTAGATGGCAGGCCAGGATAAGAAATGAGCAATTCATGGATTTATCTCAGTCTAGTAAATCCCTGATTGCTCATAAAGAAAAAAAAAACACAATATATCAGCTCATATTTGAGCTTAAAAATAGTTAGAAAAAATTTAAAAAAAAATGTTAAAAAATATATAAAAAATAAAAAATATATAAAAGTTCAAATCACCCCCCTTTCCGTATAATGAAAAAATCAATACCTAAATAACAATAAATATAGATAATAAAATAAAAACTTCAGATCGCCCCGCAAAAAATGAGCCCCCATACAGCTCCGTACACATAAATACCAAAAAGTTATAGGGGTCAAAATATGACAAGGAAAAAAAAAAAAAAAAAAAAAAAAAGGGCAACTTTCTAATTATTTTATCACTATCAAAACGCAGGAAAAACTATACATATTAGGTATTGCCGGATTCGTACTGAACAGTAGAATGAAAGTAACTGGTCAGTTTTAATGCACATCGAACGCTGTAAATAAGAAACCCGTAGAACTGTAGCGGAATAGCGTTTTTTTTGCAATTTTACCCGATTTGGAATTTTTTTCCCGCTTCCCACTACACCATATACAATATTGGCGTTGGAAAGTACAACTTGTCCCGCAAAAAACAAGCCCTCATACAGCTATCTGAACAGAAAAATAAAACAGTTATGGCTGTTTGAAGGCAGGGAGCGCAAAACAAAAACGCAAAACCGAAAAAACCTCAGGGGTAGAAAGGGTTAAGCCACATTCTTATCTGTAAGATAAGAACTGAGCTATAATGAGTGTTTAAGATGTCAAAGAGCAGTTTTTTTTCTAATTTACTTTCACCCCTGAAAATTTACCAAAAATTAACATAACCTCATACAAGTTTGGATATGCATTTCAACATATGCCAATAAACAATAACACATCATCTAAAAGATCCATATCTAAAACCCTCAATCTCTGGTCATGAGCGCATATAAGCTACAAACGGCTCCATCGTAAGTGCAAACAAAAGTGGTGATAATGGACAAAATTGTCTCATTCCACAATATAACTGAAAAGGATCAGAAGCAACTCCATTACTACTTAACTGAGCCCTAGTCCAAAACTAGCTCTGCCTATCTATAAAAAGTCTTCCCAAAACCCAGCTTCACCAATACTACTTGTATAAAGTTCCAATTAACACAATTTACATATGAACATGGATAAATCACTCCCTATGTGTCTTATTTCCCAAAATATAAAGCTTTATCCAGCTGTTTGGGCCTTTTGAAACTTTCAACCCCAGCCTGGTTTACCTGTTGAAAAACATTTGCCTTCTCTTCATCAATCCATTCCAGCTCCCTGGTTCTCTTCAGTGATCTTCCAGACCTGTACTGTAAACTTCCAGATCCATAAGTCATAAGGGCAGCTGCAGCTAATGACTGGCCTTCATGGTGACTTGTCCCCAGGTATGCTGAGTGAGACCAGTCATTGGCTACAGCTGCACTTGTGACCATGGATCTGAAAGTTTACAGGATGGTGACCAGAAGACCAATAAAGGGAGCCAGGAACCCAGGAGTTCCAGTAAGGTATGCTACTGTGACATCACAGGTGAGTTCCAGTCAGGTCTGTTACTGTAATATCACAGGTGAGTTCTAGTCATGTCTGCTTCTGTGACATCACCATACCTCCCAACTCAGATCCAGCAGGACAGTCCCGGATTTCAGTGGCTGTCCTGGGCGGTAGAAGTATGTCCCACTTTCAGCTGTCTCTGCTTCCATAGGAGGCAGAGACAGCTGATGGTGAAGCAGAGAGCCATCAGCTCCCCACACCATTCACCTCAGCCTCCTTTCCCCACTTTCTACTAACCTCATCATGTGGGGGAGGGAAGCTGTGGCGTGGAGGACTTGGTTCAGCCTCTATGTAATGGGTAGAATGTAGTTGCTAGAAGGAGGTCTGTGACGTCACTGGTTACATTCTTCTTCATGGTTATATGGCAAACCCCGACTGCAGGAGCTTGTGGAAGGAGGAGGGGCTGTGTGTGCCCACCAGCAGCTCAGTGAGGAAGGATGTGCTGCAGTCCTGGAGGACACAGCTTCATGGGGAGCAGGTGATGGGCAGCAAATGGAGCAGATCTGGGGAGGAGAGCATATGGAGCTTATATCTGAGGGGGCAGGTCTGGGGAGGAGAGCATATGGAGTTTATATCTGAAGGGGGAAGGTCTGGGGAGGAGAGCATATGGAGCTCATATATGAGGGGGCAGGTGGAGCACTCAGGGGCAGTGGGTTTCGAGTGGAGTACATGAGGGGGCAGATCTGAGGGGAGGGTGGGGGGCTTTATGGGGTGTAAATCTGTGAGGAGGGGGCATGTGGTGTATTCCAGGGATCAGAACAGGGGAGGACTCCAGCATAACGGAGACCGAATGGATCCGTTATGCAGGCCATAGGCTTCTATTATGATGGAATGAATAACAGAATGCCTCTAAAGACATTCCATTATTCATTCCATCATAGAATTGCGTTATTGTCCGTGGTAACAGAATCCATAACGCAATTCATCCTTTACCTCAACCTAAACATGAATTTCAAAATATGATATTCGCTCATCCCTAATAGTGATGTTATGTCCATGGACTGTATGTTGGAGGAGGCTGTATTTAGAGGGTGATGTACCGTAATTGACATGGAACTGTACATTGGAATAGTCTATAGATAGTGATATGAACATGGGACAGTATGTTGGAGGGGCTGAAGGGAGGGGAGCGATGATATTTAGCCTATAGGTAATGCTGAGCGAACTTCTGTTTTCAAGTTCGGCGTACAAGGTTCGGGTTATCAAAGAATTTCATTATGGATTCCGTTATGACGGACTATAATGTGTAGTCCATAACAGAATTCTTAGATAACCCGAACCTTGTATGCCAAACTTGAAAACAGAAGTTCACACATCACTACCTATGTGAGGGCAGTTTAAGTAATAGTCATCAGACATTTTTATAACCAATTAAAGTCTATGAGGCTGGTAAAAGGACTGTTTCTTTAACGGTCAAAGAATAGCGGCTGTTAGAAAGTAGGACATGTCGTGGGATTAGGTGTTTTGTTATTTTTGGGTGGAGTTAGAGGCGTGGCCTAATACAAAAAATTTGCCGCTGCGCACTCCGCACATAATGTCCCTCTTTCCTCTTTTCAAAAGTTGGGAGGTATGCATCACAAGTAAGTTCTAGTCAGATCTGCTACTGTGACATCACAAGTGAGTTTTAGTCAAGTCTGCTACTGTGACACCACAAGAGAGTTTTAGTCAGGTCTGCTACTGTGACATCACAAGTGAATTCCAGTCAGGTCTGTTACTATAACATCATAAGTGAGTTCCAGTCAGGTCTGTTACTATGACATCATAAGTGAGTTCCAGTCAGGTCTGTTACTATGACATCACCAGTGAGTTCCAGTCAGGTCTTCTACTGTGACATAACAAGAGAGTTTTAGTCAGGTCTGCTACTGTGACATCACAAGTAAGTTCCAGACAGTTCTGTTACTGTGACATCACAAGTGAGTTCCAGACAGTTCTGTTACTGTGACATCACAAGTGAGTTCTAGTCAGATCTGCTACTGTGACATCACAAGTCAATTCAAGTCAGGTCTGCTACTGTGGTATTATTAGTACTTATGATACTCCCCCCCTCCACTTTGATTGACAAGGCTAAAGCCCTGTGTAATGGTGCCTGCTGCTTTGGAGTCATTGGTGATAGCTGAGCAAGCACAGAGCAGGAATGAGATAATGCTTACCTTTGCATCCTAGTCGCTGCTGCGTGCCTTTAGTGTGTGAGTATTATCTCCTTCCTGCACAGCGCTTGCTCTCCTACCACCAGTGACTCCATATAGCTTATATAGTACAGGGCCACTAATGATTATGAGTGTGGCACAGCAGCAGACACCATTACACCAGGCTATGAGTACTAATGACAAGCAGTAGCAGTGCTCGAACACTGCAGCCCGCCCCTTGGTGCTCCAACTGCTGGTTTGCATAAAGATAAAAGTGTGCATTTCTCCACAACCATGCAAGCTACAAAGGAAAGAAGGGTATCATTTTCTTCAGCACGATCAACTCTACCAGACTGCCTGGTATAACAGGGTTGATCATGCTGACAGAGACTCTTTATGTTAGAAAAAGCAGAGATATAAATTCTCGGAATGAAGGAGCCACACTGCAGTCTCAGCCCATCCCCAAAGGAAACACCATATGGAACACATATACAGAAGCCTGTGCTGCTCACAAACAATTAATTGTTATGGGAACGAATGATCACAGTAGTGATTGTTTATCCACCTACAGAGAGGATGATTGCTGCATGAAAATGCAAGTCTGTTGTGGCTCAACAATCAAGCAATGATTGTGAATTACAATTTTTTTCCTGATCATTGTCTTGTGCATCAGCCTGTGTAAAACGCTGTGCCCATCACATATTGTCCCATCTGCCGAATAATGAATCAGTAATCTAATCCTGCCTGTCATGATATTGAGATGACTGCTGAAAAATGATGACTATAGAACAGGAAGTGTCAATGTGAAGGCTGCAGGATTTTTATTATACGTACATAGCAACATTAGAAATTCAAAAATACATCACCCAAACTTTTTGTAAACTTAAAACATTGATCTAAAACTATAGAAAATTTTCTGACAAAACAACTGATTGAACTAATTCTTGCTCTTACGTGGATGCTGTGAGGACAGGAACACCAGCATAGCAGGGGTCTGATCCTAAGAAAATCATCTCGTGCTCTATTGATTGCTTGTCAGAAGCGCACAGTAGCTGTTCCAATCATTGGCACATCACTCGCATGCAATGTGTGTGACCTGTATGAACGGATGCTGGATGCAATTCATCATCTTCCAACCTTTTGTGTGTTATAAATCAAATAACAACCTAAATCCGCAAGGGGACTAAGCGTGGATGTGTTTCCATCAGTTTTCAAATAAAAAGGGAACAACAAACACAGCTTATTTGATCCATTTCCTGGGATTTTCTCTGCCATTTTGACAAACTGCAGCGAGAGATCCCTGGTGTGATCAAATCAGGGATTAGAGCTTGATTATGATGGCAGATTATTTGGTATGCTGCTGAGGTATCCCATATCTTTTCACATTTGTCATGTTCTATTCCCAAAGGAAAATTCAAAACTTCCTCAGAAATCTGCTTCAGTCTACAGGGAGTAAAATTATTTCTAGTTAAAAGACAAAAATATTTTTTGATCAGTCACAGTGAGAATCATTTTTTAAAGGAGGAAGGGGATGTCTCACAGTCAAGAGCCCAGCACATCTTAACCAGTTCAAGACCGGGCCATTTACCCTTCTTGTTGAGCCGATGCATTTTTTGATGTTTTTTTGATTACATGCGTCTTTGAAAGCCATAACTTTTTTCCATTCAGTTATTGAAATATTTTCAGTGAGTATTTTTCTGTTTTTATTTTAACTTTTTTTTTATACCTGGGAAAATGTAAAAAAATATAATCCGTTTGTCAAAGTTTTAAAAAATTTTTAAATCGCACAGTGGCACTAAAATACTTTTATTTAATGATCTCCTTTCCTTAAAGGGGTTGTCCAGGTTCAGAGCTAAATCCGGCCACACCCATAAATTCACCCAGGCAGCCTGCCTGACAAGAGCATTGGAGCATGTCATGCTCCGATGCCCACCCTTGCCATGCGCTGGATCGCTCAGGGCAAGGGCTCTTTTATTTACAAATACAAACTGCCGGTTGGAGGCCTCCGCCTAGCAGTGTGTTCGGTGACGTCACCGGCTCTGATGGGTCGTCTTTAGTACTGCCCTAGCCATTTTACAGGCTAGGGCAGCGCTAAAGCCCGTCCATCAGTGCCGGTGACGTCACCGGGCTCACTGCTGGACAGAAGCCTTCGGCTGGCAGAGCCCGGTTCATCACCGAAGCTTCACAAAATGCCTTTGCCCTGCGCAATTTCATGCTCCGATGCTCTTGTCAGGCAGGCTGCTTGGGTGAAATTCTGGGTATGTCCAGTTTCAGCTCTGAACCCCCACAACCCCTGTAATAGTTGCTTTGATATATGGGATATACAGTATGGTATGGGATATACAGTATGCTCCTTTCATGTGCCTTTTACTGAAGGGAGGGTTCTGTCTGGCAACTCTGCCATAAAGCCCAGATTGGTGGAGTACTACAGTGGTGATTGACCTCCTGGAACTTGTTCTCATTTGCATACAGGACCTTTGAAGCTCAGCCAGAGTGACGATTGGGTTCTTGGTCACCTCCTTTACCAAGGTTTTTCTCCCCCAATCGCTCTTGAGAGCTTTCAGTGCACCAGGCATTTTTGTACCCTTCTCCAGACCCGTGCCTCCACACAATCCTGTCTCAATAGCTCAGCAGTCATTGATCCAGGGAGTATTTCTCATTGCCTGATTGGAGTTAGGAAGAATTGTTTTCCCTTGAAATGAGGAAAATTGCAATTGCATTGTCAGACCTCACATAGAAAGAGGTGTGTCTTTCAAAATTATGTTCAGTCTCTAAATTTACCACAGGTGGACTCCAATCAAGTTGCAGAAACATCACAAAGATGATGAAGAGAAATGGGAAGGGCACACGTCTAGGCTGTGTAAGGGCTATTTGACCAAGAAGGAGAGTGATGGGGTGCTACGTCAGATGACTTGGCCTCCACAGTCACCAGACCAATCGAGATGGTTTGGGATGAGCTGGACCACAAAGTGAAGGCAAAAGGGCCAACAAATGCTAAGCATCTCTGTGAACTCCTTCAAGACTGTTGGAATACCATTTCAGGTGACTACCTCTTGAAGCTGGACCGCAGAGTGAAGGCAAAAGGGCCAACAAGTGCTAAGCATCTCTGGGAACTCCTTCAAGACTGTTGTAATACCATTTCAGGTGACTACCACTTGAAGCTCATCAAGAGAATGCCAAGAGTGTGCAAAGCAGTAATCAAAGCAAAAGGTGGCTACTTTGAAGAATCTAGAATATAAGACATATTTTCAGTTGTTTCACACTTTTTTGTTAAGTATATAATTCCACATGTGTTAATTCATAGTTTTGATGCCTTCAGTGTGAATCTACAATTTTCATAGTCATGAAAATACAGAAAACTCTGTGAATGAGAAGGTGTGTCCAAACTTTTGGTCTGTACTGTATATTATTCACCAAAATGTGCAACATTTAGACCTCACATGGTCTTTTTCAAACATCTGCTTGGAAGACCTGGGAATGCTGCGGTTTTACTCTACTTTCTGGATATTGGCGGAACTACAGACTGGTACCCATCACCGCTGGCATCACCACCATTTTTACTTTTTGTATGAAGAGAAATGGGAAGTCACCAAAGCTAAATGTCAAGTGTCATAGCAAAGCGTCTAAAAAATTATATCCGTGCAACATTTTAGTTTTTCCTTTTTAAAAAAATTAGCAAAAAATTCAAAAATTCTTTTTTAACATTCTCATTGTGCACAATGATGGAGGAAAATTTTTATTTTAGCACCGGGCCACAACATCAAATGTTGCTGGGGTCCTAGGTTTGAATCCAACATGTATGAACCACATGTATGAACAACAGGAGCAGCAGTTCCTGGGTGAATACCGCTGTGGTAGATGTGAGCATGTTGCCAATCTGGAAGCTCACATTAGAGATCTGGAGAAGCATATTGCAACACTGAGGGAAACAAGAGATCTTGAGAGGGGCCTGCTTCTCACAGAACAGGCAGTTATGGGGTCTGTTATGGAGGGTGGAGAGGAAAATCAGGAGGCCCATGTAAGGAGCTGGGTTAACCCGAATAGAGGAAGTGGCAAGGGGTCTAGGAAAAGGAAGGCCAGTCCTGCTTCTGTGCACCCAAGCAAAATTGCCAAGTTAGGTGATGATGCGAGGGTGTCAGTCTCAGAAATGGCAACCCTAGTGGATACTGGTCTCCCTAACAGCCGGGGGAACAGTCCATCTAGTAGTGGGGGGAATGGTAAAGCAGGTAGGCCGAGACAGCTAGTAGTGGTAGGGGATTCCATAATCAGGAAGACGGATAGAATAATTTGTCGCCAAGACCGCCTCAACCGAATGGTTTGCTGTCTCCCTGGTGCCAGGGTTCGGCATGTGGTGGAATGGGTGGACAAATTACTGGGAGGGGCTGGGGATGACCCAGCTGTCGTGGTCCATGTGGGAACCAACGACAGAATAAATGGTAGGTGGAGGTCTGTTAAGAATAATTATAGAGAACTAGGAGCCAAGCTGAAGGGATGGACCTCCAAGGTTGTATTCTCAGGAATACTGCCTGTGCCATGCGCATCGCAGGACAGACAGCGGGAGCTGAGGGAGTTGAATGCATGGCTCAAGTCTTGGTGTAAGGGAGAAGGGTTCGGGTTCTTAGAGCACTGGGCTGATTTTTCATTGGGGTACAAATTGTATTCTGCGGATAAATTGCACCTGAATGGAAGAGGGGCTGCTGTGCTGGGGGAGAGAATCCTAGAGGGGGTGGCTAAGTTTTTAAACTAGGGATGTGGGGGGGAGGACAAGCAGAAAATAAAGCAAAGCATGCAGTGGTAGATAGGTTAAAGAGTGGTCAGAACAGAGTGGTGGGTGGAGAAGTGGACCATGGGGGGAGGATAACAGCAGTGGATAAGGAGATCCATGTGTTATAAATCAGCAGAAAAAAACATGTCTAGTCAGAAAACATCAATAAATTACATTTCTAAACCTAAATGTACAAAAACACATGGTAATTTAAAGTGTATGTTCACAAATGCCAGAAGTCTAGCAGGCAAAATGGCTGAGCTTGAGGTCATGGTACTGGAGGAGGAAATCGATATAGTTGCTGAGACATGGCTGGACTCTTCGCATGACTGGGCTGTCAATCTCCAGGGTTATACTCTGTTTCGGAGGGATAGGGAGAATAGGAAAGGAGGAGGAGTATGTCTGTATGTCAGAAGTAGTATAAAAGCGAGTATGAAGGAGACAATAGTGGGTGATTGTGTGAATGCAGAATCCGTGTGGGTGGAATTACAAGAGGAGACTAACAATGAAAGAATTATTTTTGTTGTAATTTATAGACCCCCAAACATCACTGAGGAGATAGAGGATCAGCAGCATAGACAAATAGAGCGGGCTGCCCAGGCGGGTACAGTAGTGATTATGGGAGATTTTAACTTCCCTGGTATTGACTGGGGTCATGGATCGGCTTCAACTACAAAGGAGAGAAATTTTCTTAACTTATTGCAGGATAATTTTCTGGGTCAGTTTGTAGAAGAACCAACAAGAAGTGATGCACTGTTGGATCTGGTTATATCTAACAATGCAGAGATAGTTCAGGAGGTAATTGTTCGGGAAAACCTTGGTAATAGTGACCACAATATAGTTACTTTTATCCTAAAGTGTAAAAAGCATAAACATGCTGGGAGATCAAAAACATTTAATTTTAAAAAGGCCAATTTCCCAGGGTAACGGGCCACACTCCAGGACATAGACTGGGAGCAGCTGTTGTCAAGTAGTAACACAGATGATAAATGGGAGACCTTCAAATCTACACTGGGTAACTATACTGCAGAATTTATTCCTAGGGGGAACAAATACAAACGCGGATGTTAAAAGGGCAATACATGAAAAACAAAGGGCTTTTAAAATATACAAATCAGAGGGGTCTGCCATAGCCTTTAATAACTACAAAAGGGTTAATAAAGATTGCAAAAGGACTATAAAAGCAGCTAAAGTTCAAAATGAAAGGCTGGTGGCCAGGGATAGCAAAACCAATCCCAAAAAATTCTTCAAATATGTAAATGCAAAAAAACCTAGGTCAGAGCATGTAGGACCCCTTAATAATAGTGATGGGGAATTGATTACTGGGGATCAGGAAAAGGCGGAGCTACTGAATGAGTTCTTTAGTTCTGTATATACACATGAAGAGGTGGGAGCTGCTGCCGGTAGAGTAAGTGCTGGTGATACTTCATGTAATATACTTAACTGGTTCAATATAGATATGGTCAAAGCTACGTTAAACAAAGTAAACGTGAATAAGGCTCCAGGACCGGATGGGTTACACCCAAGAGTTCTTAAGGAACTTAGTTCAGTAATTTCTTTGCCCTTGTATATAATATTCAAAGATTCTCTGGTGACTGGCATAGTGCCGAGGGACTGGCGTAAAGCAAATGTGGTGCCCATCTTCAAGAAGGGCTCTAGGTCATCCCCGGGGAATTACAGACCGGTGAGCTTAACGTCCATTGTGGGGAAACTTTTTGAGGGTCTAATAAGGGACTATATACAGGAATATGTTTTGGATAATAGTATTATAAGTGATAACCAGCATGGTTTTACTAAGGACAGAAGCTGTCAGACTAACCTGATTGGTTTTTATGAAGAAGTGAGTAGAAGTCTGGATAGAGGGGCGGCTGTGGATATTGTGTATTTGGACTTTGCAAAAGCGTTTGACACGGTCCCTCATAGACGTCTGACGGGTAAATTAAGGTCGGTTGGATTAGAAAATGTACTCTGTAACTGGATTGAGAACTGGCTGAAGGAGCGTACTCAGCGAGTGGTGGTGAATGATTCCTACTCTGAATGGTCCCCAGTTATAAGTGGTGTACCCCAAGGTTCAGTGCTGGGTCCACTTTTATTTAATTTATTAATGATATAGAGGGAGGAATTAACAGCACTGTTTCAATTTTTGCAGATGACACTAAGCTTTGTAGTAGAGTCCAGTCTATGGAAGATGTGCAGAAGTTACAAGCTGACTTGGACACACTGAGTGTTTGGGCATCCTCTTGGCAGATGAGGTTCAATGTGGATAAATGTAAAGTTATGCATCTGGGTACTAACAACTTGCATGCCTCCTATGTCCTAGGGGGAGTAACACTGGGAGAGTCACTTGTAGAGAAGGATCTGGGTGTCCTTGTAGACCATAGGCTGCAGAATAGCATGCAATGTCAATCGGCTGCTTCTAAGGCCAGCAGAATATTGTCATGTATTAAAAGAGGCATGGACTCGCGGGACAGGGATGTCATATTACCACTGTATAAAGCATTAGTACGGCCTCATCTGGAATATGCTGTTCAGTTCTGGGCTCCGGTTTATAGGAAGGATGTCCTGGAGCTGGAAAGGGTGCAGAGATGGGCAACTAAACTGATAAGGGCCATAGAGCATCTTAGCTATGAAGAAAGATTGAAGGAGTTAAACTTGTTTAGTCTTGAGAAGAGACGTATAAGGGGGGACATGATCAACCTGTATAAGTATGTAAATGGCCCATACAAAAAATATGGTGAAAAACTGTTCCAGGTAAAATCCCCTCAAAAGACAAGGGGGCACTGCCTCCGCCTGGAGAAGCAAAGGTTCAGACTCCAGGGGCGACAAGCCTTCTTTACTATAAGAACTGTGAATCTGTGGAACAGTCTACCGCAGGAGCTGGTCACAGCAAAGACAGCTGAGGGCTTCAAAACAGGCTTAGATAAATTCTTAGAGAAAAAGAAGGTCACCACATATTAAGAAATGTAGAGTCATGTCTTAAGGTTACCCGTCCCCCTCCCCTTCATCACTCCTACCCCCACCCTTGGTTGAACTTGATGGACATGTGTCTTTTTTCAACCGTATTAACTATGTAACTATGTAACTATGTAACCAGGGACAATATCTGGATGGAATTTTGAATGTTCTCCCTGGTTCTACATCACTTTCCTCCCACACTCCAAAGACATACTAATAGGGAACGTAGATTGTGAGCCCCATTGGAGACACCAAGCAATGATAATGCCTGTAAAGCTCTGTGGAAAATGTCAGCGCAGTATAAGTGAGTAAAATAAATAACTAATAAGTACATACATCCTGTATTCCCTAGTTATTGATAAACTGCATGGCTAGCGTCATGTCTGGCATTGGATGTGCATGGTCCTGGATAGGTTACCAGTACTTTGACAGTTTAGTTACAACAAAGCATTCATTAAATGATCTGCTCATTCTGGGTTTAGGATTACAGTGGGTGGATCATTCAGGGAAGGCTGAATAGGACCGCCTGCTGGACTCCTAAACCCAGAATAAGCAGGGATTAAAATAAATAATTTACAGGTTCTGCTGAATCTTTTCCCATAAAGCTATATATCAATTTCCTCAGCTCCTCCTGCTCTGTAGCATGCTGCCTACAGATTTGGCAGCACATTTAATGTGACAGGTTCCCTTGAAGATATAAGGGTTTTAATAGAATTTGCATATGTACACATGCAGTTTTGGAAGGGGGCTTAAAATAATTGGCTATGTGTTATCCAGTGTGAGGGAGTGGGAGTTTTATATTGGTCTGTATGGTCTCATTTTACAGATAGCTGACATCCTTCACCTGTGGCTATGACCTATGATTATGTTGCTCTTGTTAGTATTAGATGCTATGTAACGATAAACTCCTCAACATTAAAATTGCAACATCAGGAAGTAAAAGTCATGGATTTACGGAAATCCCAGAATTGGTAGACTTGTTAATCATATGCAAATGATAAAAAACTGAAAGCAAAATATTAAAAACCATCTCAAGTTATTCAACATTGAATAAACACACCTTGGTATGCTATCAGTAAGGTTATTAAGGGTTGTCTGGGGAATGTTCTGCCATGCTGGAAGCACTTGGGCATGCAAATCATCAAGATCTGCTTCTGGTAGCTCCCTTTGCAATTGCCAACCAATGATTTCGCAGATGTGCTTGCCCAGAGACACTGTAGGTTACAGGTTTAGGCCATGCCGGCTAAACAGTAACATAAGCAATATACAGCCTGGTGTTGTCCTGTTGAAAATGGTTCTTGGGACATTTTGTAGAAAAGTATATACCACTGCTCCCATCACCAAATCAATGTAATGCTGAACTGTTGGTGTACCTGAAATGAAGACCAGAGAGGTCTAGCTACCACATATGATGCCACCTGTAGGGATCTGTACTTGAGTAGGCTTGGCAGTGACAGATTTTCACAGAGACAGCAGGTTTCAAAGTCCAAACCATGCTTCATTTGTTTACTTCAGCATAACAGAGTAGCATCCAAGTTATAGCGTCACTTGGTGAGGTGAAGTTATAGAACCAGCATAACATAACATAAAGCAAAAAATAAATACCTGCCTGTCTGGGCTCTACCTAAAACAAAGGCGATTCCTGTCTCACCTATAGAGCACTGTTCACACCAGGGGGAGATGTGGCTTCACACAGCCATATGGTCCAACAGCCTCCTGGCTATGACCAACATTACACCTTGGGGGATCACGGTCCAACAGTCCTCCTGACTCTGACCACACAATACCTCTCTCCAGGCTTCCTTCCCCCTTACTGTCTAACAGTCCTTCTGGCTGTGACCACACAAAGCCTCTAAGGCTTCCTTTTGCCCCAGACTGGAATTCTGAGGTCTGCTTTATTTCCCCAGTGATGATCCCTACAGGCCTAACCTGGGATCACCTCGGGCTAGGGGAAAAACCTGTAATGAAGGGGTGTGGAATGGGAAATCCCTATACCATACCTATCTCCTAGTCCAAAGAAATCCAGCCCATATAAACTTAAACAAAGAGCTCCAGCAGACTATGCTCTGTTGAAGCAAATGCATCATTCTGGATTTCAGCTACCTTATCCAGCTGAGAAACCTGAGTGAGATATATACTCCCTACACTACTTTACCGCACACATCACCACACACCCTATACCGTTATCCTGGGAGTAGGACTGGTGTGACATTCCCTTGTGAAAGCCTCTTCATGGCACTGCCCATGTGGTCTCCAGACCAATCTTCGACAATCATTGCATCTGAAACAAAAGCGGGACTCATCACTTCAAAGGATAGACCTCCATTCCAGTCTCCATTGCTGTCTTGCTGTGCACCATGATAGCCTTTGAGAGCGGTGGCATGAGGTCAATGGAACACCTGTAGCTGGGTGTCTGGCTCATAGCCCAATGTTGTGCAAACACCATTTGATGGTTTTGTGTAAACGTTGTTTGTCGCCCTAGGCTTGGGATGTCCGGTGTCACTTGCAGTAAAGAATGGATCACTACGGGTCATTCTTCTAATCAGACAATCCGTCCATGCAGAGGTTTGCTTCTGTGCATCTCTTGCTGTCATACCAGGTGGTTCTTGATTTCCTAACCACCGAGACTCACAATGTTGAACACTGCTGATATCTCGGCCTATAGATCTGCTGGAGTGATAAACCAAGGTATCTCTGTTCAAGGATTCTGTCTTTCTCAGTTTCCGACAAGTGATAACTGGCACATTGATGAACAGGAGGCATCAAACAATCATCCCACATGACATGATCCAATTTTGAGGTTTTATGTGGCTAAAAAACATTTTTAATCTGGTTTTTACATCCCTCCCAGACACAGATTGGAGCTAGGTGCTTGAAAATTTGATCATTTTCAGATCTTAGTGACAGCTGCTACTTTTTCGATCTACATAACCTTATGGCTTGTTCTTTTTTGTGTTGAAGTTTCAGTGTTGAAGAGTGTATTTGCTGCAGTATGTATTCCAATTGTAACTCCGTATCATACAACCGTAATGCCACCTTTTAGCATGTCTGTCCCCCCCCCCCCATTTTTAGTATGTATGTTGGTTTTAACTCAATGAATAAATAAATAAAAATAGATTTATATAATTTATATAATATACTTAGACATTATATATATCTTATACTTAGAGGGGTTTTCAGAGATTTTAATATTGATAACTTATCCTCAGGATCAGTATCTGACCGGTGGGGGTCTGACACCCGGGATCCCCGCCGATCAGCTGTTTGAAAAGGCACTGGAGCACCTATGAGTGTCATGGCCTTCTCCAGTGCCGACACGTTAATTGGTCACGTGACCTAGGAGCAGCCCAGCCCCATAGAAATTAATGGGTCTGAGTGCCGTACGTCACTATGCTTGGTGAGCTCACAGAAGCACCAGTGCCTTCTCTAACAGCTGATCGAGGGGTCCCCCACCCATCAGATACTGATAGGTCATCCATATTAAAATCATGGAAAACCTTTTTGGAAATCAATAGACCTACCGAATGCCTTTGACAGAGCTTAGCTATACTAAATCCATTACTTTAAACTTGGAGTTTGGATTTAAAGCGCCGCTTTAAAGTCACCAAATTATTCTGTGGCCTCGTTTTTCAAGACATCAATAGAAGTTAAGGCTATGTATTATTGGAAGGGGAAAGAAATGACACTGTAGGAACTTGCTGCTCTGTGGGATTAATGTCCTATATAAACAAAGAAGTGGATAATCACGCTGCTGAAAATCCTCAGATCATTTGTTCACTTGCAGAGTCCGTAATCTTCACTGCTTGAAATGCCGAAAGAAGTAATGCTTGGAATAGAAACTACCCATACTCTGCAGGAAAACTGGCTCTGGTACTACACTCATTGCAAAAAAAAAAAAAAAAAATAACTCAACCATATAGAAATGATGGATTGCTGCAAAACTTAGCATGGAGCTATGTCTCAGACAGATATGTACATGATTACAGATGTGGTTTGATTAGATATTGGGTCTTGCTACAAGAGGGTGTAAAAGTGTTTCCCCCGCTCCCCTTTAAAAAGGCTCTCAGAGGCTACTTTTGGGTAGTGTACCTGTTGGTGAGAGATCGGTCACAGCTTAAAAAAAGTCATTATGCCCAGTTGACAAACTTTGAGAGAGGACGCATCATTGGACTGAGAGATGCAGGATGGTTGTTGTGACTAACTGTCTGCCATCTTGGATGTTCTGACCTAGCTGTTAGGAGGTGCCAGATGGCCCAGACAGTAGAGAGGTTTGTTTGATCTGCCAATAGGCATCAGCAGCTCCCACAGTTTTGATATCAGCCAGCCATGGTCTGCAGTGGTGTCGTGAATAAGAAACATGGACTACTATAGACTGAAAACATATTGTCTTTAGAAATGAATCCAGGTTCTATTTGGGATCCTATGACAATCAGGTTCAAGTATGGAGGCCTCATGGTAAGCAGTTCAATCCTGACATTGCTGTGGAGCCTCAAAATGCTCCAACTTCTGGTGGAGTGATTAGGAGAGGCTTCAGATACAACAGTTGGTCAGTAGTTATATGAGGGACACTAACACCTCAGCAATATGTGCAGGACATCCTGTGGCCACATGTGTTTCTTCTCATGGCAGGACTTCCAACTGGCATTTTTCAGCAGGATAATGCCACACACAGCAAGGGCTTCCCAGAAATGTGAGGGAAATACGACAACGAGCATGGGGGAAAAGGGGGTATGGGAATGAGGCCTGGAAACTAGGGAAGAGAGATGGACACCTCCTAGAGAAGACCCTAACTCAAGTCCTGACTCACTACCAGTATGAACAGGCCCCAGAGGAAGGCGAGTTCATACACCGGATAACTAAAATCCTATCACACCCTATAGGACCCTAGAACTAGTGTCAGGAATGAATCAACCTGTTCATCCAAAAGGAAGGAGGAACAGGAGTCTCCCTCAGGCCAAATAACAAACAACAGGGAAATGCAACACACAAATCAACACAAAATACGAAAGGGAACGGAAGCACTTATCTTCAACGAAGCAATGGCAGCACCAGGAACTCACCAAACACAAGATAACCACAGGTCCAACTGAAGCTATAAACCGCACAGCATGGTGGGAGAAACAACTATAAGTAGGAAAGGTTAAATGACCACAGTAGCCACACCTGGGAGGAGAAGGTGTGGTATGTACCTGAAACAACAAAGATGTTCATTGATCCAAAAGGAAAACATTTACGATCAGACCACATGTTGCCAGTCTCACAGATCTCTCTGTCACCTGTCGCGGTAAAGTCCGTATGTCTTGGAACGTCCGTGTCAAAAAGTCTCCTCCAGATTGCAACACAACCAGATTTATCGAGCATTTATCCCACCAGCTTGGATGCCAGCTTCAGCAACATATGATGAGCATGATCTACAAAACCAGCTGCAAATGTGCCACAGGATACCATATGGAACCCGTATGCCTCTATGCCTAACCATATTGCATCTTCTATCCCAGCTAGAGACGGCCCAACATGATCCTAGAGCCTCATTTCAATTAACAGTTTTTCCCAATAAATGTATCATTTCGCTCTAATATTGTAACCTACAGACATATATCATCATTACATTCACATATAGAAAGTTTCATTCAATTTCAAAAACTTGTTTGTGGCACATTATGTTTTGTCAATGAGTATATTACACTGAATAACTAGAGATAATGTGGATTCATCAGTGTAGCTGAGTCAAAACAAAAAAGGAGATTCATCTCCCTGTTTTTGGTCATAACATCAACAGACATATGTTTAGTGACAGATTTTAATATGAGTAGGGGTGGCTACTTCTTGTGACCCAAGGTTATAGAAGACCCAAATATATCACATTAACTAGGATACCATCTGGAGTATCTAGTTGCACAAATACTGTCTACACAAACCCATCATATAGTATACAGAAAGCACTCTAGTTTAAGCATTTAGTTTGCAGTAAAACTGGCCATTAAATTCTGACGTGTTGAGCAAATTATGGCCTTATGGAATAATGGACGTTTTTAGTTATTGCTTCTTCACATTCCATCAGCTTTTCCCTCTTGCACATTTTTAATGTATAATTTACAATACATGATCTTTTTGTGATGTAGGAATGCATACAAAATCGATTCTACCATTTTTAAATGTATTTATTTATTTATTTTGTACATTTTATTTCATTCATTCATTCTTTTTTTTTATTTTTTTATTTTGGGGGCGTGACTACTTATCACAGCCACAATTCCACTATTGGTCATACCAGCTACTGTGCTTCCGTGATCACAATGACGTAAATGTATAGTATTGTGCATGAATTACTGATGATTTACATGTCTTTTATTTTATCAGAAGAGGTTAAAAGAGTTATAATAATAATAATAATAATAATATTTATTTATATAGCGCCACCATATTCCGCAGCGCTTTACAAAGTCATCGGGTTCTTGTACAATACAAACATGACTAGCTAATATACAACTGAAACACTAGGAGTGAGGGCCCTGCTCGCAAGAGCTTACAATCTATGAGGAATAGGGGGTCCAATAGTACAAATGTCCCCCACATTGCCGGGCCCCTCCAACAGACGATACTTACCCAGTCCCCAGCACCCACATCCCTCCAGATCCCTGCACGGCCACCGCTGCATCTCCCTTTCACGCAGATCAAAACATCCTATGTCAATAGCAGGCCGTGACAGTGACGAGTCTCCCTAACGTCACCCGCGATACTAGGGAGGCTGGTCACCGTCGCAGCCTGCTATTGGCTGCTCCCCCTGTTGCCAGATGTCTTGTTCTGTGCGACAGGGAGATGCAGCAGTGGCCGTGCAGGGATCCGGAAGGACATGGGTGCCGGGGACACCGGGTAAGTATTGTTTATAGGACAGGCCCGGGCATTGAATGGGGGGGGGGAGTAATTTGTACTATTGGATAACAAATTAATAGAATATGACATTTTCAGTATTTTTGTTTGCTGGACTATTTCATTTTTTAAAGATATCAGTAGGAATTTTAGAAATTTTTGCTAATTTATTAAAAAGTAAAAACAAAAATTTCACACCTTCACTGGAGTCCACCTGTGGTAATGTAAATTCAGGTGATTGGACATGATTTAGAAAGACACACCTATGTCTATGGAACGGCTCACAGCTGACAATGCAAGAACCAAACCATCAAGAGCACAGTGGCCAACATAATTCTTGAATAGAAGAAGTTTGGAACAACCAGGACTCTTCCTAGAACTGGCCACCCCACCAAGTAATTGAAGGAGAAGTGCCTTAGTGACCAAAAACCAAGTGGTCAATCTGTCTGAGCTCCAAACATCTGGTGTGCAGATGGGAGAAAGTTCCAGAAGGTCAACCATCAATGCCATTAATCTGAACTTTATGGCAGAGTGGCCAGAAAGAAGCCTCCCCTCAGTAAAATACACATGAATACAAGGAAACGAGGCACTGTTTATCACTGGCCAAGCACCATCCCTGCAGAGAAGTATGGTGTTGGCACCATCATGATGTGGGGATGTTTTTCAGTGGCTGAGACAGGACGATTAGTCAGAGGAAACCTCATCCAGAGTGCTCTGGACCTCAGACTTGGCTGAAGGTGCACCTTTCAACAAGATAATGAAGCTAATCACACAGCCAAGACAATACAGGAGTGCCTTAGGGACAGGGGCGGCCTGGGACCTTAAAGTGGCTCTGGAAAAAATACAAAAAGTGACCACGTTTTGTAGTCAGGTCCAAATTTGTGGAAGGCCAGCAATACCATATTGTGGCACATTATACCGCCCCAAAAGAGCCAAATACCAAAGTCCATCACAAAATACTGCTGTCAGCAACACAAAATACATCCTCAAAAACTTTAACTGGCTGGCCGTAAGGAGGGCTCAGGCGGCCTCCTGGGCATCAGCCCACCGGGAAATTTCCCTTTAAGGTCTATGGCCAATCCACCCCTGCTTAAGGACAACTGAATGTCCTCACGTGACCCAGCCTGAGCCCTGACTTGAACCCAATTGAATGGAACTTGAGTGAGACTATGGAACTCTCGGCCAGAGGAGGTGGTGATGGTAAACTCACTTAAAGAGTTCAAGAGGGGCCTGGATGTATTTGTGGAGTGTAATAATATTACAGGTTATGGTTACTAGAATTCTGGAGAAGGGTCATTATTCTGACTGCTTGATTGGAGTTGGGAAGGTATTTGTTTCCACTAAAATGAGGAACATTGGCTTCTACTTCATGTTTTTTTTTACCTTCCTCTGGATAACCTTGTGGGATAATTTCTTTTTTTCAGCCTTAAAAACTATATTACTATGTTACTATCTCTGGAGAGATCTGAAATGGCAGTCTACTGAGAGTGCCTAATCAACGTGACAGAGCTTGAGAGGATCCGCAGAGAAGAATGGCTGTAATCACTGCCAAAGGTGCCTCAACTAAGTACTGAGTAAATGGTCTGAATTAGAGATGACCAAACGTTTTGAAATTCGTTTTAGGTGAGATTCGCTGAATTTTTTAAAAAAGTTTGATTCGAGCACCAGTATGCTATTCTTGGGTTTTTCAGGCAATATTTATGCATTGTATGGGGGTACTCTTTCTCATTAAAGGGGTTGTCTCATCTTGCCTAATGGGGGCATATCGCTAGGATATGCCCCCATTGTCTTATAGGTGCGGGTCCCACCGCTGGGACCCGCACCTATATCGAGAACGGGGCCCCGAAAGCGAACGGGGGCGCACTGCGCATGCGCAGCCGCCTCCATTCATTTTCAATGTGGCCGGCGAAGATAGCCGAGCGCTGGCTCGGCTATTTCCGTCGGCTCCATAGAAATGAATAGGAGCGGTGGCCGCGCAAGCGCGGTGCGCTCCCATTCATTTCTATGGGGAGCCGGCTTGGTGGTGGCCGGACCGGAGTCCTCCAGCCACCACCTTGCGGGGCCCCGTTCTCGATATAGGTGCGGGTCCCAACGGTGGGACCCGCACCTATAAGACAATGGGGGCATATCCTAGCGATATGCCCCCATTAGGCAAGATGAGACAACCCCTTTAAGGAGAGCTCCAAGTATGTGTAGTACATGTGTGGAGTATTTTAGTTCAGGCAACGCCACAGGGTTTCTGGGAAAGATATTCAAATTAGCTTTCCTAAGCCTATCTGATGCCAGGAAATGTAAGATATGCTAAGTTTTGTATAGTTTTTCACAGAAACCCAGCGTTGATTGGCTTACGATATTCTTTATGTATACTTGGCGCCCTCCATAAGGAGAAATATTACCCTAACCAAGGCCTCTTAAGCAGCCAAGCAAATTTCTTTAAGTATAGTTACACAGAAAGAGCTCCTGGTATGAGACACTCAGTTTTCCTTTTCTTCTGAAAAAGAGACTAGCTTGCAGGTATCATTTTCCAGAGAAGCATTATGTGGGGACACAAGTAGATAGATAAAAAATCTCATTATGAAAAAGCAAGGATTGAACAGTTTGAGTCCAGGGGAAAATCTTATTACAGGCCACTTTCACACAGTATTTGTAAGCCAAAACCAGGAATGGGTCCAAAATACAGAAGAGACACATGCATTTCCATTATACTTCTTTGTAGGTTCCACTCTTGGTTTTGGCTCACAAATACTGATGCAAAATACTGACCAAATACTGACCTTGTGAAAGAGGCCTAAAGAGGATGAATTACAAACCAGTAGAATTGATTCGCTCATTAAGCCTTAAGCCTCATTCACACATCAGTGTTTCACGGACGTGTGCTGTACATGTTCTCCACGGACAGCACACGTCCCCATTCATTTTAATTTGTCTATTCAGACATCAGTGTTTTAGCACGGTCCGTGGGTCAGTGTTTTTAGCACGGATGCATGTCCTATCTTGATCCGTGTTCCCAGATCCCTCACACCCATTATAGTCAATGAGTCCATGAAAACCACAGATCCCTCACGGATGTCATCCGTGTTTCACGGATCATTAAGAAGAGATGCTTTGAAAATTATTTGTCAGTGTCAGTGAAACACGGATGCAACACGAATGGCAAAACACGGACCCAACACGGATCCTTCACGGACAGCTTCACGGATGCCTCACTGACCACCTGCTCACGGATTTGAGCACGGACATGGACGTGTGAATAAGGCTTTTGTCTGAATACTTATGTCAATGCAATATGTTAGTTTTTCCTTTTCAATAAATTTGCAAAGATTTGGGGTATTGAGTGAAGAACTAAAATTTAGATTTTTTTTTTATTGTAGCACAAAGCCGCAACATAACATTATGTGAAAAAATGCAAGGATCTGAAGACTTTCTGAATGTACAGTATACCAACATATACTTGCAATGATCCTTAAAACTTATTTTACTGAGATATGTAGATATGGAAGGGTAAATCTGGATATACATATTAGATTCATGTTGACTGAACCTGCCAGTTTCTAATCTTTTGTCCTCTAGGAGATAAATTGCCAACAGACATGTCAGGCAGCGTCCTTTTCCAATTTTACTATTTAGGATAATCTCAAACTACACTTGGCTGGCCACGTATGTGTGTGGGGTAGTCCAAAACGAGCGTTCAGCTGACGTCTAGAATCATACTCTTTCATCTGCTTGGAGGTATACATTCTTCTGTTATTTCCAATGATTTAGAAATTATGCTTATTAGTCCATAAAAACTTACTCCACAGCTCAGATTCTCAGCTTCATTGCTCTAGTGCCTATAGCCATTTCTTAGTAATTCTTTCTTGCTAGCTTCCCCTTTCCTCCATGCCTGTAGGGTTGAGTTATCTAGAAATCGGATTTATTCAGATCTGAGACCTGTACAGAGTGAAGCTTGATTTTTTTCCTATTTCTCATATTAGTTTTAAGCGCTGTTTATCTAAAGCTGACATTTTTGGTGGCCTACTAGTTCTTTCAGTTGTTTGAGAAGGTAGCGCTGCGGCCTTTTCTTATCTTTTCCTAGGCCAGTGATGACACGTTCATCGATCACGTGGCCTACGCACGGCACAGCCCTATAGAACTGAATTGGGGTTAGAGCCATACCAAGCATAGCCGCTATATTATGTACAGCGCTATGTTGGGTGAACACGGAGAAGGCAGCAGCACTCATAGGAGCGCCATTTCCTTCTCAAACAGCTGATCAGCGGGGGTCCCGGGTGTCAGACTCTGACTGATCAGATACTGGTGACCTATCCAGAGTAGAGATGAGCGAATCTATTCGCTGATTCATTGATTCGTATAGAATCTTGGAAATTTTTAGCTGCGAAGCGAATCTGAATATTAGGTGATTCGCTTCAGCTTTGTGCGCATTCGCTATGTAGTTTGTCCTATAAATTATATGCTAATGCTACGTATAAGTTACTGTTGCGTACAAATTCAATTCATTAGCGAAATTTTACTGTTAGTTTGTTTATCGTGTGCAAAAGCCCGGGAAGAAAGCGGTCACCTGACCTAGTGGGCAGGGCTTGCTCTGATTGGCTCAGGCTCGGTAAGCCAGTGACGCATCACTTCTGCTGCGACTGCTGAGACGAGCAGAAGCACTGTGTGTGAAGTTCTGAGACTCGTGAGACCTATTTTGTGAAAATTGGAGTGTAATTGCTCTGGGAATCCATATTACACGTATCAGAGATACTGCAGGGCAAGTGCAGGGCCAGTTCAGGGCTAGTAATTAATAAGGCAGGGAGAGAGAGATAGGGAGAGATAGGGAGAGACAGTGAGATACAGGGACAAAGACCAGCTGCAGGGTCACAGAGTGAAGTGAAAAATGTCTGGAATGGATAAGCAAAAGGGGTCCAGTTCCAGCCAGACCTCGAGCTCTGAAAAAAAGGAGAAGGTGGAACAGGGCAGAAGTACCAAAAGACCTGTAGGCGGAGCATCTACTAGTAGTATTCGCAATACTTGGCCGTTGTTCCACCAGGCTAACCCACCAAGGCGCAAAATTGTAGTGGAGGATAAAGTGGATGAGGTAGTGAAGTGGATGGCACGCTCATCTCAGTCTCAGCCGGATGATCTGCTGTCATCTGCCGATACAGTATCCATATGTAGCCAGGGGTCAGACTCAGAGCGTTCCTCCTGCTCCACCATTCCTCTCCAGCAAAGCCCGTCACTTTGTACGCTTATGCGTACGTGTTCAAAGGTTGCGTACCTTTTTACCTGAACGTTTGTTATTAGTGTGCGAATGTTCGCTAAAAGCCATATAATTACGTATATTTTGTAAGCAAATCCAACGAATCTATTCGTCGAATATACGAATCTTAGGAAAAGTTCGGCAAATGTTCGGTGAATAAAATTTTGCATGATTCGCTCATCTCTAATCCAGAGGATAGGTCATCAGTATTAAAATCTCGGAAAACCCTTTTAACTTTATCTACATAGTAAATGCCATTTGCTGAAGTGAGACTGCCCCTTTAAGGTTGGTTTTTGGTATAGTTTTTTGTGGCCTTTTCCACATTTTTAAAAAAAGTGGAAAATTGACACCTAAATCATTTTCGGTGCCCACGGGAAGGCCAAAGCCACACTTGAGGAAGGGAAGTACCACAGCACTCTTAATGCTTCAGAGGATAACTTAAGGCTACTTTCACACTAGAATTAATATTTTCCAGTATTGAGATCCGTTATAGCGTCTCAATACCGGAAAAAAAAAAAACGCTTCCATTTTGTCCCCATTCATTGTCAATGGGGACAAAATATAACTAAACAGAACGCAGTGCTCCAAAATGCATTCCGTTCCGTTCTTATACCAGAGAGCAAAATGAAGCATGCTGCGCTTTGCTTTCCTTCATGGGATGCGGAGCACAATAGAAAACGGATCCGTCCCCCATTGACTTTCAATGGAGTTCATGACGGATCCGTCTTGGGTGTGTTAAAGATAATACAACTGGATCTGTTCATAACGGATGCAGACGGTTGTATTATCAGTAACAGAAGCGTTTTTGTTGAACCCTGCCAGATCCAACAAAAACGCTAGTGTGAAAGTAGCCTTATTTGTACATATTGTACATTTTTCATATATTACATCAGGTCCAGATTTGCAGTTTGGTGCATCTTTGGTCAGCTGACTTTCTCTATCGCTTGATCCCTCTCAATTATGTCTATCACTGGCAGCAGAAGGGACCTGCCATCAGCTGTCATTTTTCTGTGTTGGTCTACAGCAGGGGTGCACAACCTGCGGCCCGGGGGCCACATGCGGCCCTTGATACTATTCTGTGTGGCCACCAACCAAATGATGTCAGGCACATATGTCTATGTCTTGTGGCTGCTCACATGTATTTTTCATGTATTTCTCCCATTAGATGGGAATCCTGGACCTTAAACAAGACATTAATAGTATATACTGTGTACTCAATAAGCCATAATTACAATATTTCAGTTGTTAATACCCCTTAAAATTTTATTTTCAGCCCTTGTCATTGGTTCAGTCTGGATATGCGGCCCCGAACCCGAAAACGTTGTGCACCCCTGGTCTACAGTGTCAGGCTATTCCAGAAGATGATTCTGACACATGAACTGAGTCCTCGTGGTCCATGAACATCAATTTCTTAAAGGAGTTGTCCATGTTTTTTTGTGTGTGGGGGGGGGTATTTTGGCAAACCACCCCTCCTCGGCAGACCTGCGAAGGGAAGCCTACTTACCTGCTTTCTGATGCTGGCTCCTTCCCTCTCCAGCCTTTGATGCTCTGTCCGGGTCTCTGAATGTAAACTTCTGGTTTGATGCTGCTGCAGCCATTTGCTGACTGCAGCAGTGACCTTCTCCCCTTGTGTCACATGACCATTTGACATGATGCAAGGGGAAAAAGTCATCGCTGCGGTTGACTGCATCAGCTTTACACTGGAAGGTTATATGCAGGAACCCAGCAGTGGAGGCCAGAGAGCACAGGAGCTATCATTGCGAAGCAGGTAAGTAGGCTTCCTTTCGTTAATGTTAGTAATGAAGACACACTAGTTAAAAGGATGTTGGGTGGTTACATGATGTTTTAGAGTACTTATTTCCGCTAGTGGTTGAGGTAGATTTGTACAGATCAGTTAGGCAGCAATCCCCTGTCAACCCCTCCTCTGCTTTTCTCTGTCTCGCTATGCAAGTCTAACCAGGTCAGTCAGACCAGAGAGTGTTAAAGGGAGTATTTCACCTGTTTTTCAACTATATAACTAACAGCACTGCCCCACAAAAGATTGCATACACATCCCAGACATACCTGTGTGCACTGTGTGTCTGTATTACATCTCCAGGAAAAGTTTTTTATTCTGCAGGGAAACAACTCCCAAGTGCCTGGCTGAAAGTGAAACTAAAAACAGCTTTCTCTCTTGACTCAACTTCTAAAAGCTATATCTTCTGATATACTGGATATAATGCTGTGATATTATGGTATGGTATCATTTGAAAGCTTGGAATGTCAACTTTCAAAGAAGGTTAGAACCATCTGCTACCAATACCAATATATGAGCAGCTAAAGCAGTCCTCCCCTCTTCAGTCTGGTTTGCTTTGGGCACTTGCAACAGCAGAGCTGGGCACTTGGGAGCTGTTTTCCTGCAGAATAAAAGTGTTTTTCCTGGACATGTAATACAGACACACAGTGCACACAGGTATGTCTGGGATGTGACATGTAATACAGACACACAGTGCACACAGGTATGTCTGGGAGGTGACATGTAATACAGACACACAGTGCACACAGGTATGTCTGGGATGTGACATGTAATACACACACACAGTGCACACAGGTATGTCTGGGAGGTGACATGTAATACACACACAGTGCACACAGGTATGTCTGGGATGTGACATGTAATACACACACAGTGCACACAGGTATGTCTGGGATGTGACATGTAATACACACACACAGTGCACACAGGTATGTCTGGGATGTGACATGTAATACAGACACGCAGTGCACACAGGTATGTCTGGGATGTGACATGTAATACACACACACAGTGCACACAGATATGTCTGGGATGTGACATGTAATACAGACACACAGTGCACACAGGTATGTCTGGGATGTGACATGTAATACAGACACACAGTGCACACAGGTATGTCTGGGATGTGACATGTAATACAGAAACACAGTGCACACAGGTATGTCTGGGATGTGACATGTAATACAGACACACAGTGCACACAGGTATGTCTGGGATGTGACATGTGTGCACTGTGTGTCTGTATTACATGTCACATCCCAGACATACCTGTGTGCACTGTGTGTGTGTATTACATGTCACATCCCAGACATACCTGTGTGCACTGCGTGTCTGTATTACATGTCACATCCCAGACATACCTGTGTGCACTGTGTGTGTGTATTACATGTCACATCCCAGACATACCTGTGTGCACTGTGTGTGTATTATATGTCACATCCCAGACATACCTGTGTGCACTGTGTGTCTGTATTACAGGTATGTCTGGGATGTGACATATAATACACACACAGTGCACACAGGTATGTCTGGGATGTGACATGTAATACACACACAGTGCACACAGATATGTCTAGGATGTGACATGTAATACAGACACACAGTGCACACAGGTATGTCTGGGATGTGATGTGATATGTAATACAGACACACAGTGCACACAGGTATGTCTGGGATGTGACATATAATACAGACACACAGTGCACACAGGTATGTCTGGGATGTGATGTGATATGTAATACAGACACACAGTGCACACAGGTATGTCTGGGATGTGACATAATACAGACACACAGTGCACACAGGTATGTCTGGGATGTGATGTGATATGTAATACAGACACACAGTGCAACACAGGTATGTCTGGGATGTGACATATAATACAGACACACAGTGCACACAGGTATGTCTGGGATGTGACATGTAATACACACACAGTGCACACAGGTATGTCTGGGATGTGATGTGATATGTAATACAGACACACAGTGCACACAGGTATGTCTGGGATGTGACATATAATACAGACACACAGTGCACACAGGTATGTCTGGGATGTGACATGTAATACAAACACACAGTGCACACAGGTATGGCTGGGATGTGACATGTAATACACACAGTACACACAGGTATGTCTGGGATGTGACATGTAATACAGACACACAGTGCACACCGGTATGTCTGGGATGTGACATGTAATACAGACACACAGTGCACACAGGTATGTCTGGGATGTGACATGTAATACAGACACACAGTACACACAGGTATGTCTGGGATGTGACATGTAATACACACACACAGTGCACACAGGTATGTCTGGGATGTGACATATAATACAGACACACAGTGCACACAGGTATGTCTAGGATGTGACATGTAATACAGACACAGTGCACACAGGTATGTCTAGGATGTGACATGTAATACACACACACAATGCACACAGGTATGTCTGGGATGTGACATGTAATACAGACACACAATGCACACAGGTATGTCTGGGATGTGACATGTAATACAGACACACAGTGCACACAGGTATGTCTGGGATGTGACATGTAATACAGACACACAGTGCACACAGGTATGTCTGGGATGTGACATGTAATACAGACACACAGTGCACACAGGTATGTCTGGGATGTGACATGTAATACAGACACACAGTGCACACCGGTATGTCTGGGATGTGACATGTAATACAGACACAGCGCACACAGGTATGTCTGGGATGTGACATGTAATACAGACACACAGTGCACACAGGTATGTCTGGGATGTGTCTGCAATCTGCTGTGGGGCACTGCTGTTAGTTATATAGGTGAAACACAGGTGAGACTCCCTTTAAGAGTTTTAGCATGTAATAATAAATAATATTAAGAAATAATACATCTTAATTTTAAATGTTTGTTCAGGCAGTTAGCAATTTTTGTTAGTGATTTGGATGAAATTTCTGATTTTGCTTATTTTTGCTGTGACCAGCTCCAGATATAGGCTACTCAGATTCACAACTCGCCTCCAGTGCTGTATTTAGAGTTCATGCTGCCCTAGGCAGGTTTAGTTCTCATGCCCCCTATCTGCTCGCTATAGCTGTCTATTGACTTGAGGGTATGCAGTAGCTACATAAGAAAATGCTGTTCAAAACGCACTTGGTTTTACTGTGACTGCTGTGGTTTGGTTATGTGGTTTCCTTCCGGGATTCGCGTCTCCTTCTATCCCTTGGTTGAACTTGATGGATTTTGATGTCTTTTTTCAAGTGAAATGCATTCATGTTACATTTTTAACCTGGAAAAAGGCCTAACAAATAACCACATCACAAAACCACAGCAAACACAGTAAAATAGAATGTGGTTTTAAATGCTTTTGTAATGCAATTATGGCTGTGTGGTTAAAACTAGAGATGAGCGAGTAGTGTTCGATCGAGCCGGTATTCGATCGAATACTACGCTATTCGGCATACTCGATTTCGATCGAGTATAACGGCGATGGCGCACTTAGAATTCGTTTCCCCTCCCACCTTCCCTGGCGCTCTTTTTCCACCAATCACCATGCAGGGGGGGTATGACAGGCCCGCGGAGCACGCTGGCAGCGCGAAAACGGCGTCTACATGGATTGGCTGGAAAAACCACGTGACCTCGAATATTAATAACTCAAGTCTTCCTGCTCATTCGCGTATGCTGCGTGAACTTAGTCAGGGACAGAGGCTGGAGAAGGGAGAGATAGGTTTTAGCTGTTGGACAGGTAGGAGCGTGATTAAAAGCCCTTATCAGGGCTACTATAGTGCAGTACAGTGATAGCTTTACTACTATATACACTCTGCAGAGAACGGCTGCTGTATTCAGGGATAGCTGCTGGAGTAGGGACAGAGAGAGGCATTAGTGGTGTATTAGGTGCTCTGCTACATACCAAACTATATTTGGCACTACTGTTCTGCGTTCTTTTTGGCTGCAAAACCCTGTTATATACCTAGTGTGTATATGCACCATCTGATCTTCTGGCAGTATACGGCTGTGTACATTTTTTTTTTTTTTAAATACAGTTTCTTTGGCTCTAGTGTTCTGGGTTCTGTGTGCCTGCAATACCCTTTTTGTATACCAGGTGTAAATACCCACCGTCTGACCTGTTAGTACACGGCTGTGTAATCAGACATATTTAAAAAAAAGGCCTTTTATTTGGCACCTGTACTGTGCGTTCTGCGTGCCTGCAGAACTCTTTTATATACGTGCTGTTAATATCCACCGTCTGACCTTGTAGTACACGGCTGTGTACCTAGAAATATTTTTTAAAAAAAGTCCTTTTATTTGGCACCTGTACTGTGCGTTCTGCGTGCCTGCAAAACTCTTTTATATACGTGCTGTTAATATCCACCGTCTGACCTTGTAGTACACGGCTGTGTACCTAGAAATATTAAAAAAAAAGTCCTTTTATTTGGCTCCTGTATTGTGCGTTCTGCGTGCCTGCAAAACTCTTTTATATACGTGGTGTTAATACACACCGTCTGACCTTGTAGTACACGGCTGTGTACCTAGAAATATAAAAAAAAAGGCCTTTTATTTGGCTCCTGTATTGTGCGTTCTGCGTGCCTGCAAAACTCTTTTATATACGTGGTGTTAATACACACCGTCTGACCTTGTAGTACACGGCTGTGTACCTAGAAATATTTTAAAAAAAAAAGTCCTTTTATTTGGCACCTGTACTGTGCGTTCTGCGTGCCTGCAAAACTCTTTTATATACGTGCTGTTAATATCCACCGTCTGATCTTGTAGTACACGGCTGTGTACCTAGAAATATAAAAAAAAAGTCCTTTTATTTGGCTCCTGTATTGTGCGTTCTGCGTGCCTGCAAAACTCTTTTATATACGTGGTGTTAATACACACCGTCTGACCTTGTAGTACACGGCTGTGTACCTAGAAATATTAAAAAAAAGGCCTTTTATTTGGCACCTGTATTGTGCGTTCTGCGTGCCTGCAAAACTCTTTTATATACGTGGTGTTAATACACACCGTCTGACCTTGTAGTACACGGCTGTGTACCTAGAAATATTTTTTAAAAAAAGTCCTTTTATTTGGCACCTGTATTGTGCGTTCTGCGTGCCTGCAAAACTCTTTTATATACGTGGTGTTAATACACACCGTCTGACCTTGTAGTACACGGCTGTGTACCTAGAAATATTAAAAAAAGGCCTTTTATTTGGCTCCTGTATTGTGCGTTCTGCGTGCCTGCAAAACTCTTTTTTATACGTGGTGTTAATACACACCGTCTGACCTGGTAGTACACGGCTGTGTACCTAGAAATATTTTAAAAAAAAAAGTCCTTTTATTTGGCACCTGTACTGTGCGTTCTGCGTGCCAGCAAAACTCTTTTATATACGTGGTGTTAATACCCACCGTCTGACCTGTTAGTACACGGCTGTGTAATCAGACATATTTAAAAAAAAGTCCTTTTATTTGGCACCTGTACTGTGCGTTCTGCGTGCCTGCAAAACTCTTTTATATACGTGGTGTTAATACTCACCGTCTGACCTGGTAGTATACGGCTGTGTACGCCAAATATTGTAACCAAAAAAAAAAAAAATGTGGAGGGCTAGCGGAATCGGACGAGGACGGGGGCGCGGAAATGCTGTTGGGGGCCTTGTTGAAGCCAGTGGGGATACAATGCGTGCTGGTGAGGGGCAGCCAGGATTCCGCTCATCCAGAATCCCTGCCTTTATGGGACAGTTAAGCAGGGGGCGGGTTACACCGCTGTTGAGGCCTGAGCAGTGTGAACAGGTGGTGCAATGGATAGCCGATAACGCTTCCACACAGTTGTCCACCAGCCAGTCATCCACACAGTCTCACTCTGACCCTCCTTCCTCCACACCTGGCCAACAGAGTCATCCCACCCTTGACCCCTCCCAGGAGCTCTTTTCGGGTCCTTTTTCAGATGTGCCGGAAGAATCCCTGGAGCTACCAGAGGAATTTGTTTGTAGTGATGCCCAACCACTTGAGTATTCGCCATCTCCTGCTGATGTGGACCCTGAACCAGCATCTGTTATCATGAGCGATGATGATGATGAGACGCAGTTGCCATCAAGGGAGGCTGTTGGAATGTCCAGTGGGCAGGAGGAGGAGCAGAGTGAGGAAGTGGAAGAGGAGGTGGTGGATGACGAAATGACCGACCCCACTTGGCCAGGGGTGATGTCCAGCGGGGAAAGCAGTGGAGAGGTGGTGGTCTGCGCAGCACCGAAAAAGGCAGCAAGAGGCAGAGGGATGTCCAGAGGCAGAGGGATGTCCACAGGCAGAGGGATGTCCACAGGCAGAGGGATGTCCAGAGGCAGAGGACAGTCCAGACAGAGAAGTGAGGCCACAGCCAGCAGGGCCGAAGCTGTTCCCGGCAGCAGGCAGTCGCGCGAAGCTCCCCCATCGAGGCCTCGTACTTCTGTGGTGTGGAGATTTTTTAATGTTTGTGCGGATGACAAACTGAGCGCGGTTTGCACACTCTGCCACTCAAAACTGAGTAGGGGCTCTGAGAAGAGCAATATGACCACCTCAGGCATGCGGCGTCACTTGGAAGTCAAGCACTGGGCTGAGTGGGAGAGAGCAAACGCAATACAACCTGCGCCAGGTCTTCCTGCCACTGCCTCTTCCCCTTTGTTGTGTGCTGCCACTGCGGTCCAGACCTCCAGCCAGGACACCTCCACATCTGCCTCTGCCTCGACTACTTTGGGGCCTTCTCCTGCTGCCTCCCCTTCCCCTGCATCTTCGCCTGCACCTTCACACTCCTCGTCCCATCAACTGTCCATCTCGCAGGCGTTCGACCGCAGGCGGAAGTACGCCTCGAGTCACCCCCAAGCCCAAGCCTTAAACTGCCACATCTCCAAACTGCTGGCCCTGGAGATGTTGCCGTTTAGGCTTGTGGAGACGCAGGCCTTCCGCGACCTGATGGCGGCTGCCGCACCTCGCTATTCCGTCCCCAGCCGCCACTACTTTTCCCGGAGTGCCGTCCCCGCCCTGCACCAGCACGTGTCGCGTAACATCAGGCGGGCCCTGAGGTACGCAGTCAGCGCAAAGGTCCACTTGACCACCGACTCGTGGACAAGCGCTTGCGGCCAGGGACGATACATCTCTTTGACGGCACACTGGGTGAATGTTGTGGAAGCGGGGACCCCAGCAGGGGTTCTGATAAACCCCTCCTCCTCTGCCTTAACATCGCCCTCAGCTGCTAGCTGGAAGCGTTGCAGCACTGGCGCGGGGAGACGTCAGCAGGCGGTGCTTAAGCTCATCAGCTTGGGCGACAGGAAGCACAGCGCCCCAGAGGTGAGGGACGCCATATTGCAGCAGACGGAGATGTGGCTGTCGCCGCTGCAGCTAGGACCAGGCATGGTCGTGTGCGATAACGGCCGTAACCTGGTGGCGGCTCTGGAGCTTGCCGAACTCAATCACGTACCATGCCTGGCCCACGTTTTTAATCTGGTAGTCCAAAAATTTCTAAAGACTTACCCCAACCTGGCAGAGCTACTGGTGAAAGTGCGGCGCTTGTGCGCTCACTTTCGGAAGTCAACTGTAGCTGCTGCTAGCTTAAAAAAACTCCAGCAACGCCTCAATTTGCCTGAACATCGGCTGTTGTGCGACCTGCCGACTCGCTGGAATTCCACCTATTCCATGTTGGCCAGGGTGTGTGAGCAGCAGAGAGCATTGATGGAGTACCAGATTATGAATCCACGCGTGCCTCCAACTCAGCTCCCTCAGTTTGCCAACCACGAGTGGCCATGGATGGCAGACATATGCGATGTACTGCGTATCTTTGAGGAGTCCACCAAGAAGGTCAGCAGCGAGGACGCTATAGTGAGCGTAACCATCCCGCTCCTATGCGTTCTTAAAGAATCGCTCATCGCAATAAGGGAGAACGCATTGCACGCAGAGGAGACGGGGGTAGGAGGAGACGCAACGGAGCTACACAGTCAGACCACACTTTTGTCTGCTTCACGGTGGCAGTTGCAGGGAGGAGGATGAGGAGGAGGAGGACGACGTGGAGGTGGCTGTGGAAGAGGAGGAGGATGCTGGCGGCGAGGGTAGCAGTCAGGCTGTGTGCGTCCCATTGGTTCAGCGCGGATGGGGCGGAGAGGAGGCGGAAGAGGAAGAGGAGGAAATGGCAAGTGATCCTTCTGGTGGGGGCAGTGACGTCATGCCTATTCAGAGTCTGGCACACATGGCTGACTTCATGCTGGGCTGCTTTTCCCGGGACACACGTGTTGTCCGGATAGTGGAGAACAAACTGTACTGGGTCTTCGCACTCCTGGACCCCCGGTATAAAGATAACGTCTCCTCTTTTATTCCGGTAGAGGAGAGGACGAATCGATTGCTGGAATACCAGAGGGAACTCGTGCAGAACATGATGGAGATTTTCCCACCCACCATCGCTGGCGGCAGAGAGGAGAGGGTCTCCCAGAGTCCCACAACATCGATCAGGCCCACAGCCACCAGGGGAACACTCTCCAAGGTGTGGGACACGTTCATGGCACCCCCTCGTGCAACTTCCATCACTGCGGGGCCCGCTATCAGCAGGAGGGACAAGTATCGGCGGATGTTGCGGGAGTACCTGGCAGACCGTACCCCTGTCCTCCCCGATCCCTCGGCGTCCTACACTTACTGGGTCTCCAAGTTGGACACGTGGCTGGAACTGTCCCTGTACGCCTTGGAGGTGCTTGCCTGCCCTGCCGCCAGCGTGCTATCAGAAAGGGTGTTCAGCGCAGCCGGGGGCATTATAACCGATAAGCGCAGCCGCCTGTCAACCGACAGTGCCGACAGGCTGACGCTAATCAAAATGAACAGCAAGTGGATTGACCCGGACTTTGCTTCTCCAACAGTGGAAAGCAGCCAAAAGTGAAGTGCCATCTGTATGAAGTGCCATTTCCTCCTCCACCCTCCTCCTCCTTAACCGCCGTAGAATTGCTCCGTAAAAAAAAAAAAAAAATATTTATGGCTCACCTCTTGGGCCTACAAGCAATTTTTATCATGGCTCACCTCTTGGGCCTACAAGCAATTTTTATCATGGCTCACCTCTTGGGCCTACAAGCAATTTTTATCATGGCTCACCTCTTGGGCCTACAAGCAATTTTTATTATGGCTCACCTCTTGGGCCTTAATACAATTGTTAAGAGGTCTCACCTCTTGGGCCTACAAACAATTTTTCTCATGCCTCACCTCTTGGGCCTACAAGCAATTTTTATCATGGCTCACCTCTTGGGCCTACAAGCAATTTTTATTATGGCTCACCTCTTGGGCCTTAATACAATTTTTAAGAGGTCTCACCTCTTTGGCCTCCACTTAATTTTTTCGAGGGCTCACCTCTTGGGCCTCCATATAATTTTTTCGAGGGCTCACCTCAAGCTAACTTTGCGCACTCATTAAAATATTTTCACAACAAGGACCTAAGAGCCCTCGATGGGAGAGCTTTGTGTGGGGGCCTGTTATAGGGAAGAGATGCGGCCCTGCGGGCTCTAGCCTGCCTTCTCCATGAGCCTCTGGCCAGCCCACGGCCTCTTCCTGCCTTTTGCGGTCCTACGCATCCCTCAACATCCCCACTGCTTTACCTGCTAGACATGACACTGGGCCAGGTCGGGTCACTGACTTTGTCATACTCAACCACCTCCTCTTACACTGCCTCACTTTGCTCCAACAGCCTCCCTTGCTGGCAACTGTGTCTCATCATCGTCCCTAATCATTTTACACTTTAGTGCCCGTTCCACACCACCATCAGCTAGAGATGGAGCTTGCTCCAGTGTTTGGGCATCAGAACAAACAAAATCCTCAGATAGCTCCTGCGATTCTTGCATGGGTGGGAACACTGGGTTGATAACATTGGGCAGGGTGGGAGGAAGGAGGGTCAGAGTGAGGTCCCTGCAGTTTCTGCAGGCTATCGACGAGACTGGACTTTGTGGACTTGACTGGGTGGTGGACAGATTTAACAAATCTAGAAGGAGAAGGAGGGGTTTGCCGAGCTGTCTGTAAGGGTTGCGGAAATCCAGACAGAACCAAGGCCCAAAACTTGGGTGGGGGTAGCAGGTTTGCCCGTCCCCGCCTCCACAACATTCACCCAGTGTGCCGTCAGGGAGATGTAGCATCCCCGGCCTCAAACCAAAGTGTTGGTGGTCAAATGGCCTTTTCAGTAACCGTGTTACTCGGGCGTGGATGATGTTTTGGGACATGTGCCTGGGCAAGGCAGGGATGGCACAGAGGGAAAAATAGTGATGGCTTGATTGCTTTCCCCCTTGCCTATGCCATCTGTGGTTGTCATAGGCAACGTGATTTTAAGGGGTGCAGAATTTTATCTTCTTTTTTGTCTAGTTTGGCTTGGGGTCCATGGCAATGTAGAGGAAAGAAGGTTTCCTTGTATGGTCTCACTTTACAGAGAGGTTATATTGTCTTTGGAGTGTATTGTTGAGAGGCTGTGATAGTGGCGTAATAGTGCGACTTGGGCCCGTTATATGCACCCAGACATGCTTCCCCTGCTGTCCCAGTTGCATTCCAGCAGTGTTGGCATCCTTTTCTGAGGTTTCAGGGTGGACTTGGTGACCTCCAAGTGGTCGAATTGAGATTTCCAAGTGGCGAGCATTTTTTTCCCATAGACTTTAATGGGATTCGATATTCGGTCGAATAGTGGAATATCGCGGTCTATTCGAATCGAATTTCGAACTTTCGAATATTTCACTACTCGCTCATCTCTAGTTAAAACATCTAAATCTACCTTTACTCAGCTGCCAGTACAATAAAAACCTAATGCACCTAAGTCCAAAGACATCTCCGGCAATGGAGGGTGCATGCTATCATCAGAAAAATCATAGCATGCATCATCCAGCTCTGATATTCCTGATTTTCCTCCCAAGATTCACTCAATACAGTTAGTGGGTCTTTAAGAGTGACAGATACAGAAGTCAGCAGAACATCCAACGCAAGCAGTATTAAGCTGTTTTTGTCTTCCAGGTTACAACTACACGTTTCGGGGATGGAACACCCCATTATCAGGTTCACTGGTAAAACTGGCTGACTTCTATATTTCATTAAATTAGACATTATAACCCTTACCACTGCCTTTCTGAAGAGATTACTGTCAAATTAGCTGTAGGTAAGCTGCTTGATGGTTAACTCTCCTGACTTGTAGCTACAATAAACAAAAAGTTGAAGCTGAGAAGCAGCAGTGAAGTGAAAGAATCAACATAAATCATTAGTTTCCCCTATGAAGTGCTGCCCCCTCCTTCCTGATGCCTTAGGCACGTGCCCTTATGTGCCTTGTTATAAATATGACCCTGATCACCTCTGGAAATTAACCCTCTTTTTACTCCAGATGATGGTCTGGTGCCCCAATGTCTTTTGAGGGTGTTTTAAGGCTCCTTTACGTTGCTCTCCTCCATGTATGGGGAGGAGCAATAGCTAATGCATTTCACTTGTTCTTTGGGTATCCGCAGCACCTTTACACAGGCAGATCATTGCTAATGAACGTTCCTTGAACTCTTGTCAGCAATGATCTGCCCATTGTTTGGGCACTGTAAAGGGCCTTTATACGGGACAACTTTTTACCTGTTCTTTTTGCACTGAACTTTTAAATGTAAGATGCTTCTCTTAGGCATTATTCCCAAAATGAAATAAATGTAATTTTTTTAATCCCCTTTGATAGAAGAATTCCTGAAGTCAAAAGAACTACTGAATTGGCACTTATGAAATGCATTAATTCTGAAAAATAGCTGCATCAGAATTCTACCTTGGCCAGAGCTCGTGGGAAAATCCAGGATGGATTTGCTGTGCAGCCACTGGGACATGATAAAAGCAAGTAGATACAGCTTAGTATAAATAGAGGTCATGCAATAAAGAGAGAGGCCAGCTCACCAACCCTGAAGTATATGCAGCTAACCTTCCGTCAGAATATGTAGAAGAAAAGTAATGGTCCAGGGTATAAGGTGAAATTCTGTAGTTTATTCGATCGTGTTTCAAAATCCAGTTACTACTGCCTCACTCCAGAGCTGACATGTTTCATCCACACACTGCTGTCTTACTCATGTCATGGAGTGGAGCCCATCTCCATCAATTACATACACAGGGTGAGGTTAAAACACAGATGCAGCTAAACAAAAGCAGATGGAAATGGCACAAGGACGTAGTAATACTACAAGTACCATAATACATGTGGTTAGTTAAAGGGGCTGTCTGGGAATTATTGTAAGAAAATGAAAACACTTAAATATTACTTAATTATTAATATATTCCTAAATACATTTCATTAGTTATAATGGCTCATTTTTCTGGGGATCAATCATCAGGGGAAATAAAACCTGTCCTAATTAGAGATGAGCGAACGTGCTCGTAACGAGCACTGTACCGCTCGGCTCCCCTGCGCTCACATGGGCGCAGGCAGCCGCTTCCGTCGGGTGAGGAGGACGGAAGCGGCTGCCTGCACCCATGCGAGCGCAGGGGAGCCGAGCGGTACAGTGCTCGTTACGAGCACGTTCGCTCATCTCTAGTCCTAATCACTCAGGCGGACAAGTTAAAGAGCTGCCTCATCTTCCTCTCTTACTTGTCAGGGATTATGATTCTGAATACAGTTTAATATGATCTTCAGATGAATCTCTGTAGGAATGGAGTTCATGAGGAGACATGAAGTACAGAGAGGATAGTGGGGGTGTAGATAATGAGCAGCAGCACTTGTATGCAGTCTCCATTACCACAGTCTGCACAGTCTGTCCTGTCCGTCCTCCCTGTACTTCATGCCTTCTCATTAACTCCATTCTTACAGAGATTCAGCTGAAGATCTTATCATCTGTATTCAGGATCATAATCCCTGACCAGTAGAGCAGAGAGGAGGATGAGGCAGCTTGTTAGCTCAGTGTAGAAGTAACTTGTCCTCCTGTGTGATTAGGACATATTTAGTGTGCTAATAGGATGGCGGCCATTTTATTTCTCCTAATGATTGCTCCCCAGAGAAAACGAGCCATTATAACTAATGTAAGGTATTAGGGAATATATTTATAATAAAGTAATATTTAAGTATTTTCATTTTCTTAATTCCCGAAGAACCCCTTTAACCAACATCTGTATGATGGCATGCAAAAATAATAACATGAAGACAAAGTAGTACTACAAGTGACATAATACATGTATATGCTCCGTTCATATACTCATGGTAGCAAGCAAAAATATAGTATAGCAGTATAACAAGTTACTTATATATCAATGTATATTTAGTAACAAAAGTAACATGGAAACAAAGTAACATGATGCATGTGTGTACCTAACCTCCATCGGTTGAATCCACTATGTAAGGCCATGATGCAGCATAAATGACTAATAACACCAGATGGGCTCGCTCAGCGATTTTCGGCAGTTCCATTAAAATGAATGAGTAGTCCACCACTCAAGTGCTCACTGCTCCATTTCCCTCTATGGGGCTTAGGCTCGACTATTTTCGGCAGTCCCACAGAAATGAATGGAGGGCAGTCAGGCATGTGCGGTGCATCCTCCAGCACTTTGTGGGCTCCGTTCTAAGTATAGGTGTGGGTCCCAGAGGTGGGACCTGCACCTGTCAGACATTGGGGGCATATCCTAGCGATACACCCCCAATGTCCAAGATGGGAATACCCCTTTAACCTAAAACCTATTTACAGGTGTATATAAATAAATACTTATAATTTTTAATTACAGAATTCTTTGTTTAACATCTATACCAGCACTGGACTAAGCCCAGGAGCTCAGTGCACCTACAAATCTGAAACTGGCACCTAACCTTTGACGTAGACTAACTGGTACCAATAGCCTGCAGTATTTTGTTACTCCTGATATATACAGTAAAGGCTGGCATTGAAGTTAGTATTCCTGGTACTTCTATTAGTGCTGTTGTCACGGACACTCCTGTGACAGGTAACAGGAGGTCTGTCAGATTGGCAACATGTGGTATAATCTGACATATTTTCCTTTCTTGTTGTTGGTATTTACCACACCCTTTTCCCTCAGGTGTTCCTGGTGTGGTAATTGTCCCTCCCCTATTTATTGCTTCTTCTCCCACTATTCCTTGCGGTTTATAGCTTCAGTTGTTGTTGTGGTGAGCAGTAGTTTGGTTCTCAGCTGAGATCCTGGAGTGTCCATTTCTTCATTGAAAGATAAGTTTCCTTTTCCCTTCTGTGTGTTTTGTTACTTTTTCCTGTTGTTTTGTTATTAGGCCTAAGGGAGACTCCTGTTCATCCTTCCTTTTGGAGGAACAGGTAGTCTCTTTCCTGTCGTTAGTTCCAGGGTCCTATAGGGTCAGTTCGGTGTTTAGGTTCCTGTGTATGAACTTTCCTACCTTTGAAGCCTGTTCATACTGGTAGATAGACAGGAATTGAGCCAAGTTTTCTTGTAGGAGGTGTCCATCTTCCTTCCTTAGCTTCTAGGCCTAATCTCCTTTCCCTCCTACGCTCGGTTTGGTTTCTTCCCCTACATCTGCACATGACAGCTGTGCGCTGGCCCATAGGTGGAGGCATGGGAAAGGATAGTAGTGGTGGCTGAGGCAATGAGGGTGGTTGTAGTCCTCACGGTAGCTAATCCTGATTATAACTCTCTGTTGGGCAGTGAATAGCGGGGCACAACCCTTCTTCCCCTCAGGGCACACCCTGGATTATTGGGCCCTCCTGCCTGATGGGAGTAACAGTACAAATGCATGCAGAAGGCACAGTCCTTATGTATTTCACAGAGTAGGCTTTTCCAAAAAAGGCTGCATATAGAAGGTGGCTATTATGATGGTAATTTACCCTAAGTCTGTCTCCTTATAATCACTAGCAATCTTTCCAAAATTACCAAAGGCATGTAATTTCTCAATGTTCCTTAATGTGTTACCTTTGCTGACTCAGTCCAAGCACGGCCTCCAAGGTCCTCAACCATCTGCAGTATTTGAATGCTGTTTTCAATCAGAGGTTAATCCTTATCAAAGTTGCTTTTTATGGCAGCTTTTACTCACAGGAATGGTGTTTTCCTGGAGCAGGATTTGTCTTGGCCTGCGTGGCAGGAGCACACACCAAATAGGTCTTCACTCTAGCAGACTCTCTAGTAACCATTGGATAATGGGACCAACCCATAACCCAGCAACTAATACTCAGAAAGTGCCAGTTAACTGTTTCCTACCTATACCTAGCCTTTGTGGGTCATATAGTGCATTGATCATAGTATCACAGAGAACACGTTACTACTTTAGTTTACTGTATTTTTAAAAATCTAAAAAGAAAAGGGTCCCACACCACTATCGCTTTAATACGTGCATATAAGTGCAGAGCTGTCACTGATGTTATGCTTTAATAGCTCCCTGAGCCTATATTGTTTCAGCTAGGTGAAGGCCCACCAGTAAAATTTATTTTGGGGGCCCATCGTACGTACCTGCTCACACAGCAGCATGATGCTACCAGATGACTGAATATGGGGGTCCCTGCAGTAGCTTTGAGAAGGTAGGTCCTGGGGAGAAGAGGACACTGGTGGCTTTCCTCTATACCTAGAAGTCATCTCAGCTCTTATCGTATCTATAATAATAAACTGGGGAGTTTGTTTAATATCCTATCAAGTTTTTTATATGAACATAGACTGGTTGAGGTGCTGTACATTGAATATATGTATGTAGTGCAGTAAATCTTCTGTGTTATGTGCCACTTGTGCAGGGGGTGGGAGACTAGCAGCCCACCTTGCTCAGGGGCCCACCGGGGGATTCACCTGTAACCTTGTGGGCCAGTCCAAGCCTGGCTGGACATGAATCTTCAGGGCCCATCAGAGTAGTCTACAGACTGCAGAAGAGTATGGCTGTTCCTCGTCAGAGATACACTGAAGGTACAGTAGATAACTAGAGATGAGCTAGCACTAAAATGCTCGGGTGCTCGTTATTCGAGTCGAATTTTTCCCGATGCTCGGGTGCTCGTTTCGAATAACGAACCCCATTGAAGTCAATGGGAGACTCAAGCATTTTTTGCAGGGGACCAAAGCTCTGCACAGGGAAGGTTGCGTGAAAACCTGGAAACCTCAGAAAATGATGGAAACACCACGGAAATGGACAGGAAACAGCAGGGACAGCATGCATGGATGCCTCTGAGGCTGCCTAATCGCACCATTACGCCAAATTCTGGGCAACAGCCTGGTGGTGACCCTCAAGACAATTGTGCTGACCCAGACCAAGATGGGCAAGGCACATGCGCTGGCACATGTTAGGAAAGCACCCAACTAGGTGCAACGAAAGTCCATCACCGCCTGCGGGTGACACCACTGCCCATGCTGGCACTGCTGTCCTATCCCCCGCCCCAGGACGCAGGCATAAGCGTCTCCCTCCCCGCACCCACCCAGTAGTCCACAGCGTACACAAAGTTCTCCCAGCACAGTGCCCAGCTCTCCCCATCCCAGACGGGCAAACACGCACCCCACACCCACCCTGTCCACAGCAGACACAAAGACCTCCAAGCACAGTGCCCAGCTTTCCTAATTCCAGACGGGCTAAGACGCACACTGCACCCACCCATTAGTCTCCACAAGTGGGTGGGTGCAGAGCCTTTTAGTGCCCCTCAAGACAATGTTTGTGTGCCAGGGCCGGGTAGTAACCCTCCTTGAAGTTGTGGGGGAGAGGCCTCCGGTGACCCTCAAGACAATTTTGGGCGACAGTGTAGTGGCGAGCCTCCAAAAAATCGTGGGTGAGAGCCTGGAGGTGACCCTCAGAAACAATTGGTTTGAAAAAGCATGGTGGTGCACCCCTGAATGACAGTCTGTGACTGAGATTGCAGGTGAACCCGCTAAAATTGTAGTCTGGCACACCTTGGTGGTGAACCCCTAAATTACATAGTTTGACTGAGATTGCAGTTTACAGCATGGGGGTGAAACCCAGGATGACTTGTTAAGACTGAGATTGCAGTTTACAGCATGGCGGTGAACCCCAGAGTGGCTTGGTTAGACTAAGATAGCAGCTGAACCACCCAAAAATTTAGCCTGACACAGCATGGCGGTGACAACAGAGTGACCAAGTTAGATGAGGTAGCAGGTGAGCCACGCAAAAATTTAGCCTGACACAGCATGGCGGTGACAACAGAGTGACCAAGTTAAATGAGGTAGCAGGTGAGCCACGCAAAAATTTAGCCTGACACAGCATGGCGGTGACAACAGAGTGACCAAGTTAGATGAGGTAGCAAGTGAGCCACCCAAAAATTTAGCCTGACACAGCATGGCTGTGACAACAGAGTGACCAAGTTAGATGAGGTAGCAGGTGAGCCACCCAAAAATTTAGCCTGACACAGCATGGCGGTGACACCACCAAGTGACCAAGTTAGATGAGGTAGCAGGTGAGCGACCCAAACATTTAGCCTGACACAGCATGGCGGTGACACCAACAAGTGACCAAGTTAGATGAAGTAGCAGGTGAGCCACCCAAACATTTAGCCTGACACAGCATGGCGGTGACACCAACAAGTGACCAAGTTAGATGAGTTAGCAGGTGAGGCACCCAAAAATTTACCCTGACACAGCATGGTGGTAACACCACCAAGTGACCAAGTTAGACTGAGGTAGCAGGTGAGCCACCCAAACATGTAGCCTGACACAGCATGACGGTGACACCACCAAGTGACCAAGTTAGATGAGGTGGCAGGTGAGCCACCCAAAAATGTAGCCTGACACATCATGGCGGTGACACCACCAAGTGACCAAGTTAAATGAGGTAGTAGGTGAGCCACCCAAACATGTAGCCTGACACAGCATGGCGGTGACACCACCAAGTGACCAAGTTAGATGAGGTAGCAGGTGAGCCACCCAAACATTTACCCTGACACAACATGGCGGTGACAACAGAGTGACCAAGTGAGACTGAGTTAGCAGGTGAAGCACATAAAATTTTACCCTGACACAGCATGGCGGTGACAACAGAGTGACCAAGTGAGACTGAGGTAGCAGGTGAACCACATAAAATTTTACCCTGACACAGCATGGCGGTGACAACAGAGTGACCAAGTGTGACTGAGTTAGCAGGTGAACCACATAAAATTTTACCCTGACACAGCATGGCGGTGACAACAGAGAGACCAAGTGAGACTGAGGTAGCAGGTGAAACACATAAAATTTTACCCTGACACAGCATGGCGGTGACAACAGAGTGACTAAGTGAGACTGCGGTAGCAGGTGAACCACCCAAAAATTTACCCTGACACAGCATGGCGGTGAACCCAGAGTGACTAAGTTAGACTGAGGTAGCAGGTGAACCACCCAAAAATGTAGCCTGACACAGCATGGCGGTGACACCACCAATGCCTTTGGCAGACTGAGATTGCAGTCAAATGGCTGTTTGAAGTTGACTCTCTTAAAAAAATTTTTTGAGTGTCTGTAGTTGACCCTCCTAAAAAATTGTTTTTGAGTGTCTGTAGTTGACCCTCCTAAAAAATTGTTTTTCAGTGTCTGTAGTTGACCCTCCTAAAAAATTGTTTGAGTGTCTGTAGTGGACCCTCCTAAAAAATTGTTTTTGAGTGTCTGTAGTTGACGCTCCTAAAAAATTGATTGGAGAGAGGGCCTGTAGGTGGCCCTCCCTAAACATTGTTTGAAAAGAGAGCCAGTTGGCCCTCTGAAAAATTGCCTGTTGGCTCAGCATTTGTGTAAGAAGAGGAGGAGGAGGAAGAGAGGAGAGGATACATGAAGAATCTTCATGTTGAGCTGCTTTCCCCCGGTGGAGATTTGAATTCCGGTGAAATCCAGGCTTTATTCATTTTAATAAGCGTCAGCCTGTCAGCGCTGTCAGTTGACAGGCGTGTACGCTTATCAGTGATGATGCCACCAGCTGCACTGAAGACCCGCTCTGACAACACGCTAGCGGCAGGGCAGGCCAGCACCTCCAAGGCGTACAGCGCCAGTTCGGGCCACGTGTCCAGCTTTGCAACCCAGTAGTTGTATGGAGCAGAGTGATCACGCAGGACGTTGGTATGGTCAGCTAGGTACTCCCTCACCATCTTTCTGAACAGCTCCCCCCTACTCTGCCTAGACTGGGGACGGGTGACATAGTCTTGCTGGGGTGACATAAAACTGGCAAAGGCCTTGGAGAGTGTTCCCCTGCCAGCGCTTGACAAGCTGCCTTCTCGCCTCCTCTCCCCCGCTAGTTGGCCCACAGAACCACGTCCTCTGCCGCTAGCGGTGTTAGATGGGAAGGATAGTTTCAGCTTGTGCACCAGGGCCTGTTGATATTGATTCACTCTCGTACTCCTTTCCTCTACAGGAATGAGAGTGGAAAAGTTCTGCTTGTACCGGGGGTCCAGGAGGGTGAACACCCAGTAATCGGTGTTGGCAAAAATGTTTTTAACGCGAGGGTCACGGGAAAGGCAGCCTAACATGAAGTCAGCCATGTGCGCAAGAGTCCCAACACGCAAGAATTCCCTTTCCTCAGTAGGCTGACTCTCCATTTCCTCCTCCTCCAACTCCTCCTCTTCAGCCCATACACGCTCAACAGATAAGAAGGAATGAGCATAGGTACCCTCTTCAGTCTCGCCAACAGTCTCCTCCTCTTCCTCCTCATCCTCCTCCTCCAATACTCGCTGAGAAACAGACCTGAGGGTGCTCTGGCTATCAAGCAACGTATCTTCTTCCCCATCTCCTGTGACAAGCGCAAAGCCTCTGACTTCATGCTGAGCAGTGAGTTTTTCAGCAGACAAAGCCATCTGTGTTGACTCATCAAAGTGGCTTAACACCTGACAGATATCAGACATCCACGTCCACTCCTCATTGTAGACTTGAGGAAGCTGACTAACCTGACTACCAGTTCTCGTGGAAGTTGTCATCTGGCAGTCTACAATGGCTCTGCGGTGCTGGTAAACCCTGGCTAACATGTGTAATGTGGAATTCCATCGCGTGGACACGTCGCACAACAGTCGGTGAGCTGGCAGTTGTAAGCGCCGATGCACTGCCCTGAGGGCGGCAGCATCTGTGGTTGACTTACGGAAATGTGCACAGATGCGTCGCACCTTGGTGAGCAATTCAGACAAATTGGGGTAGGTCTTGAGGAACCGCTGAACCACAAGATTGAACACGTGGGCCAGGCATGGCACATGTGTGAGTCTGCCGAGTTGCAGAGCCGCCACCAGGTTACGCCCGTTGTCACACACAACCATGCCTGGTTTGAGGTTCAGCGGCGCCAGCCAAAGATCGGTCTGCGCCGTGATGCCCTGTAACAGCTCTTGGGCGGTGTGCCTCAGTTTCAGCACTGCCTGTTGGCGCTTACCCACGGCAGTGCACCTGCGCCTGGCGCTACCGACTGAAGGCGCCGTGCTCACGGATGGTAATTGAGAGGAGGGGGAGGGGTTGGAGGAAGAGGCATAATAAGCCTGAGAAACTGTGACCGAGACAGGCCCCGCAATCCTCGGTGTGGGCAGCACATGAGCGGCCCCAGGGTCAGACTCGGTCCCAGCCTCCACCAAGTTAACCCAATGTGCCGTCAGTGAGATATAGTGTCCCTGCCTGCCAGCACTTGTCCACGTGTCCGTGGTTAGGTGGACCTTCTCAGTAACCGCGTTGGTCAGGGCACAGATGATGTTCTCTGACACGTGCTGGTGTAGGACTGGGACAGCACATCGGGAAAAATAGTGGCGGCTGGGGACCAAGTACCAAGGGACAGCCACTGCCATCAGGTTGCGGAAAGCCTCAGTCTCTACCAGTCTATAGGGCAGCATCTCCAGGCTCAACAATTTGGAGATGTGGACGTTTAGGGCTTGTGCATGTGGGTGGTGGAATTGTATTTGCGCTTGCGCTCAAATGTCTGCTGCAAAGACAGCTGAACGCTGCGCTGGGACACATTGGTGGAGGTTGTGGAGGATCGTGGAGGTGAAGGGGTGGTTGTAGGGCGGGAGGCGCTCGTGCCGGGTCCTGGGCGGGGGTTGACTCGCCGAGCCAGCATGTGACACAGGGGAAGGGGCAGTGGTGTGACCCGCAGGAGGTGAACGGCCTTGGTTCCACTGAGTCGGGTGTTTAGCACTCATATGCCTGCGCATGCTGGTAGTGGTTAGGCTGGTAGTGGTGGCTCCCCTGCTGATCCTGGTGTGGCACAGGTTGCACACCACAGTCCGTCGGTCATCCTCACTTTCTTTAAAAAACCTCCAGACTTGCGAACATCTAGGCCTCGGCACGGGAGCTTGACTCCGTGAAACAGTTGCTGATCTACCTGCTCTGGCCCTGCTTCTCCCTCTGGCCACCCCACTGCCTCTTCCAACCTGTTCTGGTGCTGCACTTGCCTCCCCCTCAGAAGCACTGTCATGAGTTGGATTACCAACCCAGCTCAGGTCAGTCACCTCATCATCCACCAGCTCTTCCTCCGATTCCTCACTCTGCTCCCCCCTCGGACTTACTGCCCTGACAACAACGTCACTGTCTGACAACCGTGTCTCATCATCATCCGACACCTCTTCACGCACTACTTGCACTAAGTCCACACTCTCATCACCCACAGACTGTGAAAGTTCTAAATTTTGGGCATCGGGACAGAGCAACTGCTCAGGTTGCTGTTGAGCAGTGGTTTGTGTCTCTGGGTAGGGTCCTGAAAAGAGTTCCTGTGAGTATGCCAGATCTGAATCCATACTTTCTGTGGGGGGGGAGGCAGGCTGGGGCGAAGGAGGTTGAGCTGGAGGAGCCAGAGGTCTACTCCCTTGGCTAGCGTGGGTGGACTGCGTGGAAGACTGGGTGGTGGATAAATTACTGGACGCATTGTCCGCTATCCACGTCATCACCTGTTCGCACTGTTGTGGTTTCAATAGTGGTGTACCACGTGAACCAGTAAGTTGCGAGATGAAGCTAGGGAGCAAAACTCTGCGGCGTTCCACTGCTCCCTCATCAACATGTACTGTGTCACCCTGCCCAGGACCACGGCCTCTGCCCCCTACACTACTTGAACGCCCACGCCCTCGACCCTTAGCACTTGGGTTCAACATTTTGTATGTTCACTGCACTGTATGATATATAACTGAGAGAAAGAACGTAGTCTTTAGACGGCATCTATTGTACCGCAAACCACTCAATTTTTCACTGCAATGTATGATACATAACTGAGAGAAAAAACGTATATTTTCTACACTAAGGCTAGTGTGCAGCACACGACAGAATTTTTCACTGCACTGTATAATATATAACTGAGAGGAAAAATGTATATTTTCTACACTCCGGCTAGTGTGCAGCACACAACAGAATTTTGCACTGCACTGTAGTATATATGACTGAGAGGAAAAACGTATATTTTCTACAGTCTGGCTAGTGTGCAGCACACAACAGAATTTTGCACTGCACTGTATAATATATAACTGAGAGAAAAACATATATTTTCTACACTCCGGCTAGTGTGCAGCACACAACAGAATTTTTCACTGCACTGTATAATATATAACTGAGAGAAAAAACGTATATTTTCTACACTCCGGCTAGTGTGCAGCACACGACAGAATTTTTCACTGCACTGTATAATATATAACTGAGAGAAAAAACGTATATTTTCTACACTATGGCTAGTGTGCAGCACACAACAGAATTTTTCACTGCACTGTATAATATATAACTGAGAGAAAAAAACGTATATTTTCTACACTCCGGCTAGTGTGCAACACACGACAGAATTTTTCACTGCACTGTATAATATATAACTGAGAGAAAAAACTTATATTTTCTACACTCCGGCTAGTGTGCAGCACACAACAGAATTTTGCACTGCACTGTATAATATATAACTGAGAGGAAAAACGTATATTTTCTGTATATTTTCTACACTCCGGCTATTGTGCAACACACGACAGAATTTTTCACTGCACTGTAGGATATATTAAAAGACGTATTCCCTAGACTGACGCTACTGTACAGCACACTACATAATTGTTCACTGGACTGTAGTGTATAGAAATGAGAGAAAAAACGTATTCCCTAGACTGCACTACAGATCCCAGCAAGCCAAGGTACAGCAGCAGCAGCAAAAATGAGTACTGAGAGGACTTTGGGCAATTTCTTTTGGGTCTGTGTGGACCACGTGCTGTCCCTTCTGCCACCAGTCACTGTGCACAGTGTGCAGCCAAGATGGCGGTAGCTGCACTACAAGTCCCAGCCAGCAGCCAGGATGAGACCAAAAAAAAAAAGGTGCTTGTAGCCCTTAGAAGGGCTGTTGGGTTCTTTGTGGGTGATTCCTGCCTAACCAACATCTAAATTCAGGCCCTAACACTCTCCCTGACAGACAGCAGCTCTATCCCTAATCTCATGCAGGCGGCGTCTGACGCGAGCAGCGCGGAACCAGATTCTTATATTCCCAGGTCATCTGATCTGGCCAGCCAATCCCTGCTATCGACTTGTAGGGGCCCCACGTGATGCTAGGAGGTACCAAAGACTCTCCTGCATGTTGATTGGCTGAGAAAAGGCGCCTAACATGCAGGAAGAGGAAGTTGCCATTTCCTCGAGGATCGCGATATGCTCGTCCGAGTATCGAGCATATGCGTATACCCTAATACTCAAACGAGCACCAAGCTCGGACGAGCATGTTCGCTCATCTCTATAGGTAACCTGTTGGGGGAGGGCAGTTCAAAAGATATATTGTCTACCCGTTACCTACAGCCCACTTTCTACTCAAACAGCTACCGATCTGCGCAGGCGCTCCAGCTACTTCAGTGTAATTACCGTTATATCTTCCTCACACCATCCAATGAGCCCCTGTCACTTGTCTCTGTCCTCTGACCACCCCACAATGCTTCACCAACTTTGTGCCCGCCCACAGCCCCTGCTACTTTGTTTCATCTCTTTTGAAGAACAGTCCAAACTCACATAAAACTTGGTTCTGGCAATCAATAAGTGGTAGCACAACAGCATTAGAGATAATGGAAGCCCGTGACTACTTTCTAAGAGCTTTAGATTCAAGATATTGTAAGGTGCATTTTCCACTTCTACGGTACCGAGGTCCGTAGACGCAAACAGAAAGTGTTGTCACAAGGAGTCAGACATAGACTGGTAAAGAAATAATCTATCATTCTTCTCATGTACATTATGTAACAATCCTAGTAGTTCAACTTTAAGGCGATTTCCCCTTAATATATTGTATTAATATCAAGCCCTCTACATCAAATAGAGAAAACTGCAGCTTAGGAAACTTCTGCTTCAGCAGTTTTCCTTTTCTTCTTTGGATCAGCATGGTGTTTCTTTTCTTTCTTCTCGTACATTGTCTGGCTTTCTTTGTAACTTTTTGATTCTTACATCGAATTGTTCTCCCTCCCCCTCTGCGATAAACAGCTTGACTTGTTATGTTCATTGTCATTTCTCAGAATGCCCCTTCTATGAAATAGACATCTTGGAGTTGTTCTTACCTTTCTGCTTTTCTCTCTGTAACAAATACTTCAAACTATTGGCTCGAAAATAATTGAAATAATTGTAAAGCACAGACTGAAAAGAGCAGACGTACAAAAGCACTGCATGAGCACTGATAATGGGTTCAGTAGCGATGCAATCGGTCAATGCATTAACATTGTCCTCAACTCTCAATATTTTGCTGCTTTCGATAATATTTGCCAAAATATTTGTATTACGTTATTGTATCTGCGAGGGCTTGAAGACCTGTGTGATAACGCATCTGCAATGGAGATGGAGGTCTTTGTACTTGTTCGGAAGACAAGGCGGCCAAACAAGCCTTTGGTTGACAGGTATCTCTCCCGATTGCTCCTTAGGCTACTTTCACACTTGAGTTTACATTTTTCAGTATTGTCTTCAGTATCTGTCTTCGGGTCTCAATATTGGAAAAAAAAACGCTTTCGTTTTGTCCCCATTCACTGTCAATGGGGACAAAACGTAACTGAAAAGAACGGAGTGCTCCAAAATGCATTCTGTTCCGTCCTCATTCCGGAGAAGTTTGCTTTCCGTCCTGGGATGCGGAGCAAAACGGATCCGTCATGCACCCACAATGCAAGTCAATGGGGACGGATCAGTTTTCTCTGATACTATAGAAAATGGATCCGTCTCCCATTGACTTTCAATGGAGTTCATGATGTATCCATCTTGGCTATCTTAATGATAATACAACCGGATCCGTTCATGACGGATGCAGACGGTTGTATTATCAGCAACGGAAGCGTTATTGCTGAACCCTGCCAGATCCAGCAAAAACGCTAGTGTGAAAGGGTAAGGAGCCTTACATGCATGTGTTGTGGATGGAAGAGGTAAAGAAAAAGGTGCTGCCAGCACCTATGCTAGTAGCTGATCTCCCCAAAAAACAAGAGGCTCCATCTGCTGCCGGACCTGTCTGATCCAAATCCCTCGCCTGCGCCGTGTGTCCTTCATTACGCGCTTGCGCAGTGAGTGTAGCAGGCTGCCAGGCTCCCGGCTTCCTAACTGCGCCTGCGTCGACTATGTCACAGTCCACCTGGAAGAGAAGGCAACGCAGGCGCAATGAGGAGGCTGGGAGCCTGCTACACTCACTGCGGGATTTGGATTGGATAGGGCCGGCAGCAGATGGAGCGAGCTTCCTGGCCCTGTCAATCAAGCAAAAGGAGGCGTTTTGCAAGGTGAGGAAACGGAGCCTCTAGGTGCAGGGGTACCGCCCCCCCGCTCCTAGGAGGCTAATTAAAGAAGAACTCCCGTAAAAAATTTTATTCCATGTCCTGCTAGAAATGTACATGATGTAATCTGTAGTGAATGTCATTTTCTTACCAGTGTCTGTATTTTTGACTTATATAATCCTGAAGTTTCTTATCTGTGTCATGTGACTAGGAATTAGACCCACCAACTCACACAGAGACTTATGTGTGGACAGGAAGTCTAATTCTCTATGCATTCCTATGGGAGCCTCACTTTCAGTCTCATATGAATGAATAGAGCAGTTACTGGCTTCCTGTCCTGGGTCAGTTGGAGGTCAGGGAGTTGGTCACATGACCCAGCTACAATAAGAAGAGAGGTTATTACTCACAATTACATTCTCTGATAAGAAGATGACATTCACTAGAGATTATATCATGCACCTTTCTAACAGGTCAGAGAATAAACATTTTTGCGGGAGTTCTTCTTTAACATATTATAAAAGGTTCAATTACACAAAAACCGGGCCACTGGCAATAAAGTAAAATACATATTTAGCATTAGGGGACATTTACACATTTGACATGTCATCCTGTTTAATATGATAAAAATTGGTGACAGAAACCCTTTAATTTTACCCTTCGAAAATCATCATATAGTTTTATACATCTTTATGTCCTGTCACTGGACCTATGCGGCAAAACTGGAAACCATAAAGGTGGGGAAATAAGGGTGTGCTGTCAATGTTATGATATGCCTAGAATGGCAGCCATCACGTAGTCCTGCAATCTTCTAGGAGCTTAGGAGGAAGATTATGCAAAGCCGCCGGATGGGTCAAGTACAAGACATTTGGTTGCTATTTTCTCATTTAAGACAAGCGGTTTTATTATTAAGAAGTCTTATTATCTTACTGGCAGCCAGCAGGATATTTGCTGTATCAGGTTATCAGCTCTGTTGAGACTCCTTCTCTATAATTAACGTCTGAATTACTTTGCAGAACTGTATCCAACTTACTTTATAATTACAAGACTTCTCCAAGCACATGACAAGCCGGGTTATTTTTAGTTGGAAATTGAATACATTTAAATGAACACATTGCGGTTCTCTGTACACAATGAAGAACCTGAACGGGAGAGTAAAAACTTGCTTCACTGCAAAAGGTAGGAGAAACTGACTTAACAATTTTTGAGGATTTTCTTGATATTTACAAGGCAAAATGTGCTCACGTGTTCATGCTCGATAAAGTATTATTTTACCACTGATATCAGGAGTCACACACATACACGCGGCCAGGTCCATATTTCGGACCTGCAAAATACAAACCCCTTCCATGTGTATTTTACTAACTCCTATCAATAGAAAGGACTATTTTAATCCACAATATGGACAGGAAAAGGACTTGCTCTATAAGTAGTGATGAGCAAAGTATTAAAACATTTGATTCGGCTGCTTAGCCGAATTAAAAAAAATAAATTGCTTTGTGACTAATTACTTTGTCACAAAGCACATTTCTTTGTAAGTAGTGGGTGCAATGACAGGGAGCGACGATTGCACCATTCCCCATCATTGTACCCCTCAGATGCTGCGTTCATAGCTGATCGCAGCATCTGGGATTAACACTAAAGTGCAAAATTAAAAAATAATCATACTTATCTCATCCATTTCATCGTGAAGAGCCGGCCGCCGCCATCTTGATTGAAGATCTAGCACAGCCCGTGATGACGTCATCATGTTGGGCGGCATGGTAAAGTCATATGTCACCGCACACTGGATTTCGTGCAAGATCTTCAATCAAGATGGCGGCGGACAGCTCTTCGCTCTCAAACGGATGAGGTAAGTATGATTTTTTTACATTTTTTACTGCCATTCAGGGAAAATAAATTAGTTACCACGAAGCATGAGATAATTCAGCTTCATGGCAAATCAAATTTTTTCTGAAATTCGGATCGAAGTCCACTTTTGCTCAACACTATCTATAAGTTGCAAAATGCATCTGCAAAAAATACAGATGTGTGCATGGCCCCATAGAGTGAATGAGTCAGTGTACTATCTGTAATAAATGAGGACTACACATTGATGACATGAGCCCTAAGCATTTTGTTTTTTTGTAGGAAAGTTATAGTTGTCAGTAAGATTGCATCAGACTCAGAATACTGTAAATCACTTTTGTAAAGCCGGCTGAAAATATAGGCAACACTTCCCATTACGTTTTGAGGGAGCCCCACTTTAAACCTAAAGATGGATTTACAATGCCCAATATTTGGGAAGATTGTTGGGAACAAACTTTCCTGCGAACATTCGTTACCGACAATCTGCTCATCTAAATGTGCCGCAGATCACCTGTTGAACTAGCAAAACACATGTTCACCAGGTGATGCTGTTATTCGTGCCAGCACCTAAATTATTGTTTCTGGGAAGCAGATCATGTGGTCTAAACAGCGATCTGACGCCCAGAAACAATATAGTATAGGTCATCAATATGCCAGGTGATGAATATCTGATCATAAGGAGCTGCACCTATGAGACCCCTACTGATGACTAGAATGAGGGTCCACAGCCTCCTCACCACATGCTGCTCTATTCAATGTCTATGGAACTGATGGAGATAGCCGAGTCCCATAGACTTTAAAAGGAGTGACAACAGACATGCTCCACCTCTGCCCCATTCAAAATTTGGTGATATTGGTGATAGGTGACAAATGTCCATGATAGACAACCCCTTTAGTATAGTAAATTTTCTAGTACGCAGGTTCCAGCACATGTAGTAAAATATATACTGCAACTGGTTTACGCATATATTAGTTTCTTACTTGTTTTGTCTTGTCCATAGCCTTTAATATTGAAAGATTCAGGTCCTCCAGCGCTGCAAGGACACTTTCATATTCTCCCAAGTGCTGTGAGAAATAATCTGCATAGAGAGAGTTAATTGTATAAGTCAAAATTACACATGTTAAGTATTTCTCTTACTTCCTTACACCACCTCACAGCTGTTTTTGGGCCGCACTGGCTTACTAGAGTACCAGACAATACATTAGTGGGCTCTAGCATTGTGGGCCTACCCGCTGCAGACTGTCTTGTCTTTACTTTCCCACCTATCTACAGCCTCTGACTTCTGAACAGTTGTGTACTTTTCTCCTTCTCCACTCTCTGATCTGTGTGCATAACCTCCTCCCCCTCCCTGCTGCTAGCTCTAAAACTGAAAGATGGGAGGGGGAGAGCAGTGACGGCTGACTCAGCCAGGAGGGTGTGCTGTCGAATTATGTTAGATTGAGGAAGGCAGACTCCACAGCAACTAAATGGTAGGACAATTTTAATGAAGGCTTTTTAGAAAGTTACTTAATTTTGCAAATTGGAAGCAAATGATCAATAAATTTCAGTACAAAGGTGTCCATAGCTTTTAAAGAGGTCCTTTCCACTTTCTGATATTTCTGTTTTAGAAAATACTTGTATTCCCCATAAAATGCACAAGTGGGAGACACTCTTCTTGTGAATGTCAACAACCAGTCTTCATATATTTCCAAGAGAAGTAACAGAGGAACACCGCAGCACAAAGTTCTATGCAATCAGGCTACAGTACAACATACAACATGGGAAATACAAATATCCACTAAAAAGACAGTAGAAGAACTAGAACCGGCAGGTCTTCTTTCCGAGGGTAATTCGGTATTGACAAAAAAAAAAAAAACTTAATTGCATAATAAAAAGTAATACAATTTTTTAAATATAATAGATGTATCAATTTATCATGGTTTCCAAGATCTCTGCTTGCTGTAATTAAAGGGGTTATCCAAGACTACAGAACCGCCCTTCCCCCCCCCCCTTAATGTACTGGGCCCCTCAGGGTGATTATACTTACCTCGGTCCCCGCTCCCTGCACCGCTCCTTGTCCCCGTACTGCCGCTCCTGCTTCTCCTCATTCAGGGATGAAAACATCCGATGTCGGGGGAGGGCAGGGGGAAGCTGCCAATGTCAGACAGGGACGAGCCTCCCTCGTGTCACCAGAGATACCAGGGAGGCTCGTCCCCATCCCCGCCTGCCATTGGCTCCTCCCCCCGTCACCGGATGTTTTCATTCCTGCACAGGGAGAAGCAGCAATGGCAGAATGGGGACAAGGAGCGGCGTGGGGAGTGGGGACCAGGTTAAGTATAATCACCATAAGGGGCCTGGCACATGAAGGGGGGATTATGTAGTTTTGGATAACCCCTTTAAATCGAAACCTTCAATGTTTACTTGCACACAATGAAAATTTGTATTAGCCAAGTGATGATCCCACTGTTATATGGTCACAGTACGGTTATCAGAGCTGTCTTTTAACAAGTCATGCACCCCTGAATCCAGGACATGACCAGGACAAATTTTCTAAATATTTAAAGGCTTATCCCATTATTAATGTAAAAAATTAAAATATATCATATAGTACCGTACATGACAATCTCTTTCTAACAAACTTAGAGCCCTGTACCTCACATGATCTTGAGATCTCCCCTATTCATTGCTCCAATTGCAGCTTAGTTGGTGTGTGCTTTCTCAGGAGGTGTGCCGTTTCTACTGCAGCTGACGGCAGTTGAAGGATGGAACTGAGCATGTGCATCCATCTCGGCGAGTAAGAGAAATGAGAAAAAAGAGCAAACAGCAGGTGGCGCTATACAGATAGATTTCAGTGAATAACTCAGTGGCTATACTAAATTATTAATTACATACAGGTACACTAGTATTCAGATCCAGGTGCTGGTTTAAAAAATGTAGGATATTTTTTGTGGGACAACCCCTTTAAGTAAGCAATAAGGCTTTCCATTCAATGATTACAAGCAGAGATGTTAAAGCCCTCAAGGGTTTTACACAAAGTTTATTAGAAAGTTGCAAAAGTTATGATGCTGCAATAAATAATCTTCATTAACTGAAACCAGAATCCCCTTTAAAGTGTTCCCTTTGGTTTACATGCATCATGAATAATTACTGCTGTTCAACACAGAAGCAAAAATAGATCTTTAGTTCTTGAAGATTAGCTGCTGCCTGCCAAATTGCTTAGGCCGCATATCACATCTGATTTAGGCTGCCAAGTCTGGAAAGCTATTGGAAGACCTTACAATGTACTTTAAAAGTTCTCTTTCCTCTCGGCTGATCTGAAGGGCAATTAGGAACTTGCACAATGGATCTAAAAATATCTATTTCTGTTCTGGAAAATGCTTGGAATATACTGAACTGTTTCGTTCCACCACTCTAGGACGTTACCTTCTTCTGTTTTTTTAAATAGCTTTTAATCATGTCCCCTTGGCCAGAGTTAGATTCATCAATCCAAATGATCAATGTCATAAAATGAGTTTGCCTCATACTTCAGCAAAAAATCTATGATCAGCTTGTTTAGGTTATGAAACAAATTCCATTGTGAGTTAAAGGGGTTGTCCCACAAAAAATGTTCTACAGTTTTCAAATCAGCACCTGGATCTGAATACTTTTGTAATTACATGTAATTAAAAATTTAGCATATCCATTGAAGTGCTCAAAAAAAATTATCTGTATAGCGCCACCTACTGTTTTTTTCTTCTTTGACCTGCTCACTGAGAAGGCCACACATGCTCACTTTCATCCTTCAACTGCCTCCTGAGCTGTGATAGGGAGAGCATGAACACGCCTCCTGAGCTGTGATAGGGACAGCATGGACACGCCCCCTGAGCTGTGATAGGGAGAGCATGGGCACACCTCCTGAGCTGTGATAGGCATAGCATGGACACGCCCCCTGAGCTGCAGCAGAAAAGACATCTCCCTCGAGCTGTCAGCTTGATATAAATCTAGCAGAGCAATGCATGAGGAGATCTCGGGATCCATGTGAGGTACAGGGCTGGTTCTAGCTTTTTTAGAAAGAGATTTTCATGTACTATATGATGGCTGATGATCATTTTTAACATTAGTCATGGGATAACCCCTTTAAAGATGTCTAATTTCAGGAGGAAAACGGACAACACCGGGGATCAGCCTGGAAAAAAAAAGTGATCATTACCTACCTGGCAGCTCCCACGCCCTCCTGTTTTCCATACCGGGATTTGTTTACCTGGCTGCAGTGGTGATGTCATGTCAACAACACATGACTACTGCAGCCAATCACTGGCCTCAGCGGTGCACCAAAAATCCTGTTGCGGATCCTGTTGCAAATTTGGCATCCGTTTAGCAAATCTTTAAACCTAACATTTTGATTAGAAATCCTTCTCCAGGTTTTCTACATCACATCTCTATTGTGATGATTTTGCTCCTTTTTTGCGACTTGTTGTAGAGTTAAATTTGGAGTGATAGTAGTTTACATACCTAACCTTTGGTGCTGAGAATCACCATAGAGGCCAGTGATTTGCTGCAGCAGTCATGTGTTGTTGATTAGAGATGAGCGAGCATGCTCGAGTGCCATTTTTGCATATTTGCGTATGCATTTTAAAATTCGTACGCTAATCATACGTATATTTTAATCTATACACGTATGCGTACGAATAGCGTACAAATTGAATTTGTACGTTATTCGTACGCATTTGCATATAGATTAAAATATGCGTATGAATAGCGTACGAATTTTAAAATCCGTACGCAAATACGCAAAAATGGCACTCGAGCATGCTCGGCCGAGCATGCTCGCTCATCTCTATTGTTGATGTATTGCTCACATGGGATCTGCTAGGTAGGTAATGATCATTTCTTTATTCCAGGTGGATCCCCTATGTTGTCCTCTTTCCTCCTGAATCTTGACAACCTTTTTAAGAAGAGTTAGGGTTCATGCACGCAAATGTATTTTCTTTCCGTGTCCGTTCCGTTTTTTTGGGGACTGTATGTGGAACTATTCATTTCAACGGGTCCACAAAAAAAACGGAAGTTACTCTGTGTGCATTCCGTATGTCTGTATGTCCGATTATTGCCCATATTACAAGGATGACAAGGATAGGACTGTTCTATTAGGGGGCCAGCTGTTCCTTTCCGCAAAATACGGAATGCACACGGACGTCATCCGTATTTTTTGCAGATCTGTTTTTGTGGACTGCAAACTACATAAGGTCATGTGCATGAGCCTTTACAGGATCCAGTAAAAGAAAAAAAACAAAACCGGATCATGTGCATCAGTTATGCACATTTGGCATCCATTTGAGTCATTTACATCAGGGATCCATTTTTTCTTAGATGGAAAAATAACTTTTTTTTCTGTCTAAAATAACGGATCTCTGATGGCAATGGCTCAAACGGATGCCATATGTGCATAGCTGATGCACAGGATCCTTTTTTTTTTTTTTTTTTTTTTTTTACAGGATACTGTTTTTTTCTGTTCTGACAGATCAGAAGAACGGAAAATAAAATGGAGATTTTTATACCTTAGGCATTTGGCATTTCAGCATGTTCACAAAAATGCCTTTAAGGCTAGATCCACACCTCCAGTACTTTTCGGTTTTTTTTTTTTTTTCCGTTAAGGTATGAGAACAGAAAAATAGGCATATTGAGTATAATAGGCTTTTTTTGTTATGGTTTATGTGATTCTGCCAGACAGAGCACCGCAGTAGTATTTTGTCCTATTTTTTTTTTACAAAGTACTCTGCACCAATATTATGATTAATGGTGGGAGTAATGGTCTAATTGCCCTATTTCAGGCAAACTCTAAAAAGAATTTCATGAGAAATAAATGGACCCCTTTAACTGACACTGATTTGGCAAAAGGAACAGGGAAGGGGTTACACTGAAGAGTTTTCTGTTTGGTTCAGTGGTGGTCTACACTGTCCAGTCCATGGAGGTTTGGTGTATAATAAACTGTTGAGTCTCTGGTGGTCCGGTATATAATATACCGTCAGGTCCCTGCTGGATTGGAGTATAATATACTCTCCAGGCCCTGGTTCTGATGTAGTCCAGTGTTCTGATGTACAAATGCATCTCAATAAATTAGAATATCATCAAAAAGTTGTTTTTTTTTTCAGTAATTCAATTCAAAAAGTGAAACACATATATTATATAGAGTCATTACAAACAGGGTGAACTTTTTCAAGTATTTAAGTTAATGTTGATGATTACAGCCAAGGAAAACCCAAAATTCATTATCTCAGAAAATTAGAATATTATATTAGACCAACTGTAATTTTTTTTAAACACAGAAATGTTGGCCAAATGACAAGTATGTCCAGTAAATGCACTCAATACTTGGTTGGGGCTCCTTTTGCATGAATGACTGCATCGATAAGGCGTGGCGGTGATCAGCCTGTGGCACTGCAGAGGTGTTATGGAAGCCTAGTTTGCTTTGATAGCAGCCTTCAGCTCGTCTCCACGGTTGGGTCTGGTGTCTCTCATCTTCCTCTTGACAATACCCCATAGATTCTCTATGGGGCTAAGGTCAGGCGAGTTTGCTGGCCAATCAAGCACAGTGATACTGTGGTTAACCAGGTATTGGTACTTTTGGCTGGAAAATAAAAATTCCATCTCCGAAAAGCTTGTCGGCAGTGGGAAGCATGAAGTGCTCTAAAATTTCCTGGTAGACGGCTGCAGTGACTTTGGTCTTGATAAAACACAGTGGACCTACATCAGCAGATGACATGGCTCCCCAAACTATCACTGATTGTGGAAACTTCACACTAGACCTCAAGCAGCTTGGATTGAGTGCCTTTCCACTCTTCCTCCAGACTCTGGGACCTTGATTTCCAAATGAAATGCAAAATTTACTTTCATCTGAGAACAACACTTTTGACTACTGAGCTGTAACAGGCCAGTTCTTTTTCTCCTTGGCCCAAGTAAGACACTTCTCGCATTGTCTATTTGTCATGAGTAGTTTGACACAAGGAATGCGACACTTGTAGCCCATGTCCTGGATACGTCTGTGTGGTGGCTCCTGAAGCACTGACTCCAGCAGCAGTCCACTCCTTGTGAATCTCTCCTAAATTTAGGAAATGTCTTTTCTTAACAATCCTACCAAGGCTGCGCTTCTCCCTCCAGCTTTCTTGTGCACCTTTTTCTACCACCCTTTTATCTTCCACTCAACTTTCCATTAATATGCTTTGATACAGCACTCTGTGAACACCCAGCTTCTTTAGAAATGAGGAAGCCTTTGCAGGTGTTTTGGGTTAATTATTCTAATTTTCTGAGATAATGAATTTTGGGTTTTCCTTGGCTGTAAGCCATAATCATCAACATTAACATAAATAAACACTTGAAAAAGTTCACTTTGTAATGACTCTATATGATATGTGTTTCACTTTTTGAACTGAATTGCTGAAAAAAAAAACAACTTTTTGATTATATTCTAATTTATTGAGATGCACTTGTATTATATACTGTCCAGTCCCTGGTGTTCCGGTTTATTATATTCTGTCCAGTCCCTGGTGTTCCGGTGTATTATATACTGTCCCGTCCCTGGTGTTCTGGTGTATTATATATTGTCCAGTCCCTGGTGTTCCGGTGTATTATATACCGTCCCGTCCCTGGTGTTCTGGTGTATTATATACTGTCTGGTCCCTGGTGTTCTGGTGTACTATATACTGTCTGGTCCCTGGTGTTCTGGTGTACTATATACTGTCCGGTCCCTAGTGTTCTGGTATATTATATACTGCCTGGTCCCTGATGTTCTGGTGTATTATATACTGTCTGGTCCCTGGTGTTCTGGTGTATTATATACTGTCTGGTCCCTGGTGTTCTGGTGTGTTATATACTGTCTGGTCCCTGATGTTCTGGTGTATTATATACTGTCTGGTCCCTGGTGTTCTGGTGTATTATATACTGCCTGGTCCCTGATGTTCTGGTGTATTATATACTGTCTGGTCCCTGGTGTTCTGGTGTGTTATATACTGTCTGGTCCCTGGTGTTCTGGTGTATTATATACTGCCTGGTCCCTGATGTTCTGGTGTATTATATACTGTCTGGTCCCTGATGTTCTGGTGTATTATATACTGTCTGGTCCCTGGTGTTCTGGTGTATTATATACTGCCTGGTCCCTGATGTTCTGGTGTATTATATACTGTCTGGTCCCTGGTGTTCTGGTGTGTTATATACTGTCTGGTCCCTGGTGTTCTGGTGTGTTATATCTGTCTGGTCCCTGGTTCTGTGTTATATACTGTCTGGTCCCTGGTGTTCTGGTGTATTATATACTGTCTGGTCCCTGGTGTTCTGGCGTATTATATACTGTCTGGTCCCTGGTGTTCCGGTGTATAATATACTGTCCGGTCCCTGGTGGTCTGGTGCATAATATACTGTTTGGTCCCTGGTGTTCTGGTGTATTATATACTGTCCAGTCCCTGGTGTTCTGTTGTATTATATATTGTCGGGTCCCTGGTTTTCCGGTGTATTATATATTTTCCGGTCCCTGGTGTTCCGGTGTACTATATACTGTCCGGTCCCTGGTGGTCTGGTGTATTATATACTGTCCAGTCCCTGGTGTTCTGGTGTATTATATATTGTCGGGTCCCTGGTTTTCCGGTGTATTATATATTTTCCGGTCCCTGGTGTTCCGGTGTACTATATACTGTCCAGTCACTGGGGTTCCAGTGTGTTATATACTGTCTAGTCCCTGGTGTTCCGGTGTATTATATACTGTCCAGTCCCTGGTGTTCTGGTGTATTATATACTGTCTAGTCCCTGGTGTTCTGGTGTATTATATATTGTCGGGTCCCTGGTTTTCCGGTGTATTATATATTGTCCGGTCCCTGGTGTTCCGGTGTACTATATACTGTCCGGTCCCTGGTGTTCCGGTGTACTATATACTGTCCAGTCACTGGGGTTCCAGTGTGTTATATACTGTCTAGTCCCTGGTGTTACGGTGTATTATATACTGTCTGGTCCCTGGTGTTCTGGTGTATAATATACTGTCTGGTCCCTGGTGTTCTGGCGTATTATATACTGTCTGGTCCCTGGTGTTCTGGTGTATTATATACTGTCCAGTCCCTGGTGTTCTGGCGTATTATATACTGTCTGGTCCCTGGTGTTCTGGTGTATTATATACTGTCCAGTCCCTGGTGTTCTGGCGTATTATATACTGTCTGGTCCCTGGTGTATTATATACTGTCTGGTCCCTGGTGTTCTGGCGTATTATATACTGTCTGGTCCCTGGTGTTCTGGTGTATTATATACTGTCCAGTCCCTGGTGTTCGGGTGTATTATATACTGTCCAGTCCCTGGTGTTCTGGTGTATTATATATTGTCCGGTCCCTGATGTTCCAGTGTATATATTATCAGTCATAGCAGTGAAGTGAAATGACTTATTGCTTATGCTTCACTTTTGACCCAACAGCTGCATAATGTTTTATAATTGATGCAAATGAGCGGTGGGCGAAGAGTGTAGGAGTAACCATTTTTAACCACAGGTAGTCATCACAAATGTTCCAGAAATGTCTACATAAATATACATATTTTAGCAGAGTAAGAACGGCATTCCGTTATTCATTCCGTCATAATAGAAGTCTATGGCCTGCATAACCGTCCAGTCTCCGCTATGCTGGAGAGGACTCCCCTGTATAACGAAAATGGGACGGATCTGTTATGCAGGCTACAGACTTGTATTATGACGGAATGAGTTATGCATTCCGTCATAGAATTGCGTTATGGTCCGTGGTAACGGAATCCATAACACAATTATCCTTTTACCACCAAACGAAGCGTTAACGAATTTCATAAAATGAAATTCGCTCATCTCTAATACTGTACATACAGACACACATATACTGTACATACAGTACAGACACACATATACTGTACATACAGTACAGACACACATATACTGTACATACACACACATATACTGTACATACACACACACATATACCGTACATACAGACATATACTATACATACAGACACACACACAATGGGAAAACAATTTTAAAAATATTATTCACCTGTCATATACCTGGGACGTATTAACTAAATGGCAAGGGTCACACGACTGGTGCCATGTGTAGTCCATTTAGCCCATTTAGACATAGGCAACTGCACTGATCTAAGAAAGATATGTATACATGTATAGTACATACTTGTATGATTTCTTAGTCTATAAAATAATTGAAAATGTAAAAAGCAGAATATCTCTGTAAGAGAAGATACTCATTTTAGCTTTATGATGGTTATGGTTCCATGCTTTTACTGGAACTATATAGTCAAAAGTTTCGGGACACCCTTTTACTTGAGAAATAAAAGGGAAAATGAAATATCTGAATACCCCAGCAAGTAATAGGTGAAGGGGCCTATCTTTTAGGCCATGTCCGGAACAAGGCCGCCATCTTCAAAGCCGCCATATTGAATCAAGGGCAAATTTTTCCAATGGGAAGGAGGTCATGTAGCATATTAAGACAACCAAAATTTGCAATATCTTGTGTGGTTCAAAAGTTATCAGCACAGAAAGTTGAAACAACAACCGGGAACGTTCCCTGTGATGCACAGATATTTGATGTGTTCAATGTGTTGTCCTGGTGCTGAACACAGAACTTTGAGCTTTGAAGTTTTGAACTTTCTGTGTTGACATTTTCAGAAATAAAAGACTGTCCTTGGACTTTTGACTCATCTTGTTTAAACCTCTTTAAAGAGGACCTTTTACCTCTCCTGACGTGTCTGTTTTAATAGCTTCCTGCATTCCCCATGTAATAACAATTCTGGAACATCTATTCTTATGACTCAATGCTGTACCTCTTCCTTTATTATTTCTACTAGAAGTTATGAATGAATTTCTAGCAATCTGCAGTAAGGGTACAGAGGGGAGGTAACCAGTTGAGGGGTGTACCTGCACAGACTGACTCTATCCAATCAGTGCTGCCATTGTCAGTCTGTGCAGGTACACCCCCCAACTTGTGACCACCCCTCTGTACCGTTACTGCCAACTGCTAGCAATTCATCCATAACTTCTAGAAGAAATAATAAACGAATGGCACAACATAGAGCCATAAGAATAGATGATCCAGAATTGTTATCACATGGGGAATGCATGAAGCCATTAAAACAGAAATGTCAGGAGTGGTGAAGAGTCCTCTTTAAGAAAAAAGAACATCTACAAGACTTTATGGTATAAAACATCGAAAGCTAAGCAACACCCCACTCAGCACATTTTTCTTCATTATACTGCCTAATGGCTGGCATACATATACTGTACGCCAAAATTGTGCAACAAAAAACTTTGTTGTCACATTTTACAGCCCTTGTGATAAACACATGTTGTGTACTTCCTATTTTTTTATTTTTTATTTTTTGCTATAAATCTCCCCCAATATTTTGTCTCGTGCGCCCATTATTGGTCTTATTAATCTCCCCGTCAGGGACATAGACTTGCCTTCAATGACTTTGCCCAGACAGGTCAACACATTTCTAGACTGGCTTTATTAACCCTCAGCACCCTCAGTTGTCACTTATTTTCCCTGTATCGACCGCTACAAGAGAAATGTTTGATGACAGCCTTCTAATTGAGTGGGTGACAACGTGATACACGATATGTGTCGAGTTCATAAAAGCACGGGCCATGGCTCTCAGTTCTGGCGCATAGTCCCCCAAGGTATGTTTCCCATCCACCACAGAACACGCTTCAAACTTCTCATCCTCCCCCACACAGCTCTCCACAATGCAGCCCCTCCATACATCTCCTCCCTCATTTTCATCTACCACCCTACTCGTGCTCTCCGTTCTGCCAGTAATATAAGGCACCTTATTGTTTTCCTATCTGTTTAACATATACAAAAACGTATACGTTAAAACGAATTCCACAGACTGAAGCCATACAGTGGCATCCATTCACCATAGAGTTCTATTGTAAAACAAAAACTATACTTTTTTACTGAATGTGCAGGACATAATAATGTGGTGTTCTGCATTTTTAATCCTTTTTGTTTCTAACGTATACGTCAAACGGAGGCATAGAATGTGATGTGAACCCAGCCTACGATTAAAATCCTTCACTCTCGTCTTCAAGACTCTTCTTAAACCTACACCTACACTCTGGAATGCTCTGCCTTGGAATATTGGGTCAATTCCCAACTTCTCTACTTTCAAATGCTTCCAGAATATCATGCTTTCTAAACTGACTCTTACCCTAGTAACCCCCCCCCCCCCCCAACCATTATTCCTCAGACCTGAACTTGATCTCCCGATATCCCACTCCCAAAGCACTAGCACACACAGATCGGCCTACACCACTCCTTTTAGTACAAAGATGGCAGGACCATTTGATATAACAATCAACTACCTTTTCTGTCACCCCTACTTCCTCATAGATTGTAAGCCTTTGTGAGCAGGGCCTCACTCCTAGTGGTTCAGTTGTATATTAGCTGGTAACTTTGTGATGTCTTTTGTTTTGTACATGAACCCTCTGAATTGTAAAGTGCTGCGGAATGTATACGGTACAGACCAAAAGTTTGGACACACCTTCTCATTCAATGAGTTTTATGCATTTTCATGACTATGAAAATTGTAGATTCACAATGAAGACATCAAAACTATGAATTAACACATGTGGAATTATATACTTAACAAAAAAGTGTGAAACAACTGAAAATATGTCTTATATTCTAGGTTCTTCAAAGTAGCCACCTTTTGCTTTGATTACTGCTTTGCACACTCTTGGCATTCTCTTGATGAGCTTCAAGAGGTAGTCACCTGAAATGGTATTCCAACAGTCTTGAAGGAGTTCCCAGAGATGCTTAGCACTTGTTGGCCCTTTTTACTTTCACTCTGCGGTCCAGCTCACCCCAAACCATCTTGATTGGGTTCAGGTCTGGTGACTGTGGAGGCCAAGTCATCTGGCGTAGCACCCCATCACTCTCCTTCTTGGTCAAATAGCCCTTTCACAACCTATAAGTGTGTTTGGGGTCATTGTCCTGTTGATAAATAAATGATGGTCCAACTAAACGCAAACCGGATGGAATAGCATGCCGCTGCAAGATGCTGTGGTAGCCATGCTGGTTCAGTATGCCTTCAATTTTGAACAAATCCCCAACAGTTTCACCAGCAAAGCACCCCCACACCATCACACCTCCTCCTCCATGCTTCACGGTGGGAACCAGGCATGTAGAGTCCATCCGTTCACCTTTTCTGCGTCGCACAAAGACACGGTGGTTGGAACCAAAGATCTCAGATTTGGACTCATCAGACCAAAGCACAGATTTCCACTGGTCTAATGTCCATTCCTTGTGTTCTTTAGCCCAAACCAGTCTCTTCTGCTTGTTGCCTGTCCTTAGCAGTGGTTTCCTAGCAGCTATTTTACCATGAAGGCCTGCTGCACACAGTCTCCTCTTTACAGTTGTTGTAGAGATGTGTCTGCTGCTAGAACTCTGTGTGGCATTGACCTGGTCTCTAATCTGAGCTGCTGTTAACCTGCGATTTCTGAGGCTGGTGAGTCGGATGAACTTATCCTCCGCAGCAGAGGTGACTCTTGGTCTTCCTTTCCTGGGGCGGTCCTCATGTGAGACAGTTTCTTTGTAGCGCTTGATGGTTTTTGCGACTGCACTTGGGGACACTTTCAAAGTTTTCCCAATTTTTTGGACTGACTGACCTTCATTTCTTAAAGTAATGATGGCCACTCGTTTTTCTTTACTTAGCTGCTTTTTTCTTGCCATAATACAAATTCTAACAGTCTATTCAGTAGGACTATCAGCTGTGTATCCACCTGACTTCTGCCCAACACAACTCATGGTCCCAACCCCATTTATAAGGCAAGAAATCCCACTTATTAAACCTGACAGGGCACACCTGTGAAGTGAAAACCATTTCAGGTGACTACCTCTTGAAGCTCATCAAGAGAATGCCAAGAGTGTGCAAAGCAGTAATCAAAGAAAAAGGTGGCTACTTTGAAGAACCTAGAATATAAGACATATTTTCAGTTGTTTCACACTTTTTTGTTAAGTATATAATTCCACATGTGTTAATTCATAGTTTTGATGCCTTCAGTGTGAATCTACAATTTTCATAGTCATGAAAATAAAGAAAACTCTTTGAATGAGAAGGTGTGTCCAAACATTTGGTCTGTACTGTATATATATTTATAAATATTATTATTGTTATTATTATTATGTCTATTCTGGGAATATCCAGAAGAATCAACCCTCATTTTACTCTTATTCATTGCTAACAGTGTTACTGTAAGAAAACTCATAATACCAAGAAGAACATTGGAAAGTAATGATAAATGATCTTACCATATAACTCTTCTGTGTCCAGATTACTGGAAAAAAAAAGTAGTTGATAGTGAGAAATATATCAGAAATCAAGGAAAATTACAGTTTTGATAGTAATGATAAGCACAATAGTCCAATCACATCCTCATTTCCATTGGTTTCATGTTGAAAATTAACTATTTGCAATCTTTCATATATAAGGCTAAATGATGGGAGACTATGACTAGGATGGGTTAATGACTTTTGGCACTGGATTAATTGCATTTGGTCAGTTGCATTTAGGTGGGCTGTATCTTTAGATTTAGTTAAAGGGGTTGTCCCATGAAAAATATTCTACAGTTTTCAAACCAGCACCTGGATCTCAATACTTTTGTAATTGCTTGTGATTAAACATTTTTTATAGCGACTGAGTTATTCAATAAAATTTATCTGTATAGCACCACCTGCTGTTTGTATTGTTTCTTTTTTCTTTGTCCTGCTCACTGAGATGGTCACACATGCTCAGTTTCATCCCACTGCCTCCTGAGCTGTGATAGGGAGTGAACTACAACAGAAATAACCCCCCTCCCCCGAGCTGCACTGTGGGACCATGTTTACACATAGAAGTGTACATACATTGCTGTTGGGGTAAATCATTAAATTTTGACTGACACATGGTTCTGTTCCATGGGGAGTGAAGCCTTAAAGCACATTCTACTGCTTCCTATGCTGTTTCCCTCTGTGATGCATGGATGACCCCATTTGAAGCACTGCAAATCATCCTGGCTGCTACTAAACTGGTCTTACAATGTCTCTGGAGGAAAATCCAGGATGCACATGGAATCGTAATGTATTTATAGGTTTCTAGAAAACTGCATTCACAAGAGTCTTGTCATGTACTGTATATCTGAATGAATGAGCTTCCATTCATGAATATTTGAATAGTCGTCGATCTGTTACAGTGCAGAGAATTGAAAAGTTAGCGAGAAATTTTCAGAATAAGAATCTTGTCGCATCTGGCCCTGATTTTTAGAATAGAAATTTGCCTGATCATGAACGGGGTTTTAATCTAAATCTTTCATACAGTTCACCAAGTGTAATGTATTCAGTTTAGATAGAACAAATCTATATCCTCTTCCTTCAAATGATAATTGCTTCCTGCTCTATACTGACACATCGAAATAGAGCAATATGGAAATGACTGCATTTACAGCCGAAAGCCACCCGGAACCAGAAAATCAAGAAATGCCTTCAAATAATCCCCATGACCCTATGTCAGATGAAAAATAATCAGAAAACAGACATATGGATAATTGGTTGTTGAAGTTCTCGCATTGTAGAGCTGCCTCAGCAGTCGACATGGAGGAACATTTTTAGAAAAATAGGGGGTCATAGGGCGTCTTTCAGGCACAGACTGCGGAACAATGGTGGGTGGGGAAGGGGACTGGATGGCAGGCCAGTCTCATTTACCATTTTCTATGCCTGTTTTAGGTGTAGAAAAAGATCTAAATGTAAGACAGCTAGGAATGTGATGTACCCACACCCAAGTGTCAATGCAGCGCAAAAGAAAATTAGATTTATCAGACCAAGCAAACTCACAGAAAAAAGTGGTCTTAAATGGCAGAAAGTGCTCAAAACCCCATATGCTGTTGCACATTTATGACCGGGGGAGCAGATCCTGCACATGTGGCCCGCTGCTGAACGTAATCCCCAGCAAAAATGCATACAATGGAGGATGCCGGCAGCGGACCTCATGTACCACAAAACCATCCTACATAGGATAACCAAATGTGCGGATGTGACAAACTATATAAAATAGCAATTCACGGAAAATGGTGCACTACAGCGGTAAATGCAATTGATAATATATGGCAAAACCCTCACGCTGATGTTAAAATGAGACTTTTGCCAATATATTCTGATATCAAGGACATACCGGAGCCCGAGCACCGCGTCAAGGTATCTCAAAGTGGCACGGGACCTAACACTAACCCTAATATACTGTATGGGCATATGCAGATAGGGGCATGAAGTCCAACACACAGAGACCAACTCCCAGTTACCTCCAGCTGGAAATCACACATACAATGGGAGGAGGGAGGAGGCGGTGAGTCCCACCCATCCCTGACTCATGTGACGCAGGCTACACAGGTGCACCTGAATGTTACCCATGGGGATGCTCTGAACTAGTACTGAAGCCATTACAATTGGACACTCATTTTTGCCAGTTTTTATGACTTGCAACACATCAGTGCCATAAACTGACTTATCACTTGTTATATAATATATCCAATCCTTCGACAGGTGTCATTGTCATAAAATAATCCATGTAATTCCCTTCATCAGTCGTTCCATGTTACGACTGACTTTTCTGAGGGAGCTTCACTTTATTCTTTTTATGATTTCCAAGTTTTCCAAAAAAAAGTTTCTCAGCTCAACTTCACAGAAAAATAACAGGTTAGTATCCCCATAGACCAATTTACTACTGTATTTCCAAAAGCCAATGCCATCTAGCATTTTTAATGTACGTATATACTGGAAACCAGTGTACTTAAAAAATAAACCTTTCATCATGATAGGTCTTAACATTATAGCCCAAACTCTCATGTTGACCATGTACTAAAGCAATTGTCTTATCTTTTTGTTATATTCAATTGCAACAAAAGACAAAGGCAGAAGAAAAATAACCTCAGACGGCACTACGACAATTACACTTTAAAGTGCACACAGACATTAATTTGTCTGGCAGTTTCTGTAAAAAGTACCCCAGTGATTCCTGACCGTTACAATCATTAAAAATGAATGTAGCCAAGGGCAGCAAGAGATTTTTCTTGGCACCCAATAATATCAGGCATAATCAGGCATTAGATTCCCTCCAATTAACGGCTAAGGTTACACAATGTTGTGGGTAGTTTTATGTTAGTTAACTAATGATGTTTTATAAATAAAATTAAAAAAATGACCAATTATAATAAAAAAACTGTATTTGTGTCTTTATGTTTGGGTCTTGTTTTGAGCTGATGGTTAAAGGGGCCTCCCAGGAGTGAAATATTGATGACCTATCCTCATGATAGGTCACCAATATCTCATTAGTGGAATTTTTACTCCCCACACCACTGAGCACTACAGCTTCTTCCTAGACCAATGGCATCATGTGATTAAATATAAAAAACAAAGGAAAGATCTGAGTCAAACAGCGAGCGTGCTGCCCCAGGATTATGATAGTACCACAGACTGAAATTAAAATATCAGGTTTAGGTAGGTTAGTAGATGGTGGAAAGACAAGAAGTTCATTTTTTGAGATTCCGTTTCAGGTAGAGAGAGGAGATGATAGACACAGCTGCCAGAAAATCACAGGTGTTTTGTAGAACAGTTGGACTGATTTCACAGGATGAAGTACATAGTTGGGTGCTGGCAGAATACAGATGGTACCAAAAACCAAATCTACCGATAGTATGTCTGATCAGCAATTTGTAGAAAGAAAACAGTAGAGGACCTAGAACTGGACCCTGAGAAACCCCAACTTTAAGAGGATGAGGAGATAAGGTGGAGCCGGCAAATGATACACTGAATGAGCATGGTGAGGAGGGATTTATGGTCTACTGTATCAAATGCTGCAGAGATATCCAGAAGAATCAGTAACGAGTAGTTGTCATTCTTTTTTTGCTGTCAAGAGATCATTAGAAACTTCGGTAAGAGCAGTTTCTCTAGTTTGCAAAGCCAGATTGTAAGGGATTTAGAAGAGAGTTTGCAGAAAGGTAGCTTATTAGTCGAGAGCAGACCAGATATTCCAGGAGTTGAAGGGGACCAAACAAACAGCTCTGTAGTTAGCAGCACAGGTCAGACTAAAAGATGTTTTTTTAAGTAGTGGGATTATGACATAATGTTTAAAAGAGGACAGAAAGATGTCAGAAGGGAGAGATTAAATATTGTGGTTAGGTGACTAATGACAGCTAATGAGAGGCACTGGAAGAAGTGTCAGGGAATAGGGTCACTACTGCAGATTGTGAGTCAAGAAGAGGATTGGAGCCTGGATACTTCTTCTTCTGTTATAGGGTCAAATGAGGAAAGAGAACAAGAAGTAGTATGGGAGGAAGGGGGATTGAAGCTGTTCAGAACACACAATAGAGTTACAGCAACTAGACAAGCTAGAAACCTTATTGCTCAGGCATCTTCACGTAGGGACAGATTAGCCCATGTGCATGTTGCACGGGAAAAGCAGGCATGCCAGAGCAGGAAGAAGGAGGCAGGGACAACCTAGGACAGTATGGACCGTAGAGCAGCGAGAAGGTGAGTACTCTGGTGGCCATGACCACTGGGAGAGGGGAAATGTACTGTGGGTTTTACACATGTATTCTGGAAAAAAAATCTCTATTATACAATATTTGATGGGGCACAATTTATTACGAAATTGAAGGTATTGACTGGTTTCTTTATACAACTTTAATGTTGTAGGGAGCTATAATACACTGGCATGCATGTACCTTCAATTCTCATGTCACTGGACCTTAGGAGGGAAACATACTTAGGCCCCATTCACATGACCGTATGTACATTTCCGCATCTTATCCACATTTTTGCTGATAAGATGCGGAACCATACGGACCCATTCATTTAACCATAGGAGAAAAAAAAGCGGAATGCACACCGTGTGCATTCCGCATCCCGTATCTCACAGAAGTTCCCCCGCAATAAAAATAAAACATGTCCTATACTTGGCCGCAAAATCACGTCCGTAGCCCCATTAAAGTCAATGGGTCCACAAAATTGCGGAACACTACGGAAGACTTTCCGTATGTCTTCCGTTCCGTTTTTATACGGATCACGGAATACATACGGTCGTGTGAATGTGGCCTAACCACCTGCCTCTGGGTTCAGGCTCCTTTAGTCCCTCACAGGCGCTGCCTCACTCTGGTCTGAACATCCTATTTGGTGCAGGTCATGTACTCCCTACGACCAGTCACTGGCTGCAATGGCCACCTGACCCATATCAAACCAGATGCTGACACTCATGAGAGTGAAGGAGCTGAAACCCAGAGAAGGGGGGTAGGCAAGTAGGGAGTGTGTGGCAGAATAACCCCCCCCCCCACCCCCCACCCAAATGTGAATAATCCCATTAAGGCTGTAGAAAAAAATATTACTATTATTGCAGTCTACTTCCATTTTTCCAGTCCTTAAAATTCATTATGTAAATGTATGGATGCTTCATAATTCATTTTCCTCCGAATCAGTGAATGCATTTGCTGAACATTGCCGCTGTTCTGTGCAGATGTGTTAAATATGTGTTGAATCTCCTGATTCCTTTTAATATCATTCATTTAAAAGAGGTTAAAAAATAAAGCCTAAGGGAGGCTGTGATATTTCAGAAGATAGGGCACTAATGGCCGGTGTAGCTGGGAACTCATAAATAACTATAATGCTGGAAAGAAAAGGAATAAGGGGATAAAATAGGCTTTTGTTGGAAACAACATGATATTTTACTGAGATTTTAGTCCATCAACAAAGACTTAAGTGCTTTACCTAAAAGTGATGTAGCTTTGATCCGTTGCAAAGAAAATATTACAAAGAATTCAGACTCCTGACAGATCGAACATTAAATGTTCACAATAAGGGGAATGTGTTATATATTGATATGATATGAGTTGTATTCTATATGCCTTATTAAAAGAATAATTATAGCTGTTGTTTTGCCTATTCAGGATCATTTATGTGTGTGGCCCTTGACCTTATGACAGGGCCAGGGGCGGTCTTGGCATTTCTGGGGCCCTAAGCGAAGTTATGTCCGGGGCCCCCACCCCCCAATGACGCGTCACGCCCCTGATGACACGCCCTCTGATGACACCCCTCCCAATGGCACGCCCCCCCACACATCAAAGACTGGGACTAGAGCATGCTCGGGTGGAATTTGCGTGCGCTTTTTCAAATCTGCACGCTAATTCATATGCATATTTTAGTATGTACACTGTGTATGCATTTTATAAATTAGTACGCATTAGCGTACTAATTTATAAAATGAGTACGCATTCGGACAAATGCAGTACGTGACAGCTGGGCGGGCGGTCTTGGACACTAGCACAAGAGCGGAGCGTGGGGGCCCCCTTGGACGTCGGGGGCCCTATGCAAATGCATAGGATGTGTGGTGCCAAAGACCGCCCCTGGACAGGGCAGACAGTAAACTTGAAAAAACCTTACTCCAGCACTGGGTACAATGTTTACTAGGTAGTCACAAACAGATACAAGACTTGGTGGTTACAAAGTCTCTTGAAGGCACGGTGCTTGGTCGTTACTAGTAGCAATGTAGCAGTCTTTCAGTGAGGGCGCATAGCATATTGCTAACTGAACAACTTTGGCTGGCATTCTCTCAGGTCACATACAACATTTCCTCAGCCCAAAGTACAGGCAGTCTCCAAAAAGTGGTCCAGAACTACTCACAATATTTCAAGGTGTCATGGTGGTGCTCCATGCCTGCTGCCTTTCCACTATCTGGGGTGGGCAGAAGCGCTACTTCTCTCACCTAGTCTCTACATGGCTGCTAGACTCCTATGTTCCACATTGCGGGCTTCAGTCTGACTGCAATGCCTTTTGCTGAGTTTGAATCAAAGTGGCTTTTCCCTGCTGCACTGCACTGGTTAATTCCCTTTATGATCCTGTGCTCAGCTGCTTGACTAATGAGCTAATTAACTCTCTCATATAGCTGTGCTGCTGACCCCATTTCCTTGCCTGAGCAATTAGTCTCTACAGCTCCTGCTAGGTCTCTAGCTTGTTCGAGCTTGTAACCAGCTATGATCCATTTGTCTGCCAGTGTACCGACTTCTGCCTGTTTCTTGGATCCTGACCTTTTGCTGTCTAACCTGACCTGTTCACCTTACTGATCCTGTGCCGCCTTCCCTGATCTTTTGACCATTTCATGGATTTACACATACCCTGACCACCCTTGTCTCAGCCTGTTATTGATTACAAGTTTGCCTGTGCCACTAATCGGTGTCTCTGATCCCTATGTGTCAGCATCCAATCACAACAGGAATATTCAAAGAGGCTCAGTGATAAAAAAAAGAGTGTGGTTATTAATGGCACATATTCAGATTGGGTCACTGTCACTAGTGGGGTACCACAGGGGTCACTATCGGGCACTATTCTCTTCAATATATTTATTAATGATCTTGTAGATGGCTTGCACAGTAAAATATCAATGTTTGCAGATTACACTAAACTGTGTAAAGTAAATAACACAGAAGAGGACAGTGCACTGCTACAGATGGATCTGGATAGACTGGAGGCTTGGACAGAGAAGTGGCAGATGAGGTTTAACACTGACAAATGTAAGGTTATGCACATGGGAAGGAATAATGCAAGTCACCAGTACATACTAAATGGTAAAACATTGGGTAACCCTGACATGGAAAAGGACCTAGGAATTTTAGTGAACAGCAAACTAAGCTGTAGAAACCAGTGTCAGACAGCTGCTGCCAAGGCCAATAAGATAATGGGTTGCATCAAAAGGGGCATAGATGCCTGTGATGAGAACATAGTCATGCCACTTTACAAATCACTAGTCACACCACACATGGAGTACTGGGTACAGTTCTGGGCTCCTGTGAACAAGGCAGACATAGCAGAGCTGGAGAGGGTTCAGAGGAGGGCAACTAAAGTAATAACTGGAATAGGTGGACTACAGATTATCAAAATTAGGGTTATTCACTTTAGAAAAAAGATGTCTGAGGGAGATGTAATAACTATGTATAAATATATCAGGGGTCAGTACAGAGATCTCTCCCATCATCTATTTATCCCCAGGACTGTGACGAGGGGACATCCTCTGCGTCTGGAGGAAAGAAGGTTTGTACACAAACATAGAAGAGGATTCTTTATGGTAAGAGCAGTGAGACTGTGGAACTCTCTGCCTGAGGAGGTGGTGATGGTAAGTTCACTAAAAGAGTTCAAAAGAGGCCTGGATGCATTTCTGGAGGGTAATAATATTACAGGTTATAGTTACTAGAGAGGGGTCGTTGATCCAGGGAGTAATTCTGATTGTCTGATTGGAGTCGGGAAGGAATTTTTTCCCCTAAAGTGGGGAAAATTGGCTTCTACCTCACAGGGATTTTTTTGCCTTCATCTGGATCAACTTGTAAGAAAACAGGCCGAACAGATGTCTTTTTTCGGCCTTATAAACTATGTTACTATGTAGTTGATTAGCTTACATCTACTCCCCCCCCCCCCCACTATTTAAATAAATCACTCCAGTTTTTTTTTTAGATCTTGTATGTAGCACTTTCTGCTTCTTGTATCCAACCATGATTCACTTCTCCTTTCTTTATCACAGCTCCATCACCACCCCTAGCCACTATATAATCTTTGGACGTCTGCCATGAGCCAAAAAAATCTTTTCAACATGTCTTGGGACCCCCAAGAAACTACAGTTTAAAAATACTCCCAGACTGCCTCCTTTCTCTGATCAGTGCATTAGAAACTGTTTGCCTCTGCTTCTGTTTTCCTTTACAATGAAATATTCATTTTCAGATAAGTCATATTCATACACACATAGAAGCTTGTGACAGATATAAAAAACACAAATTTCAAAAAGTATCCAAATGTTTAGCCAGCCCGATGAGTGTGTTTTTGAAAAAGGCAAAATAAAGAATAAGATTTCATTATTATCTTAATATGAATGAGGAATACTATATTCATGTTTTAATACATTTTTAATCATCCTGGCTAGCTTGAAGACTTTTCATTAATAAAAAACGTAAGTACGTTCATAAATGAGAACAATAAGGTTTAACAATTGCAAGAGGTATCTCCCAAGAAAGAGAACCATCTAGTCAGTCTCACCTATTGGAAGTGACTCCCTATGAGTCAAGATCCAACTTTCCAACAAGCTTTGCTATTTGACAAGGGAATATAGCTAGGCCAGATATCCATCTTTAGACAGCTGTTTCAAGGTGCTTGGCCTTCATCAGCACCCTGTCTAAGCTGCTTCCAAGGTATTGCACTAAGCCAGCTAGAATCCTACTCCATACTGATGAGGGGCAAGCATCCCGAAACCGCTGTCTGCTGATGGATATCTGGTCTGGCTATATTCCCTTGTCAAATCCCAAGGCTTGTTGGATAGTTGGATCTTGACTCATATGGTTCTTTTTCTTGGGAGATACCTGCTTACATATTGTATTTGTTTCCCGTGGAGCATTGCCAATAAGTCTCCACACCATGGATTACTACTAGAGATGAGCGAGCAGTGCTCGTTATGAGCACTGTAACGCTCGGGTCCCGTGTGAAATGCCCGCAGGCATTGCGGATCCGTCCTCATCTGCATGTAAGTTAATGAGGACGGATCGTTTGGTATGACACTCATACCAAACGGTTCCGTCCTCACCCGTCTTAAAGTCAGTGGGGACGGAACCGTTTGGTATGAGTGTCATACCAAACGATCCGTCCTCATTGACTTACATGCAGATGAGGAAGGATCCGCAATGCCTGCGGGCATTGCACACCGGACCCGAGCGTTACAGTGCTCGTAACAAGCACTGCTCGCTCATCTCTAATTACTACCAATAAGTCTCCATACAGGACTGGACTTTTTAACCCCTAAACACATAATGCCGTCATGTACGGCATTATGTGCCCACAAATGTATTGTGTGGGCTGCGGTGGTGAGCACGCTTCATATGTGGCTGGTGTGAGCTTTATAATACAGCATATACACGGCTGCAATGATGGGGAACGGCAATCACAGCGAAGCCCGTCATTTAACCCCTCAGATGCCGTGATCAACATCATCTGTGAGGTAAGGCAGAGGGATGTGCCTCCCTATGCCTTCCATTCAGAGCCTGATTAGCCTTCCCAGGGCTGTCATAATAACCTCCCTGCTAAGCTGTGCACGAGGCACAGCTACGCAGGGAGCACCTCAGAATCCCATTCACCATAATTTATCTCTATTAGGGTGAATTGGGCAAAGGGTAAAAAGATCCCATGTATTAGCCCCCTAATGGGGCTAATAGTTAATAAGTAAAAGCTAAAAAAAAGTTTAAAAAAAACAAAGAAATATTAAGTTTAACTTACCCACCCTTTCCCAATTTTACATATAAAAATATACAAACAATAAAAAATACACAGATTAGGTATCATGCATCCAAAAATATCTGAATTATTAAAATCTAAAAAAAAATTCCTGAGCGGTGAACACCATAATGGAAAAAAATGAAACATACACAATTCACTATTTTTAGTCACCTTATCCCCCCCCAAATATTCAATAATAGTGATCAAAAAATCATACATACCACAAAAATTGTACCAATAAAAAGAGTTCATTCCGCATACAGCTCCGTTGGCTTGCACAGAAGCCTTTTACAAGTAAAGAAAACTGTTTTTTTTACAGCTGGTTTCAATGATTTTCAAATATGCCTCAACTGATTTCAAAAGGAGCCAGCTGAAAAAATATCAAAGCCCTATCAGAATCAGCACTGACAATCCTATTCAATCAATGGGAGGCAGAAATGTCAGCATGATAATAAACAGTTCCAAAAATGGCACTTCATACAATAATGTGCCCTCGAAATCAGCTTTGAAAGCAAAATCATCTGCAAAAAATTCTGTATTAACCTAGCCTTATCAGCACAGTGTTGGCCCATAGTGCATACACCATAGCCAATTTAATAATTATATTACAGATAGATAATGTAACCTGAGTAGATAGACAGACAGACTGATAGATCTTAGACTTTGAAAAGAGACCCAAATAAAGTGTTTTTTTCTTTTTTTTTCCGTACATTCTGCTGAAACTTTTCACAGATCGGCAGCTCTGTTATAATTCCTGTCCCATCTTTCATGACATTAAAGCAGCACGTGCCCAGCATTGAGGTTTTTATGCTTTCAGTGAGGTATAGCAGTCTTTCCGGCAGTACAGCTGGACTCTGCCGCTCCATTCAGAATCGCACCGTTCTCACCGAGTGCAGACATTATGGGCTATTGTGAAAATCACCGCTTTGATGTAGGAGAAGACCCATTTTATACTATTTTGCTGTAATAGTTATATTAGCCTGTCTGCATGTTTATACATTGAATCGGTAAACTGAGATAGAATGGACTGCTAAGAGACCCTTACTGTATAGAACCGGGTGTAAAGATGATGTAGCGAGCCCCTGAAGAGCCGATGCAGAGGATGGGAGTGGTAGTGGCCCTGATGAGGTACTGTGTGACAGTGTACTCCCTCAGGCCATTGCTTCCTGGGGATCGCTGCTGTGGAAATGTAATTTGAAGACTCAGGCCAGAAGTAAAAGTATAAAAGCCTCTCTTTATTTAATGAAAAATATAACTTGTGGCACAGGCAGCAGTATGAAATCTAAAGTACAGATTCTGGTAGCAGATGAGGACGTGTAGCGACTGCTTGGATGGCATATGGGATATAGATGTCCACGGCTTAATGTTTCTATAGCCTAGCAGTGGTTTTGGTGATGGGTGTCTGATACTTTCTGGAAGCAGTATTCCTGATCTCTCTGGAGTGTTAGTCCCACAGGAGAATATTATCCGGTTTCAAAGAGTGGGAGATCTGACATGTGCTTCCTCTTGCTTCTCTGCCTAAACTGGAACTCCAACTTCTGACAGGAAGCAGGACCAGCCCAATCCTGCCAAGAGGGGAGGAACAGGGTGGTTAGAATTATTCCAGCCACCATTACCAACCATACCTCTTCTAGCTGGAACACGTGGGCAATGCATGGACATACATAACATTACATAGCTATAGACAGCTGTAGATACCCCCAGGTCTGGGCTACTGCAATGACCCTTCCTGAAAAGCACATAACCAGAAGAGGCTAAGTGCAGGGGTGGAGCCAGCAAGAAGTCAGCAGATTTGTGAGTGCAGCTCTGGAGCATTATAAAGGGTATAAATTATGATAAGTATATGATTTATTTATTCTACAGTCCATACAATGTATTAACTATAAAGATGAATTATTAGTAAATTTCATGTTTAATACGTATTCATTGTACACCTTTGCGTTTAATTTTTGTTTGTGTTTTATTTTTTGCCTGACCATCCACATAAAGAAATAAAACTTGAATCACTTAAATCAGGGTTGTGACCCGTTCACACATGCTGATGTTTGAACGGGTCACAACCCTTACACTGTCCTCTATAACTGTTCTCTCTCCCATTCAGGGTGTCAGACAGCCGCAGCTGCTTCAAAAAGCTTATCTGCAACTGATCGGACACCACTCATCTGATATTGATAACTTAATGATGGATTGTCAATATTAAGACTTCAACATATTTTTTTCCACAGGACTTTGGATGCTAATGTGTGACTTAATAAAATGCTTCATCTTATGAATGGATGAATTTCTAATACAGTGAACAATTCAGGGTTGAATACTCTCATGGCAGCAGAGTATCCACACACCACCACATTATTGTAGAGCACCATGGAAGATGATATCTGTCTGATTCAACGTCTGGCGCCCGTGTATATATAATATTACTTCTACTAGAATAATCCCCAGTGTTCTCTTCTTTCCAGGGCTGATATTATAGAGAATGGAGACATGGGCAACAAGCAAGGTGCCCCATTTGCTAAAAGTTAAAAGCTGCATAGACCTAAATAGATATGAGATGGCTATATAATTCTTTCATATGGGGCAAAAATAATACTGTCATCTGCCATCCACATCATACCCCTATAAAGCTATAAATACATATGGCAGGGCTGGCCAACCTGCGGCTCTCCAGCTGTTGCAAAACTACAACTCCCAGCATGCCTAGTCTGCCTACAGCTATCATCCTACAGCAGGGAATGGTGGGAGTTGTAGTTTTACAACAGCTGGAGAGCCGCAGGTTGGCCAGCCCTGATATATGGTGTTAATTTTAGTTTATTGTCAGACAGAGCACTTAATGATAATTGCAATTCTTGGGTGACTTTTGTATCTTCATGCATGAGTAGTTGAATCACCCTTGAAATGATTTGGCCACTCCTAGTAAAATTCACTACTGTTTTTAGTCTTTTCCATTTGAAGATAGAAGAAAAAGTGAGCTGGACTTAGTGACAGAGGGTATGTTCTCCCATGGTACAACAATTTTCTATAATTTACATCACAAAATGCTGTAGATTATAGTGGAAAGTATGGCTGGCATATATTTTCCAGTATATAGCCTTCCATAAGATGCACCAAATTTATTAAGAGGCCTGTTAATGAATTTGGCACAGTTTACTCAAGCTCATGTTTTATAAAGACTGGCACATGAAAAGTCTTAGAAATTAGCTTTGAAACCTTTCCCAAACTAATATATTTATGCACTTTTTTCTTTTCTGAAATTTCTTTGATTGTGTTACACTGTTTGAGGTGAAGGCCTGATGTCTACAGCTAAGCTGATTTCCACTAAGTGGTACAGCAGCGACTGCACCAGGTGGGAGTTCAGTTGGGACACAAGTATCTTACTTGGGCCATAATGTTGTTTCTGCCCACACTTTCCCTTATGGATGACTGAGGATGGATTGAGTGGATGAGGTGGAGAAGTAGATAGTGATGTTGATGATAACGAGGAGAACAGCAATGACACTATATCACTTATGCATGTGGCTTGGCTACTAGAATGATGGGGGTAAGTAGGTCAGTCTTGTTCACTTTGCTGGCTAGTTCAATTTTTCCATGTTAGCGGGTGAGGTTGCCTCATGTGCTGAATGAGATTGTTGTTACTACGTTTGTGTGAAAAGAACGTCTTACTTTTACATCTTACATCTTACTTTTGCCTGCAGAGCTTGCAGATTGTGATAGTTTTGTTGGCCGACACTGCGGAGATAAATTCCCACATGAAAGAAACATGCAGGCACCAGTAACACTCACATTTCTACCACCACCACTTCTTCCACCTGAGCTTTCCCTAGGCCTGACAGCTTTTAAGCATGAACCAACAGCAGCAGTCTCTCCTTCCCCAGTTTTGTAGACTATAACTCGAGCTTATAGCTTCCTGGTTGGCATCTTATACAGTGCCTATGACATACTGTAAGTCAGTATCATACCCCCTGATTATCTAAGGTTTACTGCAAGGCATTATGTGCCAGCTTTCCATGTAGTCCTCTTTTTCATCTTTCCTGCCATGCTGTGTTGTCTTCTGATCTGCAAAAATAGCGGAAGCCATTTTCAGCAATTCATCTAAATCGAATTTGGATTTGCTGCAAATATTGTTGGACATATTTGGTTGCAATAATTGCAACTAATTCTGCTGCAGCCAATTATCAAGTGGTTGTTCAGTCCTGACCAGCTGTACACATACAACTGCAAGAACTCCAAAGGCAAAGAGCTAATGATAATATTTTGTCTGACTACAGCCACCATTAGGGGGAGCTCAATGCATGTGGTTATACAGCTCATATTATGGATAAATAATAATAATAATAGTAATAATAATATTCTGGTATTAATAAGTTGTAGAAATGAGTGAAGCATTAGAAAACCACAAAGTTAAATACAAAATGTATGAAACTCGCGTTATCTTTTCAAAACTATTTCATGGCTTAATTCAAGTGGTTGTATTGTATCTGTATTATATCACATTGCACAAAGCTGATCTTCTAAACCCTACATAACCATGCAGTTTCATCCTGTATAATCGCACAGCTATTCTGACAATTATTAGAAGATGATACATAGATTACAGTTGTGTTTCTAGTAAAACAGGTGTCCACATCTGGCTCCAGCCGCTCCATGAAATGAATAATGCATGACCGGTGACCCACAAAGCTGAAAAATGAAAGGAGTCAGATTTGTGAAGCAAGATATTTCTTGTGCTAATCTGCTAACGGGAATCAGGAGCACAACTGTGCTGGAAGTAAGCTAAGCCGAGAATTGGAAGTGACATCTTAGAGCCCACTGCAGTGCTGAAGAGAATTGTACTATTATTGTTCTTACTATGACATTTAGATTATCACACACATATATAAATTGTAAATGCTATTATTATTATGCTGTTATACAGTGTAACTAGTAATAATAATAATAATAATAGCAATAATAATGATATTAATACTAAATATAAGAATAAAAATAATAAATAAAATACATAATAAATAAATAATAAATATTGGTGCCAATATTCAAAAAGGGTCCAAAAACAGAGCCCGGGAACTATAGGCCGGTAAGTTTAACATCTGTCGTGGGTAAACTGTTTGAAGGTTTTCTAAGAGATGCTATCTTGGAGTACCTCAATGAAAATAAGCAAATAACTCCATATCAGCATGGCTTCATGAGGGATCGGTCATGTCAAACTAATTTAATCAGTTTCTATGAGGAGGTAAGTTCTAGACTTGACCACGGCGAATCAATGGATGTCGTATATATCTGGACTTCTCCAAAGCATTTGACACTGTACCACATAAAAGGTTAGTGTATAAAATGAGAATGCTTGGACTAGGAGAAAATGTCTGTATGTGGGTAAGTAACTGGCTCAGTGATAGAAAACAGAGGGTGGTTATTAACGGTACATACTCAGATTGGGTCACTGTCACTAGTGGGGTACCACAGGGGTCAGTATTGGGCCCTATTCTCTTCAATATATTTATTAATGATCTTGTAGAAGGCTTGCACAGTAAAATATCAATGTTTTCAGATGACACTAAACTGTGTAAAGTAATTAACACAGAAGAGGACAGTACACTGCTACAGATGGATCTGGATAGACTGGAGGCTTGGGCAGAGAAGTGGCAGATGAGGTTTAACACTGACAAATGTAAGGTTATGCACATAGGAAGGAATAATGCAAGTCACCAGTACATACTAAATGGTAAACACTGGGTAACACTGACAAGGAAAAGGACCTAGGAATGTTAGTGAACAGCAAACTAAGCTGCAGAAACCAGTGTCAGACAGCTGCTGCCAAGGCCAATAAGATAATGGGTTGCATCAAAAGGGGCATAGATGCCCGTGATGAGAACATAGTCCTGCCACTTTACAAATCACTAGTCAGACCAGGGGTGGACACAGACAGCAGAAGGCCCCTGTGCAAAAAATGTGCCTGGGCCCCCCCTCCCCAAACCACACATACAGACGTAAACATAATCCTGGAAGACCAAGGAACATATAAGGACCAGGAGCGCAGTGCTGGCCCAGGAAGCAACAAGTACAGTACCAATGAAAAAGGGGGGAAAATGAATAAAACAATAGATACAGTGACCCCTTCAAAGCTACACAGTGCTTTTGGTCAATAATGTGTCGTGCAACCAAGAATCACAGAAGCACAATGCTGCGATGCATTGAGTTTAAATGAATGGGATCGCATTGTGACCTTGAAGTTTCTTAAAATCACAATCAAAATGTCACAAGAAATTCAGCAGGTTGGATTTCTTGTGACCGTCAGGTGCGGCCCCATTTACTTTTACTGGTTGTGATGTAGTGTAGTGTCACTGCAGTCTTTAGCTGCACAATGTGTGTTGCAGCCACAGCCACCTTGTGGTGCCAGCCTAAGGGCCCATGTAGATGGCCATGCTTTACAGTCCGCAAATTGCAGATCCACAAAACATGGAGACTGGCCGCATGCTTCCTATGCAGACACACATGCTGTCACACATGCAGACACTCTCACATACACAGACTGTCACACATGCAGACACTCTCACATACACACACTGTCACACATGCAGACACTCTCACATACACACACACTGTCACACATGCAGACACTCTCACATACACACACACTGTCACACATGCAGACACTCTCACATACACACTGTCACACATGCAGACACTCTCACATACACACACTGTCACACATGCAGACACTCTCACATACACACTGTCACACATGCAGACACTCTCACATACACACACTGTCACACATGCAAACACTCTCACATACACACTGTCACACATGCAGACACTCACATACACACACACTGTCACACATGCAGACACTCACATACACACACACTGTCACATGCAGACACTCACATACACACACTGTCACACATGCAGACACTCACATACACACACTGTCACACATGCAGACACTCTCACATACACACAGACTGTCACACATGCAGACACTCACATACACACACTGTCACAAATGCAGACACTCTCACATACACACGCTGTCACAAATGCAGACACTCTCACATACACACACTGTCACAAATGCAGACACTCTCACATACACACACTGTCACACATGCAGACACTCACATACACAGACTGTCACAAATGCAGACACTCTCACATACACACACTGCCATACATGCAGACACTCACATACACACACACTGTCACACATGCAGACACTCACATACACACAGACTGTCACATATGCAGACACTCACATACACACACACTGTCACAAATGCAGACACTCTCACATACACACACACTGTCACACATGCAGACACTCACATACACACACACAGTCACACATGCAGACACTCATATACACACACACTGTCACACATGCAGATACAGTCATACACGCAGACTGTCACATATGCAGACACTGTCATACACGCAGACTGTCACATATGCAAACACTGTCATACACGCAGACTGTCACCTATGCAGACACTGTCATACACGCAGACTGTCACATATGCAGACACTGTCATACACGCAGACTGTCACATATGCAAACACTGTCATACACGCAGACTGTCACCTATGCAGACACTGTCATACACGCAGACTGTCACATATGCAGACACTGTCATACACGCAGACTGTCACATATGCAGACACTGTCATACACGCAGACTGTCACATATGCAGACACTGTCATACACGCAGACTATCACATATGCAGACACTGTCATACACGCAGACTGTCACATATGCAAACACTGTCATACATGCAGACTGTCACATATGCAGACACTCACATACACGCAGACTGTCACATATGCAGACACTGTCATACACGCAGACTGTCACATATGCAGACACTGTCATACACGCAGACTGTCACCTATGCAGACACTGTCATACATGCAGACTGTCACATATGCAGACACTCACATACACGCAGACTGTCACATATGCAGACACTGTCATACACGCAGACTGTCACATATGCAGACACTGTCATACACGCAGACTGTCACATATGCAGACACTGTCATACACGCAGACTATCACATATGCAGACACTGTCATACACGCAGACTGTCACCTATGCAGACACTGTCATACATGCAGACTGTCACATATGCAGACACTCACATACACGCAGACTGTCACATATGCAGACACTGTCATACACGCAGACTGTCACATATGCAGACACTGTCATACACGCAGACTGTCACATATGCAAACACTGTCATACACGCAGACTGTCACCTATGCAGACACTGTCATACACGCAGACTGTCACATACGCAGACACTGTCATACACGCAGACTGTCACATATGCAGACACTCTCACATACACACAGACTGTCACAAATGCAGACACTCACATACACACACACTGTCACACATGCACTCACATACACACACACTGTCACACATGCAGACACAGTCATACACGCAGACTGTCACATATGCAGACACACGCACACAGACTGTCACACATGCAGACACTCATATACACACAGACTGTCACATATGCAGACACTGTCATACACGCAGACTATCACATATGCAGACACTGTCATACACGCAGACTGTCACATATGCAGACACTGTCATACACGCAGACTGTCACATATGCAGACATTGTCATACACGCAGACTGTCACATATGCAGACACTGTCATACACGCAGACTATCACATATGCAGACACTGTCATACACGCAGACTGTCACATATGCAAACACTTTCATACACGCAGACTGTCACCTATGCAGACACTGTCATACACGCAGACTGTCACATATGCAGACACTGTCATACACGCAGACTGTCACATATGCAGACACTGTCATACACGCAGACTGTCACATATGCAGACACTGTCATACATGCAGACTGTCACATATGCAGACACTCACATACACACAGACTGTCACATATGCAGACACTGTCATACACGCAGACTGTCACATATGCAGACACTGTCATACACGCAGACTGTCACACATGCAGACACACTCACACATGCAGGAACTATTTTACACTACCTCCCAAGTGTCCTTCTTTGGGAGGGACAGTCCCTCTTTTTGACCCAAGTCCCTCTGTCCCTCTTTACTCCTTAAATGTCCCTTTTTTTGACCTGGAGAATTAATGCATAAATGTGCATTAATAAATTTACTAAATTGCTCCTTACTAAACTATCTGTTTGGTTTTACCTGTATATTAGACAATAACTCCATTATTTGGTGTAATTTGGACCTTAAAATATCTATAATCTGATGATTTATGTACTAATATTTATATGGACATTGAAGCGCAAGAAAAAAAAAGGCTGCAGGGGCTCCAGTAATTATGATTTGGGTGGAGTTAGAGGCGTGGCCTAGTATAAAAAAAAACTGCTGTGATGTGCGCCACACACATTGTCCCTCTTTGCAATTTTCAAAAGTTGGGAGGTATTCATTACATACAGATCCCTTCCTCACCTCCTGGCTCTGTACTGCTTTTTCTGGTGTCCTAAGCCAGGCTCTTCCCTCTCAGCAGCAGGCTCAGGCTCCTCCCCTTCTCAGTAGCCGGGCTCTGTCTCCACAGAGTAGCAGTGGGTCCTTCCTTCCTTCCAGCAGAGCTGCCTCATTGGATGCCAGCCTGTCAGCGCTCGTGAGTAACAGTTTTTAGACCAATCAGCACTCCTGGTCAGTAAGGCTGGGTCCACAAGGTTCTATCTTCCAGAAAATCGCGGCAAAATGCTGTGTTTTTTGCCGCGATTTTGTAAAAAACGGACCCTGTGGACACAGCTTTTAGTCTGAAGTTCAGGAGGGGGGCCCCATTCATGAGTGGACCAGTCCAAGCTTTATGGGCCCCCTCACACGCTGGGCCCCTGTGCAGCTGAACGCTGGGCCCCTATGTCCGCCCCTGAGTCAGACCACACATGGAGTACTGTGTACAGTTCTGGGCTCCTGTGAACAAGGCAGACATAGCAGAGCTGGAGAGGGTTCAGAGGAGGGCAACTAAAGTCATAACTGGAATGGGTGCACTACAGTACCCAGAAAGATTATCAAAATTAGGGTTATTCACTTTAGAAAAAAGACGACTGAGGGGAGACCTAATAACTATACAGTCATGGCCAAAAGTTTTGAGAATGATACAAATATTAATTTTTACAAAGTCTACTGCTTCAGTTTTTATAATGGCAATTTGCATATACTCCAGAATGTTATAAAGAGTGATCAGCTTAACAGCAATTACTTGCAAAGTCAATATTTGCCTAGAAAATGAACTTTATCCCCCAAAACACATTTCAACATCATTGCAGCCCTGCCTTAAAAGGACCAGCTAACATCGTTTCAGTGATTGCACCATTAACACAGGTGTCGATGAGGACAGGGCTGGAGATCAATCTGTCATGATTAAGTAAGAATGACACCACTGGACACTTTAAAAGGAGGCTGGTGCTTGGCATCATTGTTTCTCTTCTGTTAACCATGGTTATCTCTAAAGAAACACGTGCAGTCATCATTGCACTGCACAAAAATGGCCTAACAGGGAAGAGTATCGCAGCTAGAAAGATTGCACCTCAGTCAACAATCTATCGCATCATCAAGAACTTCAAGGAGAGAGGTTCCATTGTTGCCAAAAAGGCTCCAGGGCGCCCAAGAAAGACCAGCAAGCGCCAGGACCGTCTCTTAAAAGTGTTTCAGCTGCGGGATCGGGCTATCAGCAGTGCAGAGCTTGCTCAGGAATGGCAGCAGGCAGGTGTGAGTGCATCTGCACGCACTGTGAGGCGGAGACTCTTGGAGCAAGGCCTGGTCTCAAGGAGGGCAGCAAAGAAGCCACCTCTCTCCAGAAAAAACATCAGGGACAGACTGATATTCTGCAAAAGGTACAGGGAGTGGACTGCTGAGGACTAGGGTAAAGTCATTTTCTCTGATGAATCCCCTTTTCGATTGTTTGGGAAACAGCTTATTCGGAGAAGACGAGGTGAGCGCTACCACCAGTCTTGTCTCATGCCAACTGTAAAGCATCCTGAAACCATTCATGTGTGGGGTTGCTTCTCAGCCAAGGGAATCGGCTCTCTCACAGTCTTGCCTAAAAACACAGCCATGAATAAAGAATGGTACCAGAATGTCCTCCGAGAGCAACTTCTCCCAACCGTCCAAGAGCAGTTTGGCGATCAACAATGCCTTTTCCAGCATGATGGAGCACCTTTCCATAAAGCAAAGGTGATAACTAAATGGCTCAGGGAACAAAACATAGAGATTTTGGGTCTTAATCCCATTGAGAACTTGTGGTCAATCATCAAACAAAAACCTACAAATTCTGACAAAATGCAAGCATTGATTGTGCAAGAATGGACTGCTATCAGTCAGGATTTGGTCCAGAAGTTGATTGAGAGCATGCCAGGGAGAATTGCAGAGGTCCTGAAGAAGAAGGGTCAACACTGCAAATATTGACTTGCTGCATTAACTCATTCTAACTGTCAATATAAGCTTTTGTTACTCATAATATGATTGCAATTATATTTCTGTATGTGATAAAAACATCTGACAAACACACATAAAAACCAGAGGGCAGCAGATCATGTGAAAATATAATATTTGTGTCATTCTCAAAACTTTTGGCCATGACTGTATATAAATATATCAGGGGTCAGTACAGAGATCTCTCCCATCATCTATTTATCCCCAGGACTATGACTGTGAGAAGGGGACATCCTCTGAGTCTGGAGGAAAGAAGGTTTGTACACAAACATAGAAGAGGATTTTTTACGGTAAGAGCAGTGAGACTATGAAACTCTCTGCCTGAGGAGGTGGTGATGGTAAGTTCGCTAAAAGAGTTCAAGAGAGGCCTGGATGTATTTCTGGAGGGTAATAATATTACAGGTTATACATTGCCTTGCGAAAGTATCCGCCCCCTGGAACTTTTCAACCTTTTGCTACATTTCAGGCTTCAAACAAAAAGATATAACATTTAAAATTTTTGGTGAAGAATCAACAACAAGTGGGTCACAATTGTGAAGTGGAATGAAATTTATTGGATCATTTAAACTTTTTTTGTAATAATAAAACTGAAAAGTTGGGCGTGCAAAATTATTCGGCCCACTTGCATTAATACTTTGTTGTGCCACCTTTTGCTGCGATTACAGCTGCAAGTCGCTTGGGGTATGTCTCTATCAGTTTTGCACATCTAGAGACTGAAATTCTTGCCCATTCTTCCTTGCAAAACAGCTCGAGCTCTTTGAGGTTGGATGGAGAGTGTTTATGAACAGCAGTTTTCAGCTCTTTCCACATATTCTCAGTTGGATTCAGGTCTGGACTTTGACTTGGCCATTCTAAGACCTGGATATGTTTATTTTTGAACCATTCCATTGTAGATTTTGCTTTATGTTTGGGATCATTGTCTTGTTAGAAGATAAATCTCCGTCCTAGTCTCAGGTCTTTTGCAGACTCCAACAGGTTTTCATCCAGAATGGTCCTGTATTTGGCTCCATCCATCTTCCCATCAATTTTAACCATCTTCCCTGTCCCTGCTGATGAAAAGCAGGCCCAAACCATGATGCTGCCACCACCATGTTTGACAGTGGGGATGGTGTGTTCAGGGTGATGAGCTGTGTTGCTTTTATGCAAAACATATCGTTTTGCATTGTTTCCAAAAAGTTGGATTTTGGTTTCATCTGACCAGAGCACCTTCTTCCACATGTTTGGTGTGTCTCCCAGGTGGCTTGTGGCAAACTGTAAACCAGACTTTTTATGGATATCTTTGAGAAATGGCTTTCTTCTTGCCACTATTCCATAAAGGCCAGATTTGTGAAGTGTTCAACTGATTGTTGTCCTATGGACAGACTCTCCCACCTCAGCTGTAGATCTCTGCAGTTCATCCAGAGTGATCATGGGCCTCTTGGCTGCATCTCTGATCAGTCTTCTCCTTGTTTGAGATGAAAGTTTAGAGGGACGGCCGGGTCCGGGTAGATTTGCAGTGGTCTGATACTCCTTCCATTTCAATATGATCGCTTGCACAGTGCTCCTTGGGATGTTTAAAGCTTGGGAAATCTTTTGGTATCCAAATCCGGCTTTAAACTTCTCCACAACAGTATCATGGACCTGCCGGGTGTGTTCATTGGTCTTCATGATGCAGAACCCTGAGACTATCACAGAGCAGGTGCATTTATACAGAGACTTGATTACACACAGGTGGATTCTATTTCTCTTCATCAGTCATTTAGGACAACATTGGATCATTCAGAGATCCTCAATGAACTTCTGGAGTGAGTTCTCTGAACTGAAAGTAAATGGGCCGAATAATTTTGCATGCCCAACTTTTCAGTTTTATTATTACAAAAAAAGTTTAAATGATCCAATAAGTTTCATTCCACTTCACAATTGTGACCCACTTGTTGTTGATTCTACACCAAAAATTTAAAATGTTATATCTTTTTGTTTGAAGCCTGAAATGTGGCAAAAGGTTGAAAAGTTCCAGGGGGACGAATACTTTCGCAAGGCACTGTAGTTACTAGAGATGGGTTGTTGGTCCAGGGAGTTATTCTGATTGCCTGATTGGAGTCGGGAAGGAATTTTTTCCCCTAAAGTGAGGAAAATTGGCTTCTACCTCACAGGGTTTTTTTTGCCTTTCTCTGGATCAACTTGCAGGATAACAGGCCAAACTGGATGGACAGATGTCTTTTTTCGGCCTTATAAACTATGTTACCATGTTACTAATAATAAATACTACTAATAAATATATTGCTAGATTTGTAATTTTTGTTTTTAAGAATTGTGATTTCCTTGATTAAAGGAGCTTACCAGGACTTCGATATTGATGACCTATCCTCAGGACAGATCATCAATATCATATTGGTGGGAACCAGGCACCTGGTACACCAACGATCAGCTGTTTGGGGCAGTTTCTGGCAGAGGAGCCTATATAGTAGACAGAAAGGGAGCTGAGTTGCAACACCCCAGCACAGCCGTGATCAACAAGGGGGTGGCTTAGTTGGAAAGGAGGCGTGATTTCAGATGCAACTTTTTGCACCAAAATGGCGTAAAAATCTGAAAGAAAATAAAAGATAAGCAGGCTATAGATGTGCCAGGTTTATCATACAACCTCAGCCTGGTGCATTTAAAGACTCCGGGGGTCATTTATTATGACAGGTGTTTTAGATACCGACCTTAATATCCCCTATAGCTGGCGGTGAACCCACCAGAGTCATGTAGAGGTACCGGCCTCTACATAACTTCGGCTGATCCACCGCCAATTCTAAATGTAAGACAGCTTCCTACATTTAGCAGGAGGTTATTACTGCTTGGGCCACTATGTCTGGGGGCCTGATCCAAAATTTGCCCTGGGACCCATAGGACTCTACTTACATCACTGTCTATCCTGTCTAAATGACTCTAAATCTGACCCACAAAGTCCAAAGAACAGCACTAGTGTACAAGTAACAGTTACATAGTGTATCAATAACATACAAAACACACATACGTAAAAATGTCATCAAGTGTCCAGATGATAATACCTAGTGCCCAGTGCATCTGACAACTATGACTTCATACATGTTTTTCTCAAGGTCATCTGTGGGTCCCTATGGTCCTATGTTACTGACACCCCAAGGGTACTGCTTTCCACTAATGCCCTAAACCTGCATACTTCCTTTAGCTATAGTGGAAGCAGGGGAAGAGGCTGCGACAGGCCCTGAACTCAGAAGGGCCATACCCAGAAGGAAGACTGAAAGATTTTATTGTCAGGACCCTTTTAAAAGTATTACACATTGACATTATACTCAGTGACGGTATATACAATGATATGACATACAGTATATATGTGTAGGAAACAGATGGAGCGGCTGCCTGGCCTGGTCTGCGAGAGGGTTGCATGGGAGGATGAGGTTGCCCGGGGGGGTGTTTCATTCAAAAGTTTGCTGTACTATTTACCCCACTGCTTCCATAGCAAATCCCAGGGTCATATATGATACATTACATTGATTGTATGATTACACATACATTTTGTTCATCATGACCTTGGATAAAGGTGTAGCTTTCAATGTAATATAAATTGTTGCTACTGCAGTACCCTAGAGCCATATCTGCAAATGGCTTGTTATCCAATGTTATGTTATGTTATGTATTGCAATTTGATATACCCAGCATAGCTGTGCATGTATGGCGCAACCAGGTTTACTACTCCTGGTTCAGCCTTTTGCAGGAGGTTAGGTGTGGATCCAAAATCCACCCTAGCTGGAGTCAGTCTAGATTGGAGTTTGAAAGAGAGAGGAAGCTTTTGCTAATGCTCTCTCTCCTTAAGCCCTAGAGCCACAGATACTCACAGATCTCTGCAAGAAATGGAAGAGAAAGAAAGGAAGATAAAGGAAAACTTAGAATCTGCATGGCCAAGCATAGGAGTCAGCAAGGAACAGTATCCTGCTATTACAGCCATCCTGACTTTGCTGCTGTGAAGGACACCGTTAAGACACCCTTCACACTTGGACATGTCCTGACCAGGCTTGCCTTCAAGACCTTGTATCCTATAGTGGACATTACAACCATTATTGCCAAGGTTCTGTTGCTAGCCATAGATTCTACTGAGAGAGACTTTAGCAAAATAGAAAGGAAAGATGTACCAAAACTCCCATTTTGCACTTGAGTAAAGACAGACAATTCTTCTACCTCTGGCCTGGTTTTATGACTTCTACACCATACACTGGCCATTTCACGTTACACTTCTGTGGGTGCACGCTCATTTCACTTTCATCCTCCGCTTAAACTCCTCTTTGACTCAATGCACTACAACATCCTACTATTCCAGTGAAATCCCTGCTACAGAAATGTGTCTGAGCCTCTTTGTGACAGTACACAACATACCATGGTATAATATACATTTTCACAGTATATATGCACATACATAAGCATTAAAGGGGTATTCCCATCTCACAAATGTAGTTTGTATAGTTAGATATAGCCATACCAATATTATTACTAATAGAATGTATTTATATAAAATGTACCATTTAGAAGATTTGCCTATTTGTATAGGCATTGTCCCACACACATCAGTCAGGCCGTTGCCCCTAGTTACGGCCACTGCGGCCATGTAGTAGTGGTGGTCGGCTTGCTCTTGTTCAAACCTGCTCTGAGGTAACTGCTGTATTGTGAATGCACATTACATGAACATGCGGAGACACATCTTAGGGTTGTAGCATTTTTGTCTGCTTTTCCAAAACACAGAGAAACGGATCCTGTTCCAAGATCAATTCATCTCTATGGAGCAGGATCCGTTCATAAAGTCTGTGTTTTGGACGGATCCTGACCATTGGACTGGTAGCGTCCAAAACTCAGATGTGAAAGTGCTCTAAGATGTGTCTGCGCATGCTCATGCAATGTGCGTTCACAATACAGCAGTTACCTCAAAGCGGGTTTGAAAAGGAGCAAGCCGGCCACCACTACTACATGGCCGCTGTGGCCGTAACTAGGGGCAACGGCCTGACTGATGTGTGTGGGACAATGAAAATACAAATAGGGAAATCTTCTAAACGGTACATTTTATATAAATACATTCTATTAGTAATAATATTGGTATGGCTCTATCTAACTATACTATTTGTGAGATGGGAATACCCCTTTAATTCATTTCATTCAGTCTGTGAATTTGTAACTGATTCATTCCATTTCTGGCCAAATAATTGTTTGGGGTTGTTTGCTTTAACCTTTTGTCAGATTTCCTTTGCAATATGCCAGCAGGCAGAGGTAAGAGAGGATAATCCTATAATTGAGGCTTGTCCAACAGAGCATGTAGGGTATACAATATATACATGTGACAGATTTGTTAGAGAAATTTCTGTGACTGAAAATCAGTGCTATTCAACTGATTTTGGCTATTTTGGTGGCAAGCACATGGATTTCTGCAAGCCCCATTCCGTTAAATAGGCAGTAGAAGAAATATCCACAAAAAAACCTGCTGCATGCTAATATACCTCACAGGGGTTGTCCAAAATTGTGATATGGATGACCTATTCTCACAGCCCCATCAATCAGCTGTTCCAAAATAGCTTCAGCATTGGAACTACGCAGCACTGTCCATTGTGTAGTTTTCATTGGTACGATTTTGATCTCTTTTTTTATTCATTTTTTTTTTTAGACAAATATGGAAAGAAACAGCAATTCTTCCGCAATTCTTTTTATAGCATTCACTGTACAGGATAAATGACATGATAATTGTATAGTGCAGGTTATTACGGATGCAGCAGAACCAAATATGTGGAAGGGATTTTATTTTTCCAATTTATTCCATTGGAAAAAATGTAGCATTTGTTTAACTTACAGATTTTTTATATTTAATAAAACTTGACTTTGACAAGCGATCTTCTGCTCCCTCCTATAATACACTGTGCTGCTTATGCAGTACAGTATATTATACTGTCAGTATGATACTGACAGGCACTTCTGCACCTCTAGCACAGCCTAATAGAAAGGCACTGCAGGCAGACTTGTGAGCCTTCATTAGACCCCCGGCTGCCAAACTAAGACATCAATACCCTGCCATCCCATCTGCAGTGGTGCCGGTGCTTGAAAGACTGAGCCCCATCCTGCCAAACCACTCAGATAACACGGCTGCTATTGAATGTCTCATTTAAAGGGTAAAATGGGCCTGATTGGCGCTTCCGACGATTTAGGCCATTAAAGCAGGAGCCGGACTGCAATGGGAGAGCCAAGCTCCTGATCTCCGCTGCATGGGGAACACATATAAAAAGGAACGGGCCTAGCCTAAGGCCCCTTAGTGACCTTTTCATCTGCCTCTCTATAGGGAAAATACTTGCTAGATTTTTGCCAGAGCAAATTTGTATGTGAAGGAAGCCTTATACTGCCTCCTTCAACCAGCTTCCATTCCTCCCATGATCAGCTACTGGTCTATTATTTGCAATACCAGATGTAGTGGTGACATGATGCCCTGACATTTGACCTTGACAGCCAATCACTGCCCTTAGTTATGACATCAGTAAGGTTGAGATCAAAGCAGCCGGTTATTTTTATAATCTATAACTGAGCAGAACTATGGAAATGATTGATGTGAAGATGGCCTAAAATGTACTGCAAGTTTGTACCATTTTGCACACTTGAAGTAAAGGAATTTGGACAATGCATTATTGATAGAAGAATTCCCAGAAAACAAGCTAACTGTGGGGTTTCCTGCTGCTGGGACCTCCAGTAATCAGCTGTAATGTGCGTGAGGAACCTGGCAGCAAGTGGTTATTTTCCATAGAGACATCACGCATTGTACACTGTGTAATGTAGGGACAAGCTGGGTCCTCCAGAGAGAAGGGCCTCAACTCTTTAGAGAGATTATAACTGTTTTACCTGTAAAATAGTCTTCATAGACAATCATATTCTTTAAAGGGATTATCTTAATACATACACTGGTGTACACCATCATGCATGTTAGGTTATTGACCACATCAACAACCTCTGAATAAAAACTGGCTAGTGAAATGACCCCTTAAAGCGGAATTCCAAGACTTTAATATTGATGGCTTATCCTCAGTTAGGCCATCAATATCTGATCGGTGGGGTCTGACATCCCGCAGTCCTGACAATCAGCTGTTCTAGGGTCACTATGGCACCTTGATGCAAATCATAATCCGCTACACCATAGATGGAGCTGTGTAATTTGTGCTGGAGACACCCCAAAACTGTGTGGGGTGTCAGACCCACTGATTTGATATTGATGGCCTATTCTGAGGATAGGCCATCAGTATGAAAATCTTGGAATACTACTAAAGGATAATTAAAATCTTAAAATGAAGATATTCATAAGGTCCACGGCTCATTCAGTTATCCTTTCTATGTTATCATACAGAAACAACCTGGTAAGGGTAGGTTCACATCTGCATTGGCGGCTTTGTTCTACTAGGCCTCCAGACTTTTTTAGCTGGATCAAACAGTGGTACCCCAAATGGACCTCCATTATAGTCAATGAGGTCTGTTCGGTTCCGTTCAGTTATGTGATGAATACAACATGTCCATTCTAACAGAGCAGAACAACAGAAATTGCTACTGCTGGTGTGAACCCTGCCTATTATGATCTTGGTTACTTTGTAATAGACTCTGCAAAAAAAAACAAAACATCTTACTCTGTTTTGTGTGTGTCAATCTTGTGAAAAAGTTCACTCAGTTCTTCAGCACTTAGGATCCCATCGGCAAAATAGGCTTTGAACTCTTCAAAAGAAAGTTTTCCATCATCTGCAGTAAAAGAAGAATATTATATGATTTGGGCAAAAACACGAGCAAAAAGCTTTAGGAGAACGTAGAGTACAGAGCGATAGACTGCAGGATATCTGATGTGCAAACATGAGGGAGAGCAAAGAGAGTAAAAATGACAGAAACAAGAGTCAGATATAATAAAAGAAGCAGTAGTCAACGACAAGACATCCATCCAGGTCACATGCAGAGAGCAGCCCCCTGCAAAAGGCACAAGCTGACTTCTTTTGAGGGCATCATTGGCTGGTCATTTAGGGGGCATCTATGACTGAGACACTCTGAGGTCATCAAGGGCAAGAACTCTGTGGGAGCTTCCGAGTCACAAATAGGAGAGTCTAAGGTGTGTGTTACACCAACAGATTATCTGACAGATTTTCTGACCAATCATTGGTCAGATGGCCGTTTATACACTATTGATCTGATTGGCCAGAAATTGGTCAGACAATCTGTTGTTCAGACAAATCCAACATGTATTTCCTGCAGGATCCACAGCACAAATCTAAGGGTTTGAATGCCACATATTTATAGCTTGATCTGCAGATCAGACCACAGTTTAGCCCCATTCTCCACCATGGAAGATGAGTGGCAGTGTGAATTCCCATTGAGGTACAATGGGAAGTGGAATAGACATCTGTTCAGCAGATTTCTGTACCAAAATGGAAAATGTCCCATGTGAAGATGCCCCATGACTGAGTAACTTTACCATATTACGTGGCCGTACCCTAAGGCCCCTTTCACACAAGCGAGTTTTCCGCGCGGGTGCAATGCTAGATGTGAACAAATGGCACCTGCACTGAATCCTGACCCATTAATTTCAATGGGACTGTATACATAAGCGTTTTATTTCACGCAACACTTCTGCGCTGCGTGAAAAACGCAGCCTGTTCTATATTCTGCATTTTTCACGCAGCCCTGACCCCATAGAAGTGAATGGAGCTTCAGTGAAAAACGCATTGCATTTGGAAGCAAGTGCGGATGCAATGCGTTTTTCACTGATGGTTGTTAAGAGATGTTGTTTGTAAGGGCTCTTTCACATGAGTGGATGCCGTCCAAGGAATCCACTGCGTGTAAGAAAGCCAAGCCCCGTGCAGGACAGCAGACACAGAGCATTAACATGATTGATAATGCACTGTGCCTGTGACAACTTTATCTCACTGTGATTTTGTAGTAAAATCATGTTCTGTGTCTCTGCTGTCCTGCACGGGGCTTGGCTCTCTTACACGTAGCAGATTCCTCGGATGGCATCCACTCGTGTAGAAGAGCCCAAAACCTTCAGTTTTTTATCATGTGCGTGAAAAACGCATCCAAACGCAATGCACCCGCACTGAAAAAACTGAACGCAGACAAAACTGATTGAATTTGCTTTCAAAATGGTGCGAGTTTCCCTAAACGCACCCTGAACGCATCTGGACCTAATCTGTCACGCTCGTGTGAAAGGGGCCTAGGGCATTGATGGAAGTCTCCGAGGCAAGCACTGATAAGGGTACCTCATCCATTTGAGGGCGAAGAGGCTGCCGCAGCCATCTTGCTTGAAGATACAGCGTAAAATTTCGCGCAGCACATGATGATGTCATCAAGTTGCCCGTGGTGATGTCATACGTCACCACGTACAAGATTATACGCGGGATCTTCAAGCAATAAAATGGATGACATAAGATTTTTTTTTCCTGCCATTTCAGGGAAAATAAATTAATTACCACGAAACATGAGGAAATGCGACTTTCTTACTAATGGAATTTTCTCCGAAATTCAAATCGAAGTCCACTTCGTGAACTTTAATTCGCTCAACACTATTGGTTGGCTTACTTTGAGACTGATTTTTATTCCAGAATTGTGGTATAATTTTGGCACTAAATGCTGCATATTGGGCCTTGCCTCCTATCCACAAAGCAAAAGCACCTTTCCCATAAGCCTTGTCAGACTACGTGCAGATAACTCCTGTAAACCTAGATACGCCACATTCTGCCACTTTTTCCTGCACTTGATGCCGGAATCTGCGTGCAATTACATTAGTAAATGTGGCCAGTATGTTTTAACACACGCCATGCACTAAAATAAAACACATATTTGTACTGCATGTAATTACCATAGATGTCTAATACAACATCTAGAGGTGGCGTTTCCATAAAAAATACTATAAAAACGCATGAATACGGATGCCAAAAATACCAAACAAAGACCATGTGAATCCACTGTAAAGGTCCGTTTTTTACATTGCATGAATAGGGTTTTAACAAACTCCATTCGCTCACATTGCCATACATCTGCCACAGACTGTGCAGGAATGCAGCTGACTTTCTCTGTACAGAGGGGAGGTAACCAGTTGGGGGGTGTCCCTGCACAGTCTGACAATGGCAGCACTGATTGGATAGAGTCAGACTGTGCAGGTACACCCCCCAACTGGTTACCTCCCCTCTGTACCCTTACTGCAGACTAATAGCAATTCATTCATAACTTCTAGTAGAAATAATAAAGGAATGGCTCAACATACAGACATAACAATAGATGCTCCAGAATTGTTATTACATGGGGGATGCATGAAGCTATTAAAACAGGCATGTCAGGAGTGGTGAAAGGTCCTCTTTAAATGCCCTACTTTCATGACATAATATCACTGTAGAGTGAACTTCTATTTTGGGGTACATACGACTTTTTGATCGCTTTTTATTTTGCTTTTTGGAGAGCAGGATAAAGAAAAGGCAGCAACTCTGCCATTTCTTTTTGGGTTTTGGTTTTTCAGTATACACAGTTCAGGAAAAATGACATAGTAACTTTATTCAACTTGGCAGTACTATTACAGAGACACCAATTTTATAAAGTATTTTTTTAACGTTTTACCACTGTTTGAAAAAAAGTTTCTGTGTCACCATTTTTCAAGAGTCATTTATTTTTTTTTTACATTTTACTGGCGATGTTCTTGTGTGAGAGCTTGTTTTTAAGAGAAAGGGTCATGTTTTCACTGGTTTATATTTTTTAAGGGGTTCAAAAGACGGGGTAGATCACGTGATACTTTTATAAAGCAGGTTGTTACGTATGCGCCAGTACAAAATATATATATATTTTTTTATTTTTGTACAGTTTTACACAATAAAAGTATGTTTGAAAGGAAAATCATGTATTTGTGTTGCCATTTTCTGAGAGTCATTTTCATTTTTCTGGCGATGGTCTTGTGTGAGGGCTCGATTTTTGTGGGATTAGGTGACATTTTCATTGTTACCATTTTGGGGTAGATAGTACTTTTAAATATTTTTTTTTTTTTCTTTTAATTAGTTTTTTTTTTTCACCTAATGAGATCATGTGATACAGTAGCAGTACGGCGCAGGCCTTAAGTCCGGTTTGGCTGCAACGTACATGCACAGCTCCGGTCCGGTAGGAGTTAAAGGGGTATTCCCATCTCACAAATGTAGTTTGTATAGTTAGATATAGCCATACCAATATTATTACTAATAGAATGTATTTATATAAAATGTACCGTTTAGAAGATTTGCACAGGCATTGTCCCACACACATCAGTCAGGCCGTTGCCCCTAGTTACAACCACCGTGGCCTTGTAGTAGTGGTGGCCGGCTTGCTCTTTTTCAAACCCGCTCTGAGGTAACTGCTGTATTGTGAATGCGGAGACACATCTTAGGGTTGTAGCATTTTTGTCTGCGCTTCCAAAACACAGAGAAATGGATCCTGTTCCAAGATCAATTCATCTCTATGGAGCAGAATCCGTTTATAAAGTCTGTTTTGGACGGATCCTGACCATTGCGTTTTGGACTGCTAGCGTCCAAAACGCAGATGTGAAAGTACCCTAAGATGTGTCTCTGCATGCTCATGTAATGTGCGTTCACAATACAGCAGTTACCTCAGAGCGAGTTTAAAAAGGAGCAAGCAGACCACCACTACTACATGGCCGCGGTGGTCGTAACTAGGGGCAACGGCCTGACTGATGTGTGTGGGACAATGCCTATACAAATAGGAAAATCTTCTAAACTGTACATTTTATATAAATACATTCTATTAGTAATAATATTGGTATGGCTATATCTAACTATACAAACTACAATTGTGAGATTGGAATACCCCTTTAATTTTACTGTGTTCAAATGTTGTGATTTACTGTTAAAGCATTTATTTCTTTGTGCACTAATCATACCTAATGGCAATGTATGGACAACAAATAGTTACCTAGCTGGCAGACCTGGATAAGTCACCAGGGTGATGGACTTGGTCCAGCCCCTGGTTAGTTATTGAGTGTTAACTGAGAGAAGCTACAAGCAAGACCTACATGTGAGCTCCTGCAGAGTAGCCCCAGATGGAAGCCTCATCCAGGAGATTCCACTCCTGAGACTGAAGAGCTGCTAAATTACTTAACTGAAAAAATACCTCTGAGGATACGAGAATAGACAACGATAGAAGGTAAAGAATCATCAAGGCTATGCACTGGATTCAGACAGTAAGGTAATGCTCATTTGTGGCATTAAATACTTTACTGCTGTGTAAAAGGTTAATTGCCTCGGTAATCCACCACATTTTGAGACAGCCTATCCATCTTAATCTAAAATCTGCACCCCTCAGCCCGTGAATTGCTTTTGGTAAGATTGCAAAAAGTATTTAGAGTGAGACTCAGGGACTACTATCATCATCATCGCTGCTTCCCATACAGTGTCGGACTGGGGTGCCTAGAGCCCACCAGTGAACTTTGTTTTGGGTGCCCACCGTACAGAGACCCCCGGAGCCATAGGCAAAGGGGGACATGACTTTGGGAGGGGGGGATCTATAACGCCTGCATTTTATTTATATACAGTGAATATATTGATTTAAGCAGGGTGGTCCACTTTAAGGAGAGTGCATGTGGTGCCTAGTGTCACTGTGAGGAGGAGGGAGGGGATTAGGAGTAGATGTCACTTCCTGTCTTTCCCCTCTCTCCCTCTTTATCTCACCAGAAGTACAGCAGGTAACATGTCTGCAGCCTCAGGGAGTAGAAAGTTGGGGTCACTATATTATAACACTTTTCTGTGACCACATACACCTCAGATATCAAGCTCTAGTGTAGGATTATCTTCTACATTATATAAGGGATTATTACCTCATGGATTACAGTTATCAGGAGCTCATGTAATCACCATGTATCTGCTCCCAGTTACCTCACACACTGCAGACATGGCTGATGTGGTGTATATGTCAACATTTGTACCTCACACACTGGATATACGGATGCTGAATAGCATATGAGAGGATTATTACCTCACACATCATGTACCAGTGTAGCATCAGCTTCTACATCATGTATGAGAGGATTATTACCTCATGGTACACAGTTACCACAGGAGTTCATGCAGTCTCCATGTCTCCTGTATTTCCTCCCAGTTATCACACAAGCTGCAGACATGTTTGATTTCTTATATTTGGGAGCATTATTATCTCACACTGGATAGTTGGATGCTGAATAGCACATGTCAGCGTTATCCTCCTCACATATTGTGGACATGGGTTGTGTATTGCCTCATGGAGTCAGGTAGTCACCATGTCTCCTCATGTCTCTGCTCTTAGTTACCTCACACACTGCAGACATGTTGGATTTATGGTATATGGGTATCAGGGCTGATATATCATGCATTACTGCTCTTCATGTGTGATATCTGCCATTACTATCTGGTAGGAGGACACATATATTACAGACACTGGTGAGAGAAGAGCACAGCAGGCAGGAGAGATGGCATTGATAACATGAGATATAGAGACTGCACTAATAATAATGTCCTATATTTACTATATACTGACCCTGCTGGGTGCAGGTTACTACCCCCACCCCCTTTTTTTTTGGGTAATAGTGGCCCTGCAGTGTACTGATCACTAGTTACTCCTATGTATGGAGTCCAGTCATCCTGATATCATGCGGTGTGTGCTGCCTCGGTGTGGTGTCCCCCCCTGTATATGCTGTGTATGGAGACTGGTGTCACTGATATATCACTGCTCTGTACTGAGCACATGCTGTATATACTGCCTCAGTGTAACACGCTGTATATACTGCCTCAATGTAACATGCTGTATATACTGCCTCTGTGTAATGTCCCCTGTACGGGGTATGGAGGCTGGTAATATGTATAACCTGCATGTAAGTCATTGTATTTATGGCACTAGATGGTATCTTGTATATTAATGGTCACCTCAGGTATATACATATATATTCTGTCCTGCATGATGTTTTGATTGTGGGTAAGATTTTTCTGAAATGTATCCCCCCACATCTTATGATTAAATCACAGAGACAGCACAAGGTATACCCCCATGTATCTGCAGATCCCCCTTTTTATTGATTTGACACACAATGTATTCCTACACGGTACTGTACAGTATATGTCTATTGTACAGTATATGTCTATAGGAGGATTACTACATGTATGTTATATACAGTGTATTACCGGACTGCACTGTACAGTATATAGCTATAGGAGGATTACTACATGTATGTTATATACAGTGTATTACCGGACTGCACTGTACTGTATATGGCTATGGGGGGATTACTACATGTATGTTATATACAGTGTATTACCGGACTGCACTGTACAGTATATAGCTATGGGAGGATTACTACATGTATGTTATATACAGTGTATTACCGGACTGCACTGTACTGTATATGGCTATGGGGGGATTACTACATGTATGTTATATACAGTGTATTACCGGACTGCACTGTACAGTATATAGCTATGGGAGGATTACTACATGTATGTTATATACAGTGTATTACCGGACTGCACTGTACTGTATATGGCTATGGGGGGATTACTACATGTATGTTATATACAGTGTATTACCGGACTGCACTGTACAGTATATAGCTATGGGAGGATTACTACATGTATGTTATATACAGTGTATTACCGGACTGCACTGTACGGTATATAGCTATGGGAGGATTACTACATGTATGTTATATACAGTGTATTACCGGACTGCACTGTACTGTATATGGCTATGGGGGGATTACTACAGTTATATACAGTGTATTACCGGACTGCACTGTACTGTATATGGCTATGGGGGATTACTACAGTTATATACAGTGTATTACCGGACTGCACTGTACAGTATATAGCTATGGGAGGATTACTACATGTATGTTATATACAGTGTATTACCAGACTGCACTGTACAGTATATAGCTATGGGAGGATTACTACATGTATGTTATATACAGTGTATTACCGGACTGCACTGTACGGTATATGGCTATAGGAGGATTACTACATGTATGTTATATACAGTGTATTACCGGACTGCACTGTACGGTATATGGCTATGGGGGGATTACTACATGTATGTTATATACAGTGTATTACCGGACTGCACTGTACGGTATATGGCTATAGGAGGATTACTACATGTATGTTATATACAGTGTATTACCGGACTGCACTGTACGGTATATAGCTATAGGAGGATTACTACGTGTATGTTATATACAGTGTATTACCAGACTGCACTGTACTGTATGCAGCTATAGGTGGGATTACTACATGCAGCTAACATACACCTGTTAGATGTGAATAATGCATTATTGCACTGTATGTGTATCTAATAGGAGAGCATTTCTTGGCTGCAGTCAGACAACAGGGGTCTTTATATATATATTAAAACTGTACACTTATAAAATAAAAAGCCCTCCTGTGCTAAGGTATCAGTGGGATACACTTTGTAGCAACATTCATCTGGTGGGCCTTCCAATTTGCACAATGCTGGTGAAGGCGAAAGAGGCGGTGCTGGTGGAGGGGCACCCATCTTATGTATGGGCCCCTGGGGTGGAGGTGTACACGGCTCTTACGGTGGATGGTATTTATATCCCTACTGGGCTGAGGTCTCAGTGGGATATGGCTTGGGGCAACATTCAGCTGGAGGGCCTTCGAATCGGCGCGTTGCGGTTGAAGGCAAAGAAGTGGTGCTGATGTTGTTGGTGGCCCAAGTCCGGAGGGGTAACCATCTCAGGTATGGCCCCCTGGTGTGGAGGGGTAACCATCTCAGGTATGGCCCCCTGGTGTGGAGGGGTAACCATCTCAGGTATGGCCCCCTGGTGTGGAGGGGTAACCATCTCAGGTATGGCCCCCTGGTGTGGAGGGGTAACCATCTCAGGTATGGCCCCTAGGTGTGGAGGGGTAACCATCTTCAGGATGGCCCCCTGGTTGCCGTGATACACCTCTATATATTAGACCCCGTTAGGGTATATCCCTGGGGTTCTGGGAATCATATTTTCATGCCTGTAGAACCAATTAAATCCCCCGAGCCAGTGAATCGCGGCGGGGTAGATTATTTCAAAAAACCTAAAGACAGGTATGTTTTGATGATATCTGTAGCTTCAAGGATCCATTTCTAGTAACTTATGACTTTGTGTTAAAGATGTTTAATGCTTTTCTTACCCACCTCATGCTTCTTCAATGATCTCTATGAGGATCATGCAGATTCAGCGTGGAATGACACATTAAAACATGGAGTTCATCAAAGCTCCAGTGCTGGATTTTGGAGAATATATGCAAAACTTTGGGCTTCTCTGAAGGGCAGTCCCTGTGAAGCCATATAGATATATTATTATTTATATTATAATATCCTGGGTACACCTAAGTAGATTCCTAGGTGAGCAGAGAGTGGTGTTATCTTCTGCATGTACATATACGGCGGCATATAAATGGTGCTGGCTCATGTATAGCTACAGACCTGCTGGACAAGAGCATCACCTTTTGTTCGAGGATGGAGAAGACAAAGAGTGATTGGAGAAGGTATCAGGATATCCACTATGTCATTGTTGGTGCTGTTATTTTATCTTCCACACAGGAACTAACCTACTTTCCTTTTATCTATCCTCTTTATGTCTTTCCTGTCAGTAGTATATATATATATATATACATATATATATATATAGGAGATATTATATCCCGGAGATAGTGGGTGAATTATGAGCATTGTGCTTGGCTATACAGTTCTGGGGGCAGGCGTGCAGTATTTTGGGGCGTAGCAGCAAGGCATATTATGCAATGTAATACATGCACACATAAGAAAGCATGACTGCAGATATTTCTCTAGTTGGGAAATATATCATCAATACTGTATTTTGGGAATCAGCTCCCATGATTATGCAAATCATGGTTACCCAGTAGCGATTTTACTGTACCTTCTTAGGGGTTTACCATACTGTCTCTCTTTAGTTCCTGTATCCCTTGCCACATTTAGTCATGCTGGGCTGGTCAATTTTACTTTGTCACTTACCCGCTGATTTTATCTAGAAAGTGGCTGTTATCGGAAGTCTCTCAATATATATCTATTATATATAATGTTGTGAAATGCTTTAGGATGAAGATGCTCTGAGAAACATTGCTTATTTGTTGGTGGGGGTCGAGTCCATTTGAGGTGTCAAACGGCCTCTCTGTGGCGGTGGAGGAGTCAAGTGGAAGTTGCAGGCAAGTTATTGGTGGACTCATTTTAACTAAAAGAGGATTTTAAACCTCATGGTGGTGAACAGGCTGAGCTCTGGAAGTGGCCGGCCTGAGGGATGTCTTAATGGTTACGTCATCCAGGGGCGGGCACGGTGGTGAAGCACAGGAGTGAGGATCTTCAGTAGGGTCAGAGCGTGCCACCCCTTCATTGCTGTCTGGCCGGGTGCCAATGTCAGACAGCTCGGGATCTTGCTGTATTTGTGAATCCCAGGCCTAGCACATCACCTGACTCCTCCTCTGATTGTTTATTCCTGCGATTTAAATAAAGCTGTGGCCATTTTGACACCATAAAAATGTGTTTTGTGGATTTATTCCAAACACCGTGTTTAGTTCGGGTTGGCTTACAATGAAGTGAAGGTCCATCCCATATCCATAAGTCAAGATACATTCAATTATTACCTTCTCACACAGCAGCAAGATGCTACCAGATGATTAAATATGGGGGTCTCTGCAGCAACTTTGAGAAGGTAGGTCCTGGGGAGAAGAGGACACTGGCAGCTTTCCTCTATACCTAGAAGTCATCTCAGCTCTGATTGTGTCTATAATAATAAACTGAGGAGTTTCTTTAATAATCTATCAAGTTTTTATAAGAACATAGACTGGTGGAGGTGCTGTACTTTGAATATATGTATGTAGTGCAGTAAGTCTACTGTGTTATGTGCCACTTGTGCAGGGGGTGGGAGACTAGGGGCCCACCGGGGAAATCATCTGTACCCCTGTGGGCCTGTCTGAGCCTGCCAATAAATGTCATGTGAACAGACCCTAATTGTCACAGCTTCTAACATTAGATACAGCTGGTGGCAGCTGAAGGATGGAATTGAGTGTATGCAATGCCTTCAGTAGGCATTGGACAGAAAAATAAAAAACAAACAAACAGCAGGTGGCGCTATACAGACACATTTTATTGTATGGCTTACTGGCAATACTACATTTTTAATTACATGCAATTACAAAAGTGTTCAGACCCAGGTGCTACAGTAGTTTGAAAATTTTGTGGGACACTCCTCTTAAATAATAGGTTCTCTTGTTGGGAATGCATGATATCCCCGGCTGCCGTGTTTTCTGAAAGGAGAGTAGAATACCACAGGTCACTGCGGGGAGATTCTCATTAATCAAATAATCGTTCATCTGACATCTAATTTCAGGAAAGTGGATGAAGAAAGGAATATTAATCCTGTAATGTATAGGTCGGCTGGCACCTGACCCCAAGGATTATGCAGAATGACATAAAGAACCCAGAACTTTAAGATGAACGCAAGCAGACTTTTGATAATTTTGGTCATCCTTAAAGGGATACACACAGTAGTTATGCCCCCTTTGTGCCCCCCACACAGTAGTTATGCCCCCTTTGTGCCCCCTTCACAGCAGTTTTGCTCCCTTTCTGCCCCCACACAGTATACCCTTACACAGTAGTTATGCCCCATCGATGCCCCTTCACTGTAGTTATGCCCACTTTCTGCCTCTACACAGTAGATATGCCCTATTAGTGCACCTTTCAAGGTAGTTATGCCTCCTTTCTGCCCCACACAGTATTTATGTCCGCTTTCTACCCCTACACAGTAGTTATGCCCCATTAGTGCCCCTTCACAGTAGTTATGCCCCCTTTGTGCCCCCACAAGGTAGTTTTGCCCCATTTTGTGACTTCTTCAAAGTACTTATGCTCCGTTACTGCCCCCTTTACAGTAATTTTGCCCCTTCATAGTAGTAATTCCCCCTTGTGCGCCTTCACATTAGTTAGTCCCTTTTAAGTCATTATGCCCCTTAATGACATCATGGTGTCCCCAAACTGTATTTACGTCCCCCTTAGCGCCTCCTATAGTGTTAATAAATAAATAATACTAATGCTAGTAATTAAAGCGGTATTCCCATCTTAGACAATGGGGGCATATCGCTAAGATATGCCTCCATTGTCTTATAGGTGCGGGTCCCACCCTGGGACCTGCACCTATATCGAGAACGAATTGGGGATCTCTGTGCCTGGAGGATCCCGGTTTTCCCGGGGTCCGGCCACCACCAGGCACAGCTCCCCGCTGCGCTCATAGAAATTAAATGGAGCGAACGTGCAAGCTCGGCCACCGCTCCCATTCATTTCTATGGAGCCGACGGAAATAGCTCGGCTATTTTCGGCAGCCCCATAGAAATTAATGGAGGGCAGCTGCGCCTGCGCAGTGCGCCCTCCTTCTCTTTTGGGGCTCTGTTCTCGTTATAGGTCCCACCGCTGGGACCCGCAACTATAAGAGAATAGGGGCATATCCTAGCGATATGCCCCCATTGTCTGAGATGGCATATGTCCTTTAAGTCTGTTGTGACTTCTCTGCAGACGCTGGGTGTCAAAGGGCCTGACAGTAGGCGGTTCTGGCGGCCTTTTGTCAGGAGAAGGGCTGGCTGCATGATGACATCGCAGAAAGGCAACCCACGGCACAGAGAGTTCACTTAAATATACATCACAGCCGCTGGCAACAATGCTGCGATGTTATTACCCTGCCACAATGTGTGAAGTGAGGGGCTTGGCCCACAGCATATTGGAGGCGATCAACCCACCAGGAATTTTTCGGTTAATCCCACCCCTATTCACTGGTCTGCCATCACATCATACTCCAGTTACATCCAGACACATTTACATCATATGTGACTGATATGAGCTGCTCCTCTTATAACGCTCGAGCACTGATATGGGGGAGTGCCAGACTACACGGTAAGAAACCAGCAGAGAGGAATGGGTTTTTATTTCTGTCTCTTCTCTTTCTGTCTTATTGGAAAGGTTTCTGTGACTTCTACAAGGAATTGTCCTCAGCATGGTCCGAGTGGTCCCCGCCTGCTGCATCATCTTTGTAGTTTCAGTTCTACTTTCATTTCCTTGGTAGGATCCACAATCCAGAAGTTCTGTAATAAAACGAAGATAAAAATATAGACAAGATTGATTCTGATAATCATTTATTATATGGACATTGACTTAAATACTAAATTGAAATCATTGTAATCCAATACAGAAGGCTTCTTGTCTCTTAATCACAGCTCAGTTGACCAGAATTATTACCCTTTAAGACAATTTTTAGTCCAGTATTAGGGCCTGTTCACGCTGTAGATTTTGCCACTGCAAAATCAGCCCCGGTTTCTTACTTTGAGTGCCACGGCCCTGCTGAATGGAGCTAAACCACAAGCGGACACTGGCTGTGGATTCCAGCTGTGTCGGTCCAGACACCACACCATGAAAGAACATGTCCCTTCTTGGCACGGTCGCCGCTTTAAACCACAGTGATGGAATAGTTGTGTGCACCTCATCTCTCTGGATGGAAATATAAAAAGGTATGTGAATGCTGTACTATCAAAACCCCAAAAACCTTGTTGGAATTGTGGATTTTTTTTTTCAATTTAATCCCACAAAGATTTTTTCCCGTTTTCCAATGCAAGACACAGTAAACTAAATGGTGGCATTAAAAATACAATATACCCCGGAGAAAAAAAAAAGCCCTCATATGGCTATATAAACAGAAAATTTAAAACGTTATGGCTATTGGGAGGTGGGGAGGAAAAAATCAAAATGCAAAATGGGCCTGGTACATAAGGGGTTAAACTAAATAAGTCTATAAACCCTACTTACAGAAGTTAATAGAGGTTTTATACTGGCAGATGTACAAAAATCAAAGAAACATGAAATATAGTATTACAGATATATGAGTGGCATACCTACTATGGCAGTAGCCCATGCGACTTCTACGGGGTCCATGGTTGGTGGTGGTGGTGGTGGACTCCTTCTGCTTCCCAACTTAGGCCTGTGGTGTTTTCCTTCAACTGCCAGTAGAGGGAGCTCAGGGCAGCCAGGAAATCCCTCACCAGCCCGGGCAGTAGACTGGAGCCGTTCTGTTACCCTCAGGGTTTCTGCTCTTCCTTTTTGTAGGCCTTGATTGTGTTATAACTGGGGCACGGATGAAGGAGACACAATCAGTAAGTGATAAGATCATCGAGTCTGTATTGCTGACAGCCATTTACCATTATTATTATTATTATTGAACATCATTGACGATTGGCCAGTCAACTGCAGCATCACCGTAGAGGAACCAGTGAGTCCATTAAAGGTGATTTTAACGGCATATTGAGCCTTCATGAGACTTGGGTGAGGTTGGGCTGCGGTACGAGGCATACTCACATCTGTACGTATGGCTCTGTGCCTGGAGACACAAAGCTGAGCAGATTTCTACTGGTGATTTCATCAAATGTCAGATCACTACCTCTCCAGACCAGTCCTGCCCAGTCCACGATGTGAGTTGGGGGTGAAACAAGCCACGGTCTCTCTCCAGCTCTGATGAGAATATAACGTTATAAATCTCCCCATGTAATATTCAGAGGAAGAAGTAAAGCCCCACTGGGCACCTGCACCCTTACATATTTGGGGTAACCCCCTGATAGCGTGCATGACACAATTGTACTTTGGTCGGGGCTCCAAGTCTTACTGTAAAATCAAGCTCACAAATCAGCTATTAAAGGGGTTGTCCGGTTTCAGGATGAAACCGGACAACCCTCTGGATCATGCTGCACCAAAGCGTGGGTAAGTACTCACCTCCCAGATCCTGCACCGCTGCTCTGGTTGTCCTGGTCGGTTTCTATTTATCCTGGTGCAGTGTTGATATCATGTCATGTGACTGCTGCAGCCAATCTCTGGCCTCAGCGGTGCACCTACAGCATCTAAAAATTGGTAAAACCAAGAATGCCTCCAATTACTGACAGCAAGCAGAGATCTTGAAAAAAGTTAGAACTCTAAGTACAAAATACAGTATATTTAAAAGTTATATCACTGATCATTATACCATTAGGGGGAACTACAAGCTCCAGCATGCCAACCAAAGATTTAGTGACATTACATAGGGGCAGCAGTGACGTGCTCGATGACTATCACCTCCATAATGGATTATATAAGCAGTGTGGTTATACCTGCAAAGTGGATCTGTTGCAGGTTCAGCGGGTGTAGTGCCAGGGTGAGGATGATGCCCCCTTTCAGGCTGTCAGGTTCTCATGCTGCATATTTGAGAAGAGCTTCTTCAGTATCGTGAAGGGTGGCAGCAGCGCTGGCTCAGCAGTCAGTCTGGACGGGGCAGCCATGTGGACTTCCTAATGCTTGTACTCTTCACAGGTTACACCTGGGACTGGCATGATAAAGCTGCCCTGGCATACAAACCCCACCAGTCCACATCCAATATCCCCCCCCAGACAAAATGTGGGGCACAAGGCACACCACAGGGACTTTGTTCTACTTGCTTAGGCCCCTCACCATTCCCTTTAAATATGTAAACCCCATCATCCGCATCAGAGGAAACACCAATCACTATCTCAGGGTCAGGCATCACTTTTTCAGTCACTAATAAAAATCCAAAATCAGACATATTGTACTCAGGCCCCACCAGCCAATCCAAGGTGATACTGGGGTATCACCAACAAATACTACCGCACAGCGCCAAATACCACAGTGTGCATGTATCGGTAGACTTGCCAACAGTTCTAATTCTTTGTGTGTGTGTGAAATAAGAAATAAGAAATCGCTTGCTCTGCAGAAAATGCTCTTCGCTTCTCTCTCCACGATCCTCGCCTCGCTCTAACCGCTCTCACTGAGTGTTCCAGGGATCAGTGGCAACGCTCCTGTGATGTCATAAAGACCAACTTGGCAACAGGGCACTGCTGCAGGGAGCAGTGTTGCCCATGGTAACCAAATCCACGCTAACTGTGTAGGTTAGGACATGGAAATCTAGATGGATCGGCATGGACAATAGGGCGGTTGTTGAGCACCCAATGTGTGTTTCTTCCATCTTCTCCGTGCTATGAGGAGCCAGAGGAGATGTTATGGCTTTAAATGTCTGAATCTATACATGTAACTGAGTCCCTACTGATGGTATAAGGGTATGCTGGGATATGTAGTGCACATGACCTGTGCTGCTAACAGTTGCAATTGCAATTTAAAATGAAAATCAGTTAGATTTTTTTCTGTGGAGGATAGTAGAGAAGTGATAGCGCCCCCTACAGCTGTTTATCACGGCCATATACACTGTCCATAAATAGAGCTCCAGGTGACTAAATACTGACCTGCGGCTGGTCCTATGTCCTCCTCCGTAAGAGAAGGGTTTTCTAGTTCTCTTTGCTGAGATTTGACACCATAAGGGCTCATTCACATGAACGTGCCATCTTTTGTGGTCTGCAAATTGCGGATCTTCAAAAAAAGGATGCTGCCCGCAAAATGGACAAGAATAGGACATGCTCTATAATTTTTGCGGGGCCACGGAACAGAGTAACAGATGCAGACGGCACGCGGAATGTTGTCCGCATGTTTTGTGGCCCGATTGAACTGAATGGGTCCGTACCTGAGACGAAAAAATGTGGCCTGGAACCAAACCACGGTCGTGTGAATGAGCCCCAAAGGGAATGATTTAAAATGGACACCAGTAACCTGTTCTAGAAAGTGACCAGTACTGGTTGCCATCACTTGCATAGATGGGGGGTGCGATATAATAGTTGGTAATGGTACAATCCTGCCTATGATATGCCATCATGGGTGAGCAGCCTGACAGAAAAACCCGCCGAACCCAACCCCACCCCAAAAAAAAAAAAAAAAAAAGGTTTCCTCCTTTTCTGAAAAAATAATAAAGGGAAGTTTGGGTCCCCCCATTCCCTGTGGTATAGTGTAATGTCATTACACTATACCCCAGGGAATGGGGACCCGAACTTCCCTTTATTATTTTCCGTTATAACATGGTTATAACAGAAAATAATTGTTAAAATGGCCCTTAGGGGTTAAAAATAATTAAAAAAAAACCTCACCTTTTCCACTTGTTCGCGGCTCATGTGTGACTCAAACAGTTTGAGGCAGTCCAGCAAAATCCCGGACGATTTTCAAATTCCCCCCGGACATTTTTTTAATGCCCAAAAGTAGGACATGTCCGGGGAAAAGAGGACGTCTGGTCACCCTAACTCTACCTGACCTCCTGTCCTGTACCCTGCCATACATCCTCCATCAAGGTCACCCCAACTACCATCAGACAGAAGCCTCAGAAACTAAGAGTGGCCTGAGAGAAGAAAGGCTGTGCCCTCCACTGCACAGTCCCAGGGAGCCCCAGAGTGAGGATTACCCCCGTGAACTGTGAGTACTATTACCATGATCGTAGCCACTGCGCCTCTACAAAACTTTGGCGTGTCCTCCACCAGCTCAGGGGGATTAAGACTGGCGTCTTAATTGCCAGTCTTAATAAATGACCCCCAAAGTCTTTATTAATTGCAGTGAAGATGGGGGTAGTAGTAAACATGGCAGCAAGTGACACTGACAACTCCTTCAGCAGTTCCTGGGCTGACGGATGCAGAAGTAAGATATGGGTGGCCAATCTGTCTCATAGTGTAGTAGGATGCTTTTATAATATTCACTTCCACAGCAGCAAAGTTTTTCTGCCATAGAAGTTCACAATACCTAGCTGTCTGAATGTTTTCCTCTTTGTTTGGTTGCTGTTTACCACACCCCTTCTCCTCAGCTGTTGCGGGTGTGGTGATTATCTTTCCCCTGTTTATCCTTTCCTCTCCCAGTAGTCCTTGCGGTTTATACTTTCTGCAGACTTTGTTGTGTGTGGTGTGGATCTCGGCTGAGATCCGGTTTCTGCAATATCTGCATTAAAATAAGTGTAATTTTCCCTATTGTGTTTATACTACTTTTCCCTCTTGTGGTTTTGCCTTCTGGAGTCTCCTGTCCGTCCGTCCTCTTGGAGGAACGGGTTGACTCTTTCCTTTGTCACTAGCTGCAGGGTTCTATAGGGTGAGTTTGTTATTAGGCTCCTGTGTATGAACTCTCCTACCACTAAGGCCTGTTCATACTGGTAGTCAGTCAGGGCCTAGTTTCAGGGTTCCCTCCAGGAGGTGACCGTTTCCCTTTTTTGGTCTTTTCCCTTCCCTCTTACGCTTGGTGTGGCAATTCCCTGTACACCAGAGCGTGACACAAAGGTTTTCTGAACTTTTACACACACCTCTTCTCTCTTACTCTGCTCAAACTAGACTCACTAACTAACCGGGGGACGGACCCAGTCCATCTCCTGGTAACCAAAATAGTCTGCCAATCTGTTAACCTTCAGGTTGCCCATGCAGTACTATTAAGTGCATATACATGCATAATCACAACATTTAACTGAATAACATTGCATTAATTGTTATTGTAGCAATTAACCATTTGCAGTAGTCCTTCTGGGGCATTGTACAAAGAACACAAAATCTCTGTCAAAATTGCAGATTATGAATTGAGCCTTACCCAAATTTATGTTTATTTCACAAGGAGTGTGTACAGTTCTGGGCTCCTGTGAACAAGTCAGACATAGCAGAGCTGGAGAGGGTTCAGAGGAGGGCAACTAAAGTAATAACTGGAATGGGTGGACTACAGTACCCAGAAATATTATCAAAATTAGGCTTATTCACTTTAAAAAAAAGACGATTGAGGAGAGATCTAATAACTATGTATAAATATATCGGGGGTCAGTACAGAGATCTCTCCCATGATCTTTTTATCCCCAGGACTGTGACAGTGACGAGGGGATATCCTCTGCGTCTGGAGGAAAGAAGGTTTGTACACAAACATAGAAGAGGATTCTTTACGGTAAGAGCAGTGAGATTATGAGACTCTCTGCCTGAGGAGGTGGTGATGGTAAGTTCACTAAAAGAGTTCAAGAAGGGCCTGGATGTATTTCTGGAGGGTAATAATATTACAGGTTATAGTTACTAGAGTGGGGTCGTTGATCCAGGGAGTTATTCTGATTGCCTGATTAGAGTCGGGAAGGAATTTTTCTCCCTAAAGTGGGGAAAATTGGCTTCTACCTCACAGGGTTTTTTTGCCTTCCTCTGGATCAATTTGTAGGAAAACAGGCCGAACTGGATGGACAGATGTCTTTTTTCGGCCTTATAAACTATGTTACTATGTTACTATGAGTGAAATAAAGTATTGCCAATCAACAAGTCATGAAATGCGACAATGCAGCAGTACACTGCAAAGAGGTTCAAAAATGTACTGTACTAACTGCATTCAAGGAGTTAATGGGCATATCTACATTTACCACTAGATGGGGCTGTTTTCACCCTTTTGATATAGAGAGAAGGAGCTAGACCAGTCTGGAATGAGTCTACATGTAGACCAGGGGTGCACAATGTTTGGGGGCCACATTGGCAGACTAAACCAATGACGAGGGCCGAAAATAAAATTTAAAGGAGGATTAAAAACTGAAATACTGTATTTATAGCATATTGAACACACAGTATATACCATTAATGTCTAGTTACAGTCCCAGGGCTCCCATCTAATGGGAGAAATACCTGAAAAATACATGTGAGCAGCCACAAGACATAGACATACCTGTCTGTTACCAGATGGTTGGGGGCCGCACAAAATGGTATTGAGGGCCGCATGTGGCCCCCGGGCCACAGGTTGTGCACCCCTGGTCTAGACAGAGGAGAGAAAGCATGTGCCATGTGTGTAATGTTATGTTATTTACTTTTATGTACACCTAGCATGGACTGGTATGGTTGGCAGTGACAGGATTAATAACACTGTTCCACCCCTCTCAGGAGGGGCAGGAGTGGGCTGGTCCTACTTCCTGATAAGAGTAGACTAGAGTGAGTGTGTAAGGAAGGGAGGAAGCAAGTCCTTGTGCTCCTTCACCTTAGGCCTCATGATCCAGAGACTAACTGATCTCTGTGAAAGTTACTGCTTCTGCTACAGCAGGAAAGAAAGAAAGAAGAACTTAGAATTTGCATGGAGAAGTATAGAAATCAGCAAGATAACCTGCGACTACAGCTAACCAGACTTTACTGTTTGTGAGGGATTACAATTAAGACACTTATCACACTTAACCACAGCCTGGCCAGACACGCCTCTAAACACTGCAGCCAGAAATTCTTGTGAGAGTGACATTAGCAGTATTGTTTGCCACTTTGCCAACTTCCACACCTCACTATCTGGGGAAAGGAGTTGTACTGTGTACAGACAGAACTGTGCTTCATTGTTGTCGGATGTATTACAACTCGCATTTTGAACTTAAAGAGATGTTAGTTCTGCTACATCTGGTCTGGTTTCCTGACTCCTACGCCATATGCTGGCCATTGCACTCCACACACCCTGCCCTGCACCCATCCAGACACCTAACATCTACCATCAGGCAGGAGCTCCAGAATCAGGGTGTGCTCTGAGGGTTGAAAAGGTGGCCTTCTTTTTGCACTGCTCTGGCTTTAGGGAGCAATCGTGAGAGGATAGCCCCTGTGATAGACTGTGTTATAACAGGAGCCACTCCCATCCTCCACTGCGGCTCCTCAAGGGCTCGCTGCTAATGTGTTTAATACTGCAATATAGAGTACAGTAACATTTGACCACATAAAAATTGTGAGAAAAGGCAGACAAAAGCAAATTTAGAAGAAAGTAAGACAACCAGTAGGTTAGAAAAAAATGTCTAACATCTAGCAAGATGTGCCAAATTTTCATACGAAAGACCTTTTCCACATCTTAAGACTGCTTTTAGGTAGTTTAGGGTGTTTTTTATTTTTAGAGGTTTGTGGTATTTTGTGCAATTTTTTCTGCTGTTTTTCGAGCCCTATGGGAAGCCTATAGGAAAAATATAATACCCAGAGCACACTGCATTTAAAAAAAAACTAAAACACCTACAAGCTAAAAATGCTGAACAACAAGGCAAAATTCGATTTATGTAAAGTAGTGCATTTTATAATTCATGGCAGACTTTAAAAGAACCGCACATAAAATGTTATATAAAAAAAAAAGCTATTAAAATACCTCCAAAGCTGCTGTGATAAACACCATGGCAAAAAAATGAATGCACAGGAGCCAGTTCTGTAAGGAAGAAGGGATGAGGCAGCAATTGCTCCCCTCATGAACATACAAGAGTCATAACTATGTGTCAGGTGTATTTGTTGATTGGGTCTAGCAGTCAAACATCAAAATATTAATTTTTTGAATTGACCTTATTCCATAGGGTAATACAGATTCACTTAAAAGACAACATGCTGACTGCCTGCAGCCACCACTAGAGGGAGATTACTTTGTATGTATTTTTATTGTGTTCAGTATACAGTAAGCGCATCAGCTCCCTCTAGTGGTGGCTGCAGATAGCTAGCAGAAGAAGAAATTGTGAATCTATATAGATTTAACAGACAATTGTATTCAATAAGGCCTCTAGCACACGACCATATGCATTTTGCTGACTGAAAACGTGAATCTGCAAAATATATGTGATGTCCATGTTACTTTTTTTTTTGCGGACACAATTACTTACTTCATGGATGATTTGTGTGCTTTCTGCATTCATATGTGATGTCTGCAAAAGGTAGAATATGTCCTATTCTTGGCTGCAAAATACATATGGTCATGGGCATGAGACCTTAAGATGAAACGATACTTGATGCATGGAGTCTACAGCCATAGAGGGTAGAAGATGAGGCAAGGCCATGTTAAATTGAGTCATTTTGGTGCTATTTTTCCATGAAAATCATAGCTAAAAATACAACAAAGATGAAAACACACTCTAGGAGCATATACAATCAGCCAGAGATCCCTCAGATTGACCTGAATGCGTCATACAGCTTCCTCCTAATTATCATAGGTATGTATCATCAGAGCTCTGAGGGGAGTTGCGGACACATAAATAATCCTCGCTCTGCATAGCCATTTAATGATATGTTCAATGCTGTCATGTTCTTACCATTCTTGTCTGCTCTTCTCAATATCTGAAAATAAAAAAGAGGAAAGAAATAACTATCTGTACAAGTGGCAGGCGTATTCATCCCAATTAAATCTTATTTGACATCTTTTTCATATGTCTTGTAGAAGCTCGGATAATACAGCGGCTTTTACCTGACGGGTTACGTGACTCACCGGCAGTGGAATAACACACAAGATAATATGATTATATAGGTAAAAACAGTCTAACTACCCATGTGTGCAGATTTATCTACTGTATCCAGATCTATCTGTATCTATCTATCTATCTAGCTATCTATCTACCTTATCTAGATTTATCTATCTATCTAGATAAAAATAAAAAGTCTGCAGCACATCCAATGAGTGAAAAAATGTGTGGTCCTTTATTCACCCGTGCAACGTTTCAGTCCGCTTACTGACTGATCTATCTATCTATCTATTTATCTATCTATTTATCTATCGTCGGACTGGGTGCCTAGGGCCCACCAATAAAGTTTATTTTGGGGGCCCACTGTACGGATACATTCAAATATTACCTGCTCACAAAGCAGCAAGATGCTACCAGATGACTGAATATGGGGGTCCCTGCAGCAACTTTGAGAAGGTAGGTCCTGGGGAGAAGAGAACACTGGTAGCTTTCCTCTATACCTAGAAGTTGTCTCAGCTCTGATCATATCTATAATAATAAACTGGGGAGTTTCTTTAATAATCTATCAAGTTTGTTATATGAACATAGGTTGGTTGAGGAGCTGTTCACTGAATATATGTCTGTAGTGCAGTAAGTCTACTATGTTATGTGCCACTTGTGCAGGGGGTGGGAGACTAGGGGCCTTCCAGGGGATTCCCCTGTACCCCTGTGGGCCAGTCTGAGCCTCTATCTATCTATCTATCTATCTATCTATTTTGACGAACTGTACCTAAGTATCTGTCTTTGTGAATGGATACAAGTCTTAAGACAAAGATGTGGCAAAATAATAAAAAAAGAAGTCCCATCCATCTTACTAGGCATTCAGAATGCAATCCACATATTGCAGAAACACAAATTTGCACAGGCATTTTCTTTGAACTATTAAAGTGTATTTTTGGTGAGAAACCTGCTGAAGTAAACCTCATTACAGAAATACTGACAATCATAAAGAGTGTTCTAAAGGAAACTGGAACAACAAGATCTGTTACGGCCGGACCAATTTCCATTCACATCACCCATCTTTCAACAAAAGACTCCCGGCACTTCCATCCTTTGAATCTTGGCGCGCAACCACCACGTGGGACGCCACGTGTAAAACACATTGACTGAATACAGACGCGCGCGTCTATACACAACCAGAAATAGACGCGCGCTGTGGAATTCATCATATCGGGCAGAGCCGGGACACATATGTTCGGAGGAACGGCCGCTACTACTTCATACCTGGAAGGGTAACGTACAAGCTGTATCCATATATTGATCTGAACTACAACATTATATTGTTTCCTAACATATACTTAACAGTATATCCAACAGTTATTTAACAGTTGTGGACTACATATCGATCCACCTCTTATCTGACAGTTACACACAGTGTGACACTTTGGCATAATCAACATTGCCTATACCATTCCTTTGAATTGACTTTACCTCTAAACAAACCTATCAGCAGGAAAGAGACTACAACATATGGAATTATCCTTATTTTTTATCATCTCTTTTTTTAAAAAAAATTGTGACCTCTGACCTTTATATTTTTATATATTTACTTATATATTTTTTCTACATTATTTTTATATTATCTTTTTGTTTTTCACTGTTATTACTTTTTTCAGTTTCATTTTTATCCTTTTCTTTTTTAAATAGTATTTTTTATCCATGATTATAGACCAATAAATATGTTTTTACTAGCTACTATTTCTGCTGCATTATTTCCCTAACTACCAAATAGAGTGTGCTCCACTAACATTTTTTACAATCCACATATTGCAGAAACACAAATTTGCACAGGCATTTTCTTTGAACTATTAAAGTGTATTTTTTTTCCGTCTTTTAGCGCTGCATTTTTTGTTTTTTTTTTGCACACAGTGCGTCTCACCACTACTGTTTTCTTCATGGTATTTTTTGGGCCTCTTGCATTTTTTGCTGGGGTTTTTGTGTGTTTTTTGCTCATCTTGTGTGTAACTGCTAGTGTTTTTTCGTCATGGCGTTTTTCCACCAGGGGTGCACCACCAATGAGGGCATTTGAGGTGATAGCCCCAGGCAGGGGGCAAAAGGGGGGCAGCAGAAGAGCCATGGGCAAAGAGCGCTTTCATTGTGGCAAAGGGGTTAAGAAATTGGCATTGGGGGGGGGGAGGCATTTCAGTTTTCACCTCAGAAAGGCTAGGTGCACCCTTGTTTTCCACTTTAGAAAAGGTGAAGTCAAGACACCTGAAAAAAAGCAAAAAACCAAGAGCTCCAGTATGCTGCATTTCTGAAAAGAAGCCAGAAAGACAAAAAAATAAGCAACATAATGAATAGAAATGCCAGGAGCACAAAAACCTTTGTGTGCCCTGCATTTCATGTTTTCCATAGACCTTCAACTAACATCTGGAGCCGGCACTGCAAAAAACACAGGTGCAAAAAACACAGGTGCAAAAAACACCACTAAATGCACAAAAGTGCACAAAAACTTCAGCAATAACCTATGTGTGTGAATCCACCCTTAGGGCTCATGCCCACCACCATTGCTGTTTTGCGGTCCGCAAATTGCAGATGTGAAAACACGGAAACCAGCCGTGTGCATTCTGCATTTTGAGGAACGGAACGCCCAGCTCGTAATAAAACAGTACAGGACAATAATAGGGCATGTTTAATTTTTTTTCCGGAATGGACATGTGGACCATGGACATTGGCCCCACTGAAGTGAATGGTTCCGCATACGGGCCACCAAAAAAATAGAATGGACACAGACAAAAAAATACATTTGTGTGCATGAGCCCTTATTCAGACAAATATGCCTGTGTGGATGTAGCCCTACATAGACTGCTGCAGCCGATATTTCTGATAGCAACCCAGTATGCCCTTTTGGAGGACCTGTCAGCGCTCTCGACGTCTCTGTGTAATTACTTGTGTTCCCTGTAAAACTGCAATTCTGGAGAATCTTTTTTTAGGACTCTGTGTACAAAGTGTGACGTCCACAGCAAAATCCACTGTAAATCCACTACATTTGCAGCATACCCTCCAATCAAAACGCCACTCTTATATATTGTACCATACCACACCAAAATCTGCAAATCTGCAAATGTTTGCCATGTCTGAATGTGGTCTAGGGGTACTTATTCCTCCTGACCCCAAATGGCATTGCCATTCTCTGCCATGGCCCTCTGACAGACAAATCTATGTTCATACTGCACCACTCCAACCTCCAGCTGGACACTGAAAGCTGCATATAGTACAACAGGTACCCTAAGTATCCACTAGTTTAATTTAAAGGGGTTTTCCAACACTTTTTTTTTACTCATGATCTAATCTCTGGATAGGTTATTAGTGTCTGATCAGTGGAGGTCCGACACCCGGGACCCCCGCCGCTCAGCTGTTTCAAAAGGCACCGGCGTTGGTGGGTCAGGGGTCCCAATTGTTAGACCCCCACCGATCACATACTGGAGAACCCCTATGTTGGCAGTCTGATCTGTGGGACCCCACCAAACACGACAATGGGGTTCCTGTCTTCTCCTGTCCCCATGTCTGCTGCGACTCCATTCATCTTTAGGGGACTCCCAGACAGCTAAGCGCCATACTATTGTAGGCAGGGCACAATGGAAGGTTGTTTTTCCTAATTTACTAGAATTTACACCAGACACTTTCATACCTTATAGCGCATATCTACACCAGCTCATAGCCTGGCATGGGTTACCAGAAGATGCATCAAAGTTATTAGAAGGTCTGTATTATAAATGGTCGCCTCTTACTCCAGGTCACTTCTAATTAAGACTGGTCTTAATAAATTCCCCCTTTGTGTCCCCCTTACATGCATGCTGCATGTAAATCTACTCCAAGCGTACGCCCGTACGTAGCGAGTCTTCTGCTGAATTTCAATCACAGATATTTTGCAGTGGGTTTCTTTTAAATGCTCCACCAGAAAAGCCATCTGAAGTGGACTATGTTCTTGCAGTGACATTGATTCATAACTTGCAACTGGTCTTCGTTTACTTCCAAACAGATCATTGCAACGGCTGAAACCAGCAGGTAAAACCCAGAACATAGATGGACATGCAGCAGATTAAAAAACCATAGCGCAAGTCAGTTTCTGGAAATTTCATCAATTTTACTGGTAGTGTAAATGTTACAGATTTTCCACATCCGATTCCACTGTAAGACTAGGACCACAAGGTCTGGTCGTGTGGTGTTTGGGATGCAGCCTCGCTGCGTTTGAGTCCTGCTCTGCTGTACTTGAGCACGACCATATTGCAAGGGCCACAAGACCACGCCTTGTGGTCATCTCTTAAGGACATGTGTCACATGAAACTGGTGGCTTTTTAGGTTGATGATTTCATTGTGGAAGTGCTGTGGATTGGAAGCAGATATCGCTGTCTGCAATGCAGAGGAAGACATCCGCAATTAAAATCCGTTGCATAAATGAACACACTGTAGATTTAAAATCCACACCACAGGGCAACTTTCTGCTACAGATTTTTATGCAGTGTGGGCAGGGGTGCACCACCAATGAGGCCAGGTGAGGCGATCTCCTCAGGCAGCGCCAGGTAGGGGCAAGAGGGGGGCAGCTGAAGGGCCATGGGGAATCAGCGTTTTTATTGTGGAAAAGGGGTTAGGTTAAGAAATTGCCATTGGGGAAGAGGGGTGGGGCTGTTTCAGTTTTTTCCTGAGGCAGCAAAAAGGCTAGGTGCACCCCTGAGCGTGGGGGAGAGATTAACTAAAATATCCTTCACTTTGCTAGTAGCGTAAAATGCTGCAGATACACAGTTCCGCAACAGAAAATCCGCCATGGATATGCTACGTGTGATCATTTCCTTAGGGTAAGTTCGCATGTTGTGAATTTCACATGGATTTGCAAGTGTGGATTCCACAAATCAAATTTGCAGCAACGTACAATACATTACAAACATATGGGATGTTTCAGCCCCCATTTATATGCTGCACATTTTTTAGATGAGCATTTTTTCATTGAGACTTTCGGACTTTCAAATCTGCGGCGTGCCCATAAGGGCTCATGCCCATGAACATATTTTCTTTCTGTGTCCGTTCCGTTTTTTTGTGGACCGTATGCTGAACCATTTATTTCAATCCGCAAATAAAACAGAAGTTACTCTGTGTGCATTCCATTTCCGTAAATCCTATTATCGTCCGCATTAAAGACAAGGATAGGACTGTTCTATTAGGGGCCAGCTGCTCTGGAAAATATGGAATGCACACGGATCTTATCCGTATTTTTTGTGGATCCGTGGTTTGCAGACCATAAAATACATACGGTCGTGTGCATGAACCCTTATCTTGCAGATTATTTGCAGATTAGTCACAAGATTCTTCAGCTACCCTCTAAGGGCTCATGCACATGGCCGTATGTTTGGTCTGCATTAGTGATGAGCGAAGCGAGCTTCGGATGCCACATACAAAGTTGTTTCCATAAAACTTTGTATTAATACTGTGCAGAGATCAATTACCAAAGTTATATAACAAGGTCACACGCGACTTCGTGAATAACTAACTTTGGCTCATTGGAGCCCATACATTTTAATACTGTACGGAGATGGATCTCCGTACAGTATTAATCCAAAGTTTTGAATGAAGAGACTTCGGATATAGCATCACTCATCACCAGTCTGCATCTAATCCGCATTTTTGTGGATTGGATACGGGCCGCAAAAGATGCGGACAGCACACGGTGTTCTGTCTGTATCTGCACGTCCATTCCGCGTCCCCGCAAAAAAGAAAAAAAATTAAATATGTTCTATTGTTGTTCGTTTTGCAGGTAAGGATAGGACATTTATACAGGAGTTTAAAAAAAAAACCTGGTGGCATGCAGTTGGCTGGGATCCGGGAATTGAGCCCTTAGGGGGGCTCCTGGCTCTCCTTGTGGAGAACAGCTGTGTATGCTCTATGGAAAAATATGCAAAAATGAACCACACGGTAATCAGTTCAACATTAGGCTCCCTTCACACATCCTGTTTTTCTCTCCTGATTCGATCCTGATCCTGATCTGGATCCATTCATTTCAATGAGTCCTGAAAAAATCTGGATCGAATCAGGAAAGAAAAACAGGACGTGTGAACGGAGCCTTAGACATATAAATTCTTGGTGAGTTCTTGAAAAATGTAAGGCAAAAATCCTTGGCCATATGAACGGCGGCACAGCCTCCTATTGAAAACAATGGGAGGCGGGTTCAGAACAGATTTGGTCCGGTTTTCAGCACCAAATCCATGCTGAAACTTATACCCAAAATCCTCCGTCTGCAACTACCCTTTATCTGCTATGTGTGATCTTAGCCTAGTACTGCCCATATCTCTCCTGAATGCAGCCCTTTTATTACTATTTCTGGGCTAACTGTCAAAGACACAACATAAAATCTGTTCTTTTAATAGTTCATTTAACAATTATTCATTTTCATTAGTTCCAAGGCAATAAGCATGAAATATTCCTCTCTGGGTCCTTTATATACAGCAAGAAATATTACATAAAGATGATATAACGGAGATGGAGAACAAAGCACCAAAGTGCTCCATACACCAGAGGAGACCTCCAGACATAGGCTTCATACACCGAAGGAGACCTCCAGATATAGGCTTCATATACCGAAGGAGACCTCCAGACATAGGCTTCATATACCGAAGGAGACCTCCAGACATAGGCTCCATCCACCGCAGGAGACCTCCAGACATAGGCTCCATACACCGGAGGAGACCTCCATACATAGGCTCCATACACCGGAGGAGGCCTCCAGACATATGCTCCATACACCAGAGGAGACCTCTAGACATAGGCTCCATACACCGGAGGAGACCTCCAGACATAGGCTCCATACACCGGAAGAGACCTCCATACATAGGCTCCATACACCGGAGGAGACCTCCATACATAGGCTCCATACACCGGAGGAGACCTCCATACATAGGCTCCATACACCGGAGGAGACCTCCATACATAGGCTCCATACACCGGAGGAGACCTCCATACATAGGCTCCATACACCGGAGGAGACCTCCCATACATAGGCTCCATACACCGGGAGAGACCTCCATACATAGGCTCCATATACCGGAGGAGACCTCCAGACATAGGCTTCATACACTGAAGGAGACCTCACAGACCAGAGGCTCCATACACCAGAGGAGACCTCCATACATAGGCTCCCATACACCGAAGGAGACCTCCAGACATATGCTCCATACACCGGAGGAGACCTCCAGACATAGGCTCCATACACTGGAGGAGACCTCCATACATAGGCTCCATACACCGGAGGAGACCTCCATACATAGGCTCCAGACACCGGAGGAGACCTCCGTACACAGGCTCCATACACTGAAGGGGACCTCCATACACAGGCTCCATACACCAGAGGAGACCTCCATACATAGGCTAGATACACCGAAGGAGACCTCCATACATAGGCTCCATACACTGGAGGAGACCTCCAGACATAGGCTCCATACACCGGAGGAGACCTCCATACATAGGCTCCATACACCAGAGGAGATCTCCATACATAGGCTCCATATACCGGAGGAGACTTCCAGACATGGGCTTCATACACTGAAGGAGACCTCCAGACAGAGGCTCCATACACCGGAGGAGACCACCATACATAGGCTCCATACAATGGAGGAGACCACCATACATATGCTCCATACACCGGAGGAGACCTCCAGACATAGGCTCCATACACTGGAGGAGACCTCCATACATAGGCTCCATACACCGGAGAAGACCTCCGTATATAGGCTCCATACACCGGAGGAGACCTCCATACATAGGCTCCATACACCGAAGGAGACTTCCATACATAGGCTCCATACACCGGAGAAGACCTCCATACATAGGCTCCAGACACCGGAGGAGACCTCCGTACACAGGCTCCATACACCGAAGGGGACCTCCATACACAGGCTCCATACACCAGAGGAGACCTCCATACATAGGCTAGATACACCGAAGGAGACCTCCATACATAGGCTCCATACACTGGAGAAGACCTCCAGACATAGGTTCCATACACCGGAGGAGACCTCCATACATAGGCTCCATACACCAGAGGAGATCTCCATACATAGGCTCCATATACCGGAGGAGACTTCCAGACATGGGCTTCATACACTGAAGGAGACCTCCAGACAGAGGCTCCATACACGGGAGGAGACCACCATAACATAGGCTCCATACAATGGAGGAGACACCATACATATGCTCCATACACACGGAGGAGACCTCCAGACATAGGCTCCATACACTGGAGGAGACCTCCATTACATAGGCTCCATACATGGAGAAGACCTCCGTATATAGGCTCCATACACCGGAGGAGACCCCATACATAGGCTCCATACACCGAAGGAGACTTCCATACATAGGCTCCATACACCGGAAGAGACCTCCATACATAGGCTCCAGACACCGGAGGAGACCTCCGTACATAGGCTCCATACACTGGAGAAGACCTCCGTATACATAGGCTCCATACACCGGAGAAGACCTCCGTATATAGGCTCCATACACCGGAGGAGACCTCCGTACACAGGCTTCCATACACCGAAGGGGACCTCCATACACAGGCTCCATACACTGGAGGAGACCTCCATACATAGGCTAGATACACCGGAGGAGACCTCCATACATAGGCTCCATACACTGGAGGAGACCTCCAGACATAGGCTCCATACACCGGAGGAGACCTCCATACATAGGCTCCATACACCAGAGGAATCTCCATACATAGGCTCCATATACCGGAGGAGACTTCCAGACATGGGCTTCATACACTGAAGGAGACCTCCAGACAGAGGCTCCATACACCGGAGGAGACCACCATACATAGGCTCCATACAATGGAGGAGACCACCATACATATGCTCCATACACCGGAGGAGACCTCCAGACATAGGCTCCATACACTGGAGGAGACCTCCATACATAGGCTCCATACACCGGAGCAAGACCTCCGTATATAGGCTCCATACACCGGAGGAGACCACCATACATAGGCTCCATACACCGGAGAAGACCTCCATACATAGGCTCCAGACACCGGAGGAGACCTCCGTACATAGGCTCCATACACCGGAGAAGACCTCCGTATATAGGCTCCATACACCGGAGAAGACCTCCGTATATAGGCTCCATACACCGGAGAAGACCTCCGTACACAGGCTTCATACACTGAAGGGGACCTCCATACACAGGCTCCATACACTGGAGGAGACCTCCATACATAGGCTAGATACACCGGAGGAGACCTCCATACATAGGCTCCATACACTGGAGGAGACCTCCAGACATAGGCTCCATACACCGGAGGAGACCTCTATACATAGGATCCATACACCGGAGGAGATTTCCATACATAGGCTCCATACACCGGAGGAGACCTTCAGACATAGGCTCCATACACAGGAGGAGACCTCCATACATAGGCTCCATACACCGGAGGAGACCTCCATACATAGGCTCCATACACCGGAGAAGACCTCTGTATATAGGCTCCATACACCGGAGAAGACCTCCGTATATAGGCTCCATACACCGGGGGAGACCTCCGTACACAGGCTTCATACACCGGGGGAGACCTCCGTACACAGGCTCCATACACTGGAGGAGACCTCCATACATAGGCTAGATACACCGGAGGAGACCTCCATACATAGGCTCCATACACTGCAGGAGACCTCCAGACATAGGCTCCATATACCGGAGGAGACCTCCAGACATAGGCTCCATACACAGGAGGAGACCTCCATACATAGGCTCCATACACCGGAGGAGACATCCATACATAGGCTCTATACACCGGAGGAGACCTCCAGACATAGGCTCCATACCCCGGAGGAGACCTCCATACATAGGCTCCATACACCGGAGGAGATTTCCATACATAGGCTCCATACACCGAAGGAGACCTCCAGACATAGGCTCCATACACCGGAGGAGATTTCCATACATAGGCTCCATACACCGGAGGAGATTTCCATACATAGGCTCCATACACCGAAGGAGACCTCCAGACATAGGCTCCATACCGCAGAGGAGACCTCCATACATAGGCTCCATACACCGGAGGAGATTTCCATATATAGGAGATTGCCTCTCTTAGTTATTGGGACACCATGGCAGCTGCTATGCCTGCTACCCTGGCAGTTACTGTCATCTATCTATCTATCTATCTATCTATCTATCTATCTATCTATCTAATCCATCTATCAATCTATCTAGCTATGAATGGATCTATCTAATCTATTCATGTATATAAAATGAAACCTCTTGATCACCTAAAATTGAATTGAAAACGGCTCTGCCAGAGGGGTGGTTTTTGGAAACAAGAGTCCAATATACATATGATAGATAATTTAATAAAAGGGGGATATTTATAAAGAAGTGGTCTTCTCCAGAGGTGTCATTATTTTATCACCATCTTTATTGCGTTCTTCATTTAGAAGGAATCAATATAGAAGCTGAAGGCTGGGATGTCAAAGGCTAACGCACCCATGATACTCCATAAAATGGGATAGAGAATATTGTATATGTCGAAATATGGTATGGAATAGAATAGAATCCTATAGAATGTGATTCCAGCCATGTCACTTATACTTTATGTGCCCTTTTTGAGTTTTATAATGTTATCTCATTTATATTAAATATTCAGTGTTTCTACCAAAATTATTAGTATCTGTATTAATCACATAGATAACACATAACTAATGACATAAAAAGACATCTCTTGGATCTAGCTATTTGGACTAGGGTTTTATTATCTATCTATCTATCTATCTATCTATCTATCTATCTATCTATCTATCTATCTATCCTGATCTGATGCTTTCTATGAGTGAGGACATCACTACATGAGATGACAGATGGCAGCTTCTTTAGTCATGTTCAGGGATGAGTTGATCTCTTCTGAAGTTGTATAATCAGCATGAAATGGACAATTACTTGCCTCTTGATATCTGCAGAGATAAATGATGACCACAAATCAGTTCTCCATTCATACTTACATCCAGGAAGATGGACATGCCTTTAGTCATGTGCAAGGATGAGCTGATCTCTTCTGAAGAGTCGGTCCTGGAAGGAGAGGAGATGTCCTGAGCATCCATTCTGTGATCTATGCAGTGACACTGAGGCAGGTGCCTGGATACCAGGTGAACCCCTTGCCTATGGAGCTCAGGATTGAGAGTCAGAGATGCTCACAGCTAATAGCAATCTGCTGTGTGCTGATCCTCCTTCAGTTTCTTACAATCCCTCCCAAGTGTGCTCATCCTTCTAATCAGAACACTGTACAGCCCTCTACTCTACTGTTACTACTGTAATACCTCCTCACCAAATCCTATAGTGTATAGCAGCCTCCTTCTGTTATTACCATATATATGGATTATAACAAATCTGGATGATATTAGTTAATAATAAATTATTACAACTGTTTCAATTATTTACAAACAGCAAACAAACAAGTCAATAGAGCTAAAAACCACTGATGTTGTGTAGAGTGTGTGCGCCATCTAGTGGTCAGAAAATGGTAATGCCCAAGGTATAGCTTTTAAAACATGGAATTTCTGCAGAGTGCATATTTGTCCTACCCTCTTATATTGGTCATCTGCCCCCTTTTGTGGGATTGCCAACATGACTAGTAAATGGAAGCCCAGACAGAAAACAGTTAATGCATAGTGCAAACCTAGTTCCACTATAGGACTTGTCCAACTTCTCACTCCCCCAAATCTTGTGCTGTACAGCTGTCACTCGACAGTTAAAATCTAACTAAAGGTGCAGCTGGTGAAGCCACATTCTGCTTTTTATAGCTGCACAATTATGCATCTTTCCTCACTAAGGGGTAGTGCGATTCTAGGCTGGCTGGAGGACATCACTGAGTTGGATGACGATGACCGTGTAGTTCAGGTTCCCCTTTGTTTACTGCTATAGATAGGCTGATTCAATCCATGGTGAAAAAGTATGTTGGGAACGTGGTAGTCTTCGAAACTTCCAAGAAGAAGGGTGGTGAAAGGGGCTTTATCCCAAACACACCATAGAAACCAGGGGATCCCATAATAGTGGTCACTTTTAGACAACAAAGTCAGGGGCTACCCAAGATAGACACTATACTACTAGGTGCAGTAATAGTTGTGAGTCTATTTGTCTGGCTCTGTTTCAAAATCTGGAAAGAGCAACTAAAGAGGTACCCAATGTTGAGGTTGCCATAGACATAGCGTGTGGTCAGGGTGGTCTGCAGAAAAGTCCTGACCAGAAGGACTGTTGTCCAAGGTAGGAGGACCTAGAGGAAGCCTGGTGGACAGTTGTGTATGTACTTAGGACTTGGGGTATAATGTGCCTTGTGAGCCAGACTCAAGTCCTGTGATTGGACTGAGGCAGAGCAGGGGGACCTGACAGAGTAAGTCTGGGTATCAAAAGAGGAAAATTGCCAGACAAGTAACGATGCCCGAAAAGGATGTATGTCTGAATCTTGAAGTGGGAAGTGGTACTGTTTGTCATAGTAGGTTGTGCAGTTGGTTTGACTTTGTTATTTGGTTTGAAGATCCGACAATAGCAGAAAAAAGGCCAGTGATGATTCACTGGATGACAGGGGTGTCCACCCAAACACTAGCTGTACCAGAAGGGTAGGGTACTAAAGTGCTACATGAACTAGAACTACCCGAGGGAGGAAGAGCTAGAAAGCTGAACCAGAAGGATAGGGTGCTCAGACCTATCTGAGGCAGGAGGAGCTCAAAAACTGCTTGCCGGCAAGGATAAATGTGTTCAAGTTCTTAGGGTGTTGACGTTCCTGAGAGACAGATCTAAGGACTGTGGGGTTACATGGAGCACATTATGGGAAATCTGCTGAGTGGACTTGGAAGGACATTGAGAGTTGTCCAATCCCTCCTCTCAATACCTGTGGTACTAGACCCTAAGACTTATTTACTCAACCTTATTTACTCAACCTCCCACCTCTGAGATTGAACAAACATTCCTCCTGGCTGTTCCTGCTTTTGTGTATGGCTGCCAAGTCTTTGATTGCTAAATTTTGGAAGAAAACTAACCCCCCTCCAAGTCTTTGTTATTAGCCAGAATTCGGGACATCAGATCCCTGGACTTCCTCACAGTGTCCACTAACAATACAGTAGACAGATTTAATGCAATTTGGCTACCATGGGACACTCATCCCTCATATTCTTAGACCTTTCCGGCCTCTCCTAGACATCTCCATTTCTTCTCCTTTCCCCCTCTTGCTTCCCTCACCTCCCCTACCCTCTTCCCTATGTTTGTCTTTGTCCAGTCTTATGAAAATGCACAAATTGCAGCCGCACACCGCTACCAGATAAAGCACAAAATGCCACAGTGATAGAATATTCAAAAGCTCATGCTATGCTTGTTTAATAAATTAGAGACTCTTGGCAAATACATTTTGTACAAAATTATCTGAGCCCATTCACCACAGTCAAGGTGGTCTCTGCAGAATGGGAACCTAAACACTTTGTCCTCCTACCTGTTACGTGCCAGTCTTGGCTTCCATATAATCAGGGGGTGTTCTGTTCCACATGCATGTAATGTAATGGAACAAAACACCCCCTGATTATATGGAAGCCAAGACTGCCACGTAACAGGTAGGACAAAGTGTCTCTAATTTATTAAACAAGCATAGCATGAGCTTTGGAATATTCTATCACTGTGGCATTTTGTGCTTTATCTGGTAGCGGTGTGCGGCTGCAATTTGTGCATTTTCCTTTGACATGTATTTAGCCATAGCAACCAGCACCTGCAGTCTGGGATGTGCTGACTGAAATTTCCTTTTTTTCTTTGTCCAGTCTTATGTCTATGTTTTTATCCTTGTGGTTACATTGTTTTACTGTGCATGGTTATGAGAAGATTGGACGTATCGCTATTTCATATCGCACATGCCTCAGTGATGTTCTGTTAGATATCATGTCTGCTCACGCATATCTTCTATTGTTTCCCTTTATTGTATTTTATTTAAAAAAAAAAAAAAAAAAGGTGTACTTTTACTGCACCAATAAAATATATAGTTAAAAAAAAAGCTGTATACAAGTCTATGACAGACTAAAATTGTTACACTGTTTCTGTTTAGGCTGTGCTTCTCCGCTCCGCACCTCCCACTAGTAGGTTCTAGTTCAGCTAGAAACTGCATATAAGTTGAGCAGTTAGAGCCCTTAATTGTCTGCACACAGGGACTAATGTTTAGTAGGAGAGACTCTGCCAGACTGCATGAGTGACCAGAAGAAGATGCTGAGATGGAGATGCTGAGCCACAAAAATTGCGCTACCAGTCCATTGACTATCCAGGCGGATGACTGAGCCACAGACCCTGGGTCACCAGCCTTTCTGAGAGAGAGAGGGACAGCTAGCTTCTCCAGCACAGAAGAACCTTCTTCTGCTTGGGAGGAGACAGGAGAAAACAGCTTAGTGGCTTGCCTATACTTTTTTCACTTGTTTTTTTTCACTTGAGTTTCTCCTGTACAAAAAGTACACTAGTTTACTGCAGTCCTTGACTCTCTAGACTTATTTCCCATTGAGATGCACCAGGCCTTACCATCCCTTCCAGAGAGCAGTGACACATGGTGATACGGTGTCCGGGGGACACATTAAAGCATTGGGTCCACCCAGTGGCGTAGCTACCGGGGGGGCAGGGGGGGCGACGGCTCCGGGCCCAGTGACTCAAGGGGGCCCAGCAAGGATGAGGTTACCTACCATAAGGCGAATACAAGTGAGCGCTTCCATTATGGGTCTGATGGGGGCACAGTACGCTGATCTGTGGTCTGATGGGGGCACAGTACGCTGATCTGAGGTTTGATGGGGCACAATAGGCTGATCTGAGGTCTGATGGGGGCACAATACGCTGATCTGAGGTCTGATGGGGCACAATACGCTGATCTGAGGTCTGATGGGGGCACAGTAGGCTGATGTGAGGTCTGATGGGGGCACAGTAGGCTGATCTGAGGTCTGAAGGGGCACAATACGCTAATCTGAGGTCTGATGGGGGCACAGTAGGCTGATGTGAGGTCTGATGGGGCACAATACGCTGATCTGAGGTCTGATGGGAACACAGTAGGCTGATGTGAGGTCTGATGGGGGCACAGTAGGCTGATCTGAGGTCTGATGGGGCACAATATGCTAATCTAAGGTCTGATGGGGGCACAATACGCTGATCTGAGGTCTGATGGGGGCACAATACGCTGATCTGAGGTCTGATGGGGGACAATACGCTGATCTGAGGTCTGATGGGGGCACAATACGCTGATCTGAGGTCTGATGGGGGCACAATATGCTGATCTGAGGTCTGATGGGGCACAATATGCTGATCTAAGGTCTGATGTGGCACAATACACTGATCTGAGGTCTGATGGGGACACAGTACGCTGATCTGAGGTCTGATGGGGGCACAATACGCTGATGTGAGGTCTGATGGGGACACAGTACGCTGATCTGAGGTCTGATGGGGGCACAATACGCTGATCTGAGGTCTGATGGGGGCACATTCTGCTGATGTGAGGTCTGATGGGAGCACAATATGCTGATCTGAGGTCTGATGGGGCACAATACACTGATCTGAGGTCTGATGGGGACACAGTATGCTGATCTGAGGTCTGATGGGGGCACAGTAGGCTGATCTGAGGTCTGATGGGGGGCACATTAAGCTGATCTGAGGTCTGATGGGGGCACAATACGCTGATCTGAGGTCTGATGGGGCACAATACGCTGATCTGAGGTCTGATGGGGCACAATACGCTGATCTAAGGTCTGATGGGGCACAATACGCTGATCTGAGGTCTGATGGGGGCACATTAAGCTGATCTGAGGTCTGATGGGGGCACATTAAGCTGATCTGAGGTCTGATGGGGGCAGGGGAGTGATGTAAAAACTGGGGACACGTTTCCTTTAACATAGGAGTCCCCTTGTTTTTTACTCCTATTAATCCTATATTTTACTGCATTATGAGGTAGAGTATTTAGAGTAGGGTATGTAGAAAGTCTATTGTACTGTACTTAACAGCATAGACGATCTTGCAGTTTATACAGTCATCTTTCTAATACAATATTATAACCACAACTAGTAGTATGTGCCTGTGAAGTTGGAAACGTGCGTTTGGGAAGCCAATAAGTGGGGGGCCCACTCAAGTATGTTTCGCCCCCCCTGTGCTGAATCTCTAGCTACGCCTCTGGGTCCACCCCAAACCCAGCCGCTGCATATCCAACAGCGCCTCATGGGCCCTGTTGGCAATAATGTGAACTCTTAGATTTCTGTCAGGGAGCCTGAAATTAGTGCATCGTGTTGTGCCATTTTTTCTGGAGAGATTTTGACACAGAGTGAATGAAGCCTTAGTGTATAAATTCACCTTAAATCAGCAGAGGTAAGGTGAGCAGCTGCTGCTGGAAGGAGAATCTGTTCACTAATGTAGAGCATAGTGCCCGCCTGCCGGCCATAGAGCAGCGGCAGACAAAGCAACTGTGTGATGACTTATGCTTGAAAAACATTTTAATAAAAAGGAGACACAATAACCAGAAGAAGCTCAGTAATGATAATGTCTGTAAAGCGCTGAGGAATATGTCAGCGCTATATAGTATATAAGCGACTATACAATGTACTGTATGGCGTTGTGCTTGGTAAGCACAGAGAAGGCCACAGCTCTCACAGGAGAACCAGTGCCTTCTCAAACAGCTGATCAGCAGGGGTCCCAGTGTCGGACCCCGACCGATCAGATACTGATGCTGTATTTTTCCAATACAGCAAATGTCGTAATGGAAAAAAAGGTAAAAATGGCCGATTTGATATTTTTTTCATTGCTTCTGTTACCCAAAAAATATAATAAAATGTGATCAAAAAGTCACACACACACTTCAAAATGGTATCAGTAAAAACTACAGATTGTCCCGCAAAATATGTGCCCCCGCACAGCTCAGTAGATATAACTATAAAAAAGTTATGGGGGTCAGAATATGGTGATTGAAAAAAATATATTTTTTCAAAGTATAAATGTATTTTTACACTATTTAGACATAAAAACCTATACATATGGTGTATTGTTGTAATTGTACTGACCCAGAGATTGAAGGGCATAGGTCAGTTTTGCCACAACACGTGAATGCTGAGGGAATAAAACCCGTAAAACGTTACATTTTTTTCCAGTTCCACCCCACTTGGAATTTTTTTTACCGCTTCCCACTACATTGTATGCCATAATTAAAAAATAAAAATAAGCCCTAATACAGCTATGTGAACATAAGTATAAAAAAGTTATGGCTCAAGGAAGGGAAGGGATAGGGAAGGAAAATGAAAATCCAACAACGATAAACAACCTCTGTTATCCTAAGGGTTAATATATTCTAAGTGGCTATTTAGTTAAATGGGTTGTCCGGGTTCAGAGCTGAACGCGGACATACCCAGGATTTCACCCAGGCAGCCCGCTTGACAAGAGTATTGGTGCATTTCATGCTCTGTTGCTTTCCTTTGCCCTGCGGTAAATCGCGCAGGGCAAAGACATTTTGCCCAGTTCCGGTGATGAACCGAGCTCTGCCAGGTGGAGGCTTCCGCCCTGCAATGAGCCCAGTGACGTCACTGGCAGTAAAACGGCTAGGTCAGCGCTAAAGCCGGCCCATCAGAGCACTGGCCTCTTCATAACTTGGGTGGAACCTCCGCCATTTCTAGCTTCCTAGTGGTCTTGCATTTAGACCTTTTTCGTTGCCTGCTGGCCTATCCCCTTCCCCGCCCTCGCCACGTCTACTTTTTTAGACCTGGTGTGAGCAGAGAGAAGTCGCAGATTGCTGCGCAACTGACTGTTGCGCTGCAATCTGTGCCTGAAATATGCCTAATATAGACGTATTTCAGCATCATTAATGACCCCTTATATTTATATACTCTGTGACATCACATTCTTGGCCGCAGATCACTCTTGTCATTCACCACAAGATTTTGTTCCAGTTACCGACTCTTACCTTGATTGTTAGCAAAGAATCTTAAATAAACAAGAAGGATATGGGTCAGACAAGGTCACGTTGTAACAAACCAAACACACAAGTGCACGAGGCAAGCAGGTTAATGTTTAATACTAGAGACTAACCACAAGCATGGAAACAAAAGTTCTTACAACTGTAACTGTACAATACAACTTACAATAGTAACTGTATACATTTTATAGTTTATTCTCCTTAACCCCTTCCTGCGCAGCGCCATACGTGTACGGTGTAGGGTGGGTCTTTAAAAATGGTTCCTGCTATGCTCGCTAGCCGCTGGGTGCCTACTGTTTTAACCAGCAGACACCTAGAGCTAATGTATGCGATAAATGATAATGTCAATCGTATACATTTAACCCCTCAGATGCTGTGGTCAATGCCACCACTGGCATCTGGGAGCACAAAAACCCCTAGTAGGGATCGGGGAAGCCAGAGGGTGTGTGCGGAAGCCTCGGTCCTCTTGAAAGACCGGAGGCTGCCGGACATAGGTAACTATAGAGATCCTGCCTGTGGCAAAGGTTCCATAGTAACATATGGGGTCATTTACCAAACTGGTGTAAAGTGGAACTGGCTTAGTTGCCCAATCAGATTCAACCTTTCTTTTTCCAAAGGTGCTGACTAAAATGAAAGGTGGAATTTGGTTGCTATGGACAACTAAGCCAGTTCTACTTTACACCAGTTTGATAAATCTCCCCCATAGTGAAACTCTCATAGACTCCAATGCTAGCTGAAAAGATGTATAAATCTTGTAATTTTTTTCATTTGTACTCCTGCTCATTCTGGCATTTGAAGTCCAGGAGGCGGTCCTATCAGTGACTGACAGCTATCTCTGTATACACAGTCATAGAGAGAAGGATGTCAATCACTTCTTGACCTCAAAGCCTAGAATGAACAGGAATATAAATGGATAAAAAAACAAGCCCTCATACCGCTATGTGAATTGAAAAATAAAAAAGTTATGGCCCTGGAAAGGCAGGGAGTGAAAAACAACAACACAAGAATGAAAAACCCTCTGGGGGTGAAAGGGATGTTAAAGGTTAAATATATGGATGTTAAATAAAACATTTAACTGAATTTACCGGGAGGCAGGAGTGACATAGAAAAGAGAAGATGTATTTCATGTCCTCACCAGCAGAGGGAGACAATGTCCATTGGTCCTATTTCTGTAAGGAATGGCTTTTGCTCTGTTACACATTATACACCTTACCATATGGTCCCAACTGTAGTCCGTGGATAACATGTGGTTTTACCAAGAACCTGTCACCAATCCACATGAGATGACATTTGTGGAGCATTTATTCTTATGACTATGTGTTGTGCTAATCCGTTATTATTCCCGCTAGAAGCTTGTGAACAAAGGTACAACTGGGTGTTACCAGTTGATGGTGCATCCCAGCACTGTGTGATACTGTCAGTGGCATACCTCCAGTTGTACATTTATTCAAAAAAACTTCTAGTAGGAATAACAGAGGAATAACAGAACATAGCGTCATAAGTGAAATAAAGCACCAGAATAGTTATAGCATAGGGAATGCAAGTATTTACTTAACAGTTACTGGTGCTTTCAGCAGGAGACCCTTTTCTTAGGAGCAGTGTGTATGGAGATTTCTTATCTGCAAGCAGCGATGGAGCGGGATACTGAAGGACTGGTATGGGCCTGAGCTGACATGCCCGTGGGTAGATATTGTGTCAGCGGATGGGGATTGTGGCAGTGTGCCCAGGAGAGCGGATATGATAAGTGTAAAGATGATGGCACTGATGGTGGTAGTAATTATGTGCTGCAGGGTGAGAACCACAGTGACACCCCCCCAAGCTGTGCAGTGATAGGAGGGCCACACCCTTTCTTCTTCTTGGGCCCTCTGCCTGGTGGTAGTGGAGGTGCCATTGGTGTTAGGTTTTGAGGGTGCAAGGCAGGAAGCCTATGGATGGGCCATGTAATACACACTATGGTGATGCGGATGGCACTGAATAAATATAAGCACGGTCTTTACAGCTGCATATGCAAGTTCCCAAGGTTGTGTACAGAATGCGGTAGGCCAAGTAAAAGTTCCCTCTGGGTCTCTCCCCATATGGGCCAGCACAACCTTCTCAAAACCGACCAAGCTGGGTAAAAATTTCTCTCTATCGCTCTCAATTATATGGCTGTTGCCACCTGGTTTTGCACTATGATGTGACTTTTATGTGATTTCAGTTGTACTATAATTTTTCTTCTTTATAGATGTACATAGAAATGTCAACATCTGTGCGTGCACTAAAGAACTGTTTTGCACATTTAGGCCTAATTTTGCAAATCTGACATGTATCACTTTATGTGGTAATAACTTTGGAACGCTTTTACTTATCCAAGCCATTCTGAGACTTTTTTCTCGTGACACATTGTACTTCATTACAGTGATAAATTTCAGTCGATATGTTTTACCTTTATTTATAAAAAAAATCCAAACGTTAACGAAAATTTGAAAAAATTCACCGTTCTCTAAATTTGAATCTCTCTGCTTTTAAGACAGATAGTGATACCTCATAAAATGCTCATTAATTGACATTCCCCATATGTCTACTTTATGTTGGCATCATTTGGGTAGTGTAATTTTATTTTTTTAGGACGTTAGAAGGTTTAGAATTTTAGAAGCAATTTTTGAAAATTTGCAAAATTGACTTTTTTTAAGGACCAGTTCAGTTCTGAAGTCAGTTTGTGAGGCTTACATAATAGAAACCACCCATGAATGACCCCATTTTAGAAACTGCACCCCATTAAACTATTCAAAACTGGTTTTAGAAATGTTGTTAACCCTTTAAGTATTACACAGGAATTAAAGCAAAATAGATGTGACATTTCAAAATTTCACTTTTTTTGCAGATTTTCCATTTTAATCAATTTTTTCCTGTAGCACATCAAGGGTTAACAACAAAACAAAACTCAATATTCATTACCCTGATTCTGCTATTTGTTATTTGAGGATATGCCAGGGCTCAGAAGGGGAGGAGCAGCATCTGCATTTTCTAACATGGAATTTTCTGTCATGGTTTTTAAGAGCGATAACTTTTTAATTTTTTTCTGGACTGAGCAGCGTGAGGGCTTATTTTTTGCGGGACAAGCTGTGCTTTTTATTGGCTCCATTTTGGGGTACATCCAGCTTTCTGATCACTTTTTAATCTCATTTTTGGGAGGTTAAGTCACAAAAAAAAGCAGTTTAGGGGCATTTTTCTATAATTTTTTTTTACACCGTTCACTTGATGGGGTAGATCATGTGATATTTTTTTATAGATCCGGTTGTTACGGACGCAACAATACCAAATATATCTTTTTTTTTTTTTTTTACGTTTTACACAATAAGAGCACTTTTATATATTTTTTTCATTTTTCTGGCTATGATCTTGTGTGGGGGCTCATTTTTTGCAAGATGAGGTGACGTTTTTATTGCTACCATTTTGGGATACATACGACTTTTTGATTGATTGATATTATATTTTTTGAGAGGTGAGGTAATTAAAAAATCTGTTTTTGCATAATGTTTTTTTTTTTTTTTACGGCGTTTAAATACATGATTACATAGAATAAAAACATTAAAAAATTACAATGCACATGGGAGGTAGGAAGAGTCTGCATAGATCTATATATAGATGAAGGAGATTTAATAATAAATGGCAATAGATAGTCCTTCTATAAAGCTGACACAGAAGAATTACAGTGGTGCTTGAAAGTTTGTGAACCCTTCAGCATTTTCTATATTTCAGTATACATTTGATCTAAAACTACATAAAATTTTCACAAAAGCCCTAAAAGTAGATAAAAATCACCAAATTTTAAAAAAAGAAAGTCAATAATATTAGACTTGGTCATTTATTTATTGAGAAAAATGATCCAATATCACATGTCTTTGAGTGACAAAAGTATGTGAACCTTTGCTATCAGTATGACCCCCTTGTGCAGCAATAATATTGTGTGACCCCCTTGTGCAGCAATAACTGCAACTAAACGCTTTCGGTAATCGTTGATTAGTCCTGCACATAGGCTCGGAGGCATTTTAGCCCATTTCTCTGTACCAAACAGCTTCAACTATGTTATGTTGGTGGGTTTTCTCCTTTGAACTGCTCGCTTCAGGTCCATCAACAACATGTTTATTGGGTTAAAGGGGTTGTCCACTCATATATATTGATGACCTCTCCTCAGCATAGGTCATCAATATCTGATCAGCCCCACAAACAGCATTCCCGCCGATCAGCTGTTTGATGAGGAGGTAGAGGTCCATGCTCTCCTTCCTAGTCATTATTCTATGAGTTGTCTCCTGTGGAGCGGCAGCGTAGTGTAATTACAAGTACTAAGGTTAGGTCATGAATATATAGGACAGGACAACCCCTTTAAGGTCAGGATTTTGACTTGGCTCTTCTAAAACTTCTCATTTAAAGGGGTTATCCCACGAATAATGTAAAAAATGAAAATCAGACATCATATAGTACATGACAACCTCTTTTTAACAAAGCTGGAACCAGCACTGTACCTCACATGGATCCAGAGATCTTCCCATTCATTGCTGTACTAGATTTATATCAAGCTGGCAGCTCAAGGGGAGTGTCTTCTCTGCTGCAGTAAAAGTCTCCACTCTCCCTATCACAGCTCAGGAGGCAGTTAAAAGTTGAAACTGAGCATGTGCGGCCTGCTCAGTGAATAGGTCAAAGAAATAAGAAATTAAGTGGTCCTATACAGATACATGTTATTGAATAACTCAGTAACTATAAAAAAATTAATGACATGCAATTACAAAAGTATTCAGATCCAGGTGCTTGTTTGAAAACTGTAGAATATTTTTCGTGGGACAACCCCTTTAAACAAAAAAGTTCTTGTCAGGGTATGATGACAATGTGACACATACACAGGGATAGTGTAGCCCTAAAACTCCCCAGACTCACTATCTCTGCCTACTTGCACGGTCACCCTATGTGGTGACCCCACAACTGGTTGATATATACTACATATGATGGGAACAAACAAACAGAAACAATAACAATAGTCATACGGTACCAGGGTCAAAAAAAACAGTTGGCCAATGAAGTGTCAAGAACACCAGAAGCAAATGAGAAAGCCAGACACGCCAGAAGTAAAAAAAACAGGAAAGCAATACATGACCAAATTGTCAGAAGCCAGAAAATGTAGTCACAGTACCAGATCTAGAAGTCACAGTCAAAGTAAACACACCACCAAGGAAAAGCAGGGGGAGCCAGAGGACCAGAAATTCACCAGGATCTACTGCAGATGCCGGCCTTTATACTAATCAGGGACGTGCTCATGCCAGTGTCCCTGCACACCAGGTAGCGCTGCCACCCATGCTCCCTGATGTTCAGGAGCCCCAGTATGCTTCTTCATTGGTTTGAGGGACTGATATCAGAGAGGGCCGGGCCGTGCTCTTGGCAGTTCTATTTTGGTCTCATCCATCCACAAATAATTGGTCCAATAGCCCTCTGGCTTGTCCAGGTGATCTTTGGCAAACTGCAGATGGGCAGTAATGTTATTTTTGGAGGAAGCGGCTTTCTCCGTGCAATCCTGCCATGCATACCATTGTTTTCAGTGTCCTCCTGATGGTGGGCTCCTGAACATTAAAGGGAGTCTGTCACCACTATATGACCATATACAGCACTTACATAGCTCTGTAGCATATCTATACGTGATGGTACCTTTGTTATTTTCTTTTAACTTTCACAAGCAGGAAAAATGCTGTTTAACCCCTTAATGACCGGGCCATTTTGCACCTTCGTGACCAGACTGATTTTTGCTAATCTGACATGTGTCAGTTTATGTGGTAATAACTTTGGAACGCTTTTACTTATCCAGGCCATTCTGAGATTGTTTTCTCGTCACATATTGTGCTTCACGACAGTAGTAAATTTGTGGCAAAATATTTCATTTTTATTTATAAAAAAATAGCAAATTTAAAAAAAATTTGGAAAAATTAGCAAATTTCCAAATTTCAATTTCTCTACTTTCAAAATAAATAGTAATACCTCCAAAAATAGTTATTATTTTACATTCCCCATATGTCTACTTTATGTTGGCATCATTTTATAAATGTCATTTTACTTTTTTAGGACGTTAGAGGGCTTAGAAGTTTAGAAGCCATTTTTCAAATTTTCACCAAATTTTCCAAAACCATTTTTTTTAAGCACCAGTTCAGATGTAAAGTGATTTTGAGTGGCTTACATAATGAAACCCCCCATAAATGACCCCATTTTAGAAACTACACCCCATTAAATTATAAAAAACTGCTGTTACAAACTTTGTTAACCCTTGAGGTGTTCCACAAGAATTAAAGGAAAATGGAGGTGAAATTTCAAAATTTCACTTTTTTTGGTAGATTATTCATGTTAATAATTTTTTTCTTGCAACACAGCAAGGGTTAACAGCAAACTAAACCTCAATATATATTGCTCTGATTCTGCAGTTTACAGAAATACCCCATATGTGGTGGTAAACGTTTCTATGGGTTTGTGGCAGTGGTCAGAAGGGAAGGAGCGCCATACGGATTTTGGAGGCAGATTTTGCTAAAATAGTTTGTAGGCACCATTTTGTAATTGAGAGACCCTGACGTACCCCTACAGTGGAAACCCTCAAAAAGTGACCCCATTTTGGAAACTACACCCTTCAACGAATATATTAAGGGGGGTACTGGCCACTTTGACCCCCTAAGCGTTTTACGTAATTTGGAAACACTTGGCTATGAAAATGAAAAGTTTAATTTCTTCCAATAAAATGTTGCTATAGCCCCAATTTTTTTTATTTGCATAAGGGGTAACAGGAGAAAAGCACCCCATAATATGTTACCCATTTTCTCCTGAATACGGCAACACCCCATATGTGGTGGTAAACTGCTGTGGGGGCACATGGCAGGACTCAGAACAGAAGGAGTGCCATATGGATTTTACAACACAGATTTTGATGGATTGGTTTGCGGGAGCCATTGATTTTTATTTTTTTGAGCTATTGTCTTATGTAGGGTGCTCATTTTTCGCAGGATGAGGTGAGGTTTTCATTGGTACCATTTTGGGGTAAATACGCCTTTTTGATCGCTTGGTATTACTCTTTTTGTGAGTCAAGGTGAAAAAAATAGCTGTTTTGGCATAGTTTTTTTTAGCATTTTTTTTACAGCATTCACCTGAGGGGGCAAGTCATGTGATATTTTTATAGAGCAGGTTGTTACGAACGCGGCGATACCCAATATGTCTAACATTTTTATTATTGTTAAGTTTTACACATTAGATGCATTTTAGAACAGAATTAAATCTTGTTTATGTGTTGCCATTTTCAGAGAGCCATATTTTTTTTATTTTTCGGGCGATTGTCTCAGGTAGGGTATCATTTTTGCAGGACAAGATGACGGTTAGATTAGTACCAATTTGGGTTAAATACACCTTTTTGATCGCCTGCTATTACACTTTTTGTGAGGGAAGAGGGAAAAAAATGGCTGTTTTGGCATAGTTTTTTTTTATTTTTTTTTACAGCATTCGCCTGGGGGGCCATCTCATGTAATATTTTTATAGAGCAGGTTGTTACGGACGTGGCGATACCCAATATGTCTAACATTTTTATTTTTGGAAAGTTTTACACATTAGATGCATTTTTGAACAGAATAAAATCTTTTTTTTGTGTTGCTATTTTCTGAGAGCCATATTTTTTTTATTTTTCGGGCGATTGTCTCAGGTAGGGTATCATTTTTGCAGGACAAGATGACGGTTTGATTGGTACCAATTTGGGTTAAATACACCTTTTTGATCGCCTGCTATTACACTTTTTGTGAGGGAAGAGGGAAAAAAATGGCTATTTTGGTATAGTTTTTTTTATTTTTTTTTACAGCATTCGCCTGGGGAGCCATCTCATGTAATATTTTTATAGAGCAGGTTGTTACGGACGTGGCGATACCCAATATGTCTAACATTTTTATTTTTGGAAAGTTTTACACATTAGATGCATTTGTGAACAGAATAAAATCTTTTTTTTGGGTTGCTATTTTCTGAGAGCCATATTTTTTTTTATTTTTCAGGCGATTGTCTTAGTTAGGGTCTCATTTTTTGCGTTCACCTGGCGAGGTGGATGACGTGATATTTTTATAGAGCCGGTCGATACAGACGCTGCGATACCTAATATGTATACCTTTCTTTTTTCACCTTTTTTTTACCATTTTTTTAACTTTTTTTTGAAAATGGCTTATTTTTTTTTAACTTTTATTATTATTATTTATTTATTTTTACTTTATTTTTTAACTTTTCATTTTCCACTTTATTTAACTTGGAGGTCTGATCCCCTTTACAATGCATTACAATACTTTTGTATTATAATGCATTGGCTGTAAGTGTATTACTCAGTGTAATACACTTACAGCCTGCTTCCTGTGCGATCCAGGGGGCTGGATCGCACAGGAACGCAGGGATAGCAGCCACGATGCCTAAGGAAGGCATCGGGCTGCTATCCAAGCCATCGGGTCCCCGTCACAGCAGCACGGGGACCCGATGGCCCCGCTCGCCATCCTGAATAGCGGCGGACCATGCCGCACGCCTCATGTGCCGCGGTCAGCGCTGACCGCAGCATATGAAGGGTTAATGCGCCGGCATCGGTGTTTTCACCGATGCTGGCGCATTCAGCAGGGGTCCGGCTATTGGGCACAGCCGGACCCCCGTCGCTCGTCCGTCCTGGGGCTCCCTGACACCCCTTTTCTGCAGCTGCAGACTGGGGACTTGCGCCGCCCGCCGTCTAAAGACAGTGGGCGGTCGGCAAGGTGTTAATCCATATGCAAATGAGCACTCACAAGTGCCCAGGGGCGGCATTCTGCGTATTTCCTGCTTGTGCAAGTTAAAAGAAAATAACAAAGGTATCATTACATTCATGTGTAGGTGTGCTAGAGAGCCATGTAAGTGCTGTATATGGTCATATAGTGGTAACAGACTGCCTTTAAAGAGTAACTAGATTTTTCTACAACCTTCCTTTAAAATATTCTTAATAGCCTAAACATGTTTTTATTGTAATATGCTATATTAATCAGAAATACAGTTTTCCTGCACAAATAGGCAACCAAAGTCCTGGGTGCCTATCACATCTTAATTTTTATTCTAGGAAAAAGTAGCTTGCCTCCAGTCAGTAACCAAGTTCAGAAATTTCTGCGTTTAGCTTTGTCAGACTCTTTCAGTTCCTGCACACACGTTATTCCGTACGGTTTCAGGTTCCGAGATTTCTGCACTCGCTGGCACATAATTAGTAGAGTTGATCGAATGTGCTCGTAACGAGCACTGTAGTGCTCGGATCCCCTGCGCTCGCATGCCCGCAGGCATCCGGATCCGTCCTCACCTGACTGTAAGTCAACGGGAGCGGATCCGTTTGGTATGACACACGAGTGTGTCATACCAAACGGAATCCGTCCCCACTGACTTACAGTCGGGTGAGGAGGACGGATCCGTTTGGTGTCGCACACTAGTGTGTGATACCAAACGGATCCGTGCCCATTGACTTACAGGCAGGTGAGGACGGATCCAGATGGCTGCGCAGCGGATCCGAGCAGTACAGTGCTCGTTACGAGCACGTTCAATCAACTCTAATAATTAGTGATACTTTCTGAGACAGTCTTTGAGTTGATTTGATCGTCCTGATCGATGGAGGCCTCGGTTTCTTCATGATACTGCGTTTAGCCAATGCTTTTTGCTCCAGGGTACTTGTCGGCAAAGGTCTCTTGCATTTCCTTAAAGGGGTTGTCCACTTTCTGGTTACTGTTGACCAATGTGAGATGATTATATGGCACTTTCTAATATAGTCTTTGCTGAAATTCTGTGCCATTTTCTATATGACCATTTTCTATATGGCTGCTGATGGAGGGTCATGTGATCAGGCAAATCACCTCCATGTGATATCTTCTCCATACAAACATGTGCAGTGTATTTGAATGGAGGAGATATCACATGGAGGTTTGCTGGTCACATGACCCTTCATGGGCAGCCATTTTATGGACATGACCTCTGTGTGGACAGCATAAAAGACTTTATGAACAGGGGGGCATACCTTATGAAATATAGAAAATGGTGCAGAATTTCAGCAAAGACTATATTAGTAAGTGCCATATAATCATCTCACAAACACATTGGTCAGTAATAACCAGAGAGTGGCCAATCCCTTTAATCGTTCTGCTTCGCACATAGCCTTCCACCAGGGGCGTTGCTAGGCTAAAACATTCGGGGCCTGGGCCCCTGATGTTTTCTCCCAGGCCCCGAATGTCCTGCCTGTTGGACAAATACAATAGACTGCAAGATATGTAGGACCTATGATGACATCATAGGTCATGTGATCAGTGCCGTCCAATCCTGCACTGGTCACATGACTGTGACATCATCACAGGTCCTTTCCCCTGTCTTCTAAACTGAAGAGGAGAATTGTGGGGAAGAAGCTGCAGTGAGCACTGCTACATCACAAGAGGTAAGTAAAGGGAGAAGCAGAGGGATGCTGGGAGTTGTGGTTATTTAACTGGGTCTGTATGTTAGGGCAGAAGGGAGGGATGTTATCATGGGACTGTGTGTTGGAGGTGACTTGAGTAGGGTTCTGTTAGGGTACTTTTACACCTGTGGCATGGGACTCCGTCAGGCTGTTAGGATCCATGCTGTCACTGGTGCACGTGTGGGGCCAGAACTACGCTCCTGCCCCATTCACTGTAATCGGGGCGGGCCATGGATCTGGCCACAGCATGGCAACTCCTGCCGCAAGGCGGCCAGAACAAAAGTACAGCATATTGTACTTTTGTTCTGCCCGCCTCTCAGCAGGGTTTGCCATGCTGTGGATGGATCTGTGGCCCGCCCCCATTACAGTGAATGGGGCAGGAGTGTAGTTCTGGCCCCACACGTGCACCTGCTGCAGCACGGATCTGTCGGGCTGTTAACCCACCGGAACAGCCTGCCGGAGTCCCCTGCCGCAGGTGTGAAACTAGCCTTAGGCTACTTTCACACTTGCGTTGTAAGGATCCGTTTGTGAGATCCATCATAGGCTCTCACAAACGGTCCTAAACTGATCAGTTTTTCCCTAATGCATTCTGAATGGAAAAGGATCCGTTCAGAATGCATCAGTTTTGCTTCAGTTCAGTCAGCATTCCGTTTTGGAGGCGGACACTAAAATGCTGCTTGTTGTGTTTTGGTGTCCACATGAAGAAACTGATCCAAACTGGCTATTTAAAAGATAATACAGCCGGATCCGTTCAGAACGGATGCAGACGGTTGTATTATCATGATGGAAGCGTTTTTGCTGATCCATGACGGATCCAGCAAAAACGCTGGTGTGAAAGTGGCCTTATTTACATTGGACTGTGGCGTGGAGTGATGTTATTTACATGGGACTGCATGTTGGATGTGGCTGAGGGCAGGTTTATGTTATTTACATGGGGCTGTGGGGTGGAGTGATGTTATTTTTTTAAGGGACTGCATGTTGGAGGTGTATGTGGGAAGGAAGTGATGTTATTTACATGGGACTGTATGTTAAAGGCGGCTGTCGGAGGGAGTGATATTTACATAGGACTGTATGTTGATGACAGCTATGGGGATTATGTTATTTACATGGGACTGTATTTGGAGGGGGCTGGAGAGATGGTGTGATGTTATTTACACAGGAGGGAAATAGCTTTATTTACATGGGACTGTATGGTGGAGGGGCTGAGGAATTATAATTTCTGAGGACACTAAAAGGAGGAATATAACTACAGTTGGCACTTCAGGGTGAACATTATAACAGTAGGGGGAGCGATATAAATACTGGAGGAACTGTAGGGGTATTATAATACCAGGGGACATTAGGCGTTCTTATTACTACTGGGGGCTCTATAGGAGTGTGTTATAGATCCGCCTTATTTCTACTAAGAGCACTATGGGGGCCTTATTACTACTGAAGGGTCTGTAGAGAGCTTGATTACCAATGGGGGAACAATAGGGGGCCTTATTACTACTGGAGGCTCTGTGATGGCATTATTACTACTGGAGGACTCTTCTAGTAATGGGGACAATCTTGGGGAGCATTATCAGTGCTGGGGTCACTGTAGGGTGGAGTGTTACTAATGAGGGAATTACCATTGGTAGGACTATTACTATGGGGCAGTATTATTTCTCCAGGATAGTATCTGGAGGTTTTGGGGGCACAGTGAGCAGCAGCATAAGACTGTGGGGACTCCAGGTTGGGGGATGATGATAGAAATGTGAGGAAGCTAAGATGTCCGTGTGTCACACTCTGCAGAGATGAGGAGCGGCTGAGAGAAGTTGTCTGGACCAAGTGGAGAAGATGACAGAGAAGATTTACATCAGAGGAGAAGTCACCCGGGAGGCCCTGGATGTGAGGTATGTGCTGCTGTATAGTAGGATTGGGGCGAGGGTCGACATAGAGAATTGGGCCATATTCATTGGGGCTTGGGCCCCGGATCTTTTGAGACCCTAGCAACGCCTCTGCCTTCCACAATCACTATTCGCTGTTCCACAGAGAACACCATCTTTCTGACACGATAGGCCACTTATATCAAACAGAATAATAAATCAGTCTTTGTTTCCCATAGCAACCAATCAGAGCTCAGCTTTCAGTTCCTACAGAGTTCTGAAAAAATGAAAGCTGAGCTCTGATTGGCTGCTATGGGCAACTAAGACTGATTTACTATCAGCAGTTTGATTTGAAGATATTGGAGGCTGGCTACTTTTTCGTGGGCCACCCTGTAGTACAGCGCTGATATGTCCGCTCTGTACTGGAGTACAGATTTCACATTGGGCCGCAGTTAACGCTGCACAGGGCGGAGCACACATTGCTGCTCCTGCCTGGCTAGATTCTGGCACAGCACATTGGCACACTTTACCCTGTATGGATGCCCTATGCCAGGATTTAGCTATGAATTGTCATATATACAAAAATTACCTCTATAAGGAGGACCCAAACTATCATATATACTGTATGTAGGGTCCACCCTGAGAATGGCTTCCAATAATAACTTGTAGACAGAGATTTAAGGGATGTTGTCTTTGCCCTAATTACCGTAGGAGAGATAATTAGAAGGTGGAAGTGGCACAATATTAGTAAGCTGACATCAGTGTTGGAGCACTACGGCCGGGCATGTATCATTACGCCACAAGATCGACCCAGGGGATATCTGTTAATTACTGTAACTCAAAGCCAACACTAGAGATGAACACCCCGGGGTATAGGTGCATGCGTCACTGTGAGCAGTCCTTCCTGCGCTAATGACAAAGCTACAAATCCGATATCATGACAATGCTATATATTACTATGAAGGGTGAGCAGGCTTCCTTTTACCAAGGGAAAAGATTCTGTTTGATGCCCCCCCCACAAAGCCCAATATGTGTCACTGCAGGTGTATCAGGCCCACCAACCATGCGTAAAATGGACAAATAAAAGACTGTTTCCAGTGTCTGTGATGTGGCTAATGTGTTCACTTCAGGCTTGAGGACATTTATCACTTTTGATCATCATGATCCGTTGTAGTTTTCAATTTGTCTATATAAATGAGGCTGTTTTTTTATTTTTGTATAAGACGTCCATAGAAAAATCAGGTTGGAAACCCTGGTAGGTGTCTTTGTCAAGGTAGTCAAGTTGGCTTTAACCCTTTCAGCTCCTGAGGGGTTTTTTTTTTTCTCATTTGTGTTTACGTTTTTCACTCCCTGCCTTTCCAGGGCCATTATATTTTTTATTTTCCCATTCACATAGCCGTAAGGCAGCCTCAGTTCATTCCAGAAGACTGAAGCTTCTGCAGCTCCCCTGATATCTGCTGAAGTAAGCCAAAGCACACCCGGAAGCATGTACTTAAGGGTTTTCGCGCATCCAGATGATGCGGTCACGTTTGACCACAGCATCTGAAAGGTTGAACGTCCGCGACTGCCGGTAGTGGATATTAGCCATGGGTGTCTGCTGTATGTTCATGCTGTGCTTGCCAGCGGGCACCATCTTTAAAGTCCCGGCCAACCAAAAACTTTTATTAATATAACCTTAAAGGGGTTGTCCCACAAATGATATTCTACAGTTTTCAAAACAGCACCTGGATCTGAATATTTTTGTAATTACATTTAATTAAAAATATGGCATAGGCACTGAGTGATTCAATAAAATTATCTGTATAGCGCAACCTGCTGTTTGTTTTTATTCTTATTTCTTTGTCCGGCTCACTCAGAAGGCCACACGTGCTAAGTTTCATCCTTCAACTCTCCTGAGCTGTGATAGGGAGAAAGCTGCAGCAGAAAGGACACGCCCCCTGAGCTGAGGCAGAAAAGACACTCCCCTTGAGCTGTCAGCTTGATATAAACCTAGCAGAGCAATGAATGGGAAGATTGCTGGGTCCATGTGAGATACCGTACAGGGCCGGTTCTAGCTTTGTTAGAAAGAGACTATCATGTACTATGATTTTATGTTATTACATTAATCGTGGGATAACGCCTTTAAAGGGGTTGTCTCACTTCAGCAAGTGGCGTTTATCATGTGGACAAAGTTAATACAAGGCACTTACTAATGTATTGTGTAAGGGATCGTTACTCTCTCAGGGGGTCGCCATCACACACTTCTTCACAACACGAGATTTTCAAGTCCACACAACTTTATTTTCACACTTTTTGCTCCAGCATGAAACAAAACCCATCAAAATAACACCTGCCCGGCTAGGCTCTGACTACACATAGTTCAGCTAACTCCCCTAAATACAAATATGATGGTCCAACAGTCCTCCCGACTCCGACCGTGTGACCCTCTTCTACTAGGGTCACTGGGCCCCCCAAACTTCCAGGCTACACTGAGCCTTGTGGCCCCTCAGCCCTCGTGGCTGAGACCACACAGAGCCACCGCAGGCTCTAACCTCTCAGGCCTCCTTAGCCTTTCTCTCTCAGGTTTCCTCAGCCTTGTGGCCCCCCAGCCCTTCTGGCTGGAACTACACAGGCCCTCTCCAGGTCTGTTCCCTGGGGCCCTCTCTCTCTAAGGCTCCATTCACACGTCCGTATTTTTGCACATCCTGGAAAACGGTCAGTTTTTTGCGGATCCGTTGCATCCGTTCCGGTTTTCCGTAAAAAACGGAAAAGATGTATCCATATGTCATCCGTTTTTTGCGGATCCGCAAAAAACAGAAGGATGAATAACATCTTTTTTTTCACCCCACCTGGAACGGAATCCGCAAATATGGATGACATGCGGATGCCTTTCCGCATGTCTTCCGCATTTTTTGCGGATTCATAGACTTTCATTGTGCTACGGACCGCAATTCGGGAGAAAAGTACGACAGGAGGATTTCTTTATGCGGACAGTTGGAACGGACACACGGATGTGGACACCACACGGTGTACTGTCCGCATTTTTTGAAATGAATGGATCCGCATCCTATCCGCATAATTGTCCGCAATTGCGGAAACGGATGTGGAAAGGATGCAGCCACATTATACGGACGTGTGAATGGGGCCTAACACACAGTGCAGGTTAACTTATCCCTGCCTGATTAATCCAGCTAGCCTCACCTGGGGCCAGGGAAAACCTGTGACGGATTAGGGTGTGTGGACTGGAAGACTCCCACTTCCAACCTGTTTCCCAGTCGAAGAAATCCAGCCCATGCAACATTAAACAAAAACCAGCTCCAGCAACTATGCTTGCTGAAGCTATACCACTTCTGGATTTCAGTTCTCACCTGGCTAAACTGACAAACCAGGCGAGATACACACCCCACACCTCACATTACTACACACATCACCACAATTGTTATTATCCATATTGCCTGCTTTGCTGGCTGGATTCATTTTTCCATCACATTATACACTGCTCATTTCCAGGAGTTACGACCTCCCTGCAATCCTGCACTGGTGGCTGTGCTTGCACACTATACGTAGCAAAAAGTGACAGCCTCTGTGGTGGCCAGGACTGTGGGAGTGTGCATAGTCATGCATGTGCACCAGCTTTCGTCCCAGCCATCTCATGTCTGCGCTGTAGCAGCAACCCCTGGAAACGAGCAGTGTATAATGTGATGGAAAAATGAATCCAGCCAGCAAAGGAAGCAATATGGATAATAACAATGCATTAGTAAGTGCCTTGTAATAACTTATTTTGCATGATAAATGCCATTTGCTGAAGTGAGACAACCCCCTTTAAGTTCATGATCTCTCAGATCCATACCATGGTGTCCCAATTAACAGTACAGCTGTACTTTAAGACCACATGCAAACAGTGCGTCTTATGCAATGGGCAAATTATGGGACAAATCCACGTCAAAATCTGCAAGTAGTACATACCTCCACAAAATCCCATGTGGAAAAGAAGTGCCTTTACACACATATTTAGCCGTGTATTTTGGAAGGTTAAAACTCTGCAGGCAGATATTTGTCAGAAGTCAGAATGATGCAGGTTCATGTTGAAGAGCAGGTTCCAGGTGGATCCTGTTTTTGTACCATAAAAGTCAGTGACATCTTGTTTTAATGAAACAGTACCTTTCAACGTGAGGAGAAAACATGGTGTGAACAGAGCCTTAGGTGATCTTTCTGCAGTCAGGGTTTTTCATAGTTGCTACAGATAAGTTGTCACAAATGATACTGAAGATTAAAGCTTCCAAGAGCTAATGAGCCATGAAATGATTGCTCTGGTATTAGATCTATTTATAAGTGCCACCCTGCAAGACCGAGCACTTCAGAGCACGTACAAGAGGAGCAGACCAGAGTCTTTATTACTGCATGTAGACTGATCAGCCATGATATTAAAACTACTGGCCTAATCTTCTGTAGGTTCCATGTACCGGGAATAATCAGATTTTTTCAAGTGCCAGCAGCCTGCTTCTCTGATCTGTAGATACCTACCTACTTGCCACCGTTCCGGTCCTCCATGCTGCCTCCTGTGTCTCCATGTTGTCATCTGGGGCATGGTCACATGCTCCACTGCAGCCAATGACTGCTGCGACTGTCAGGGCTAGCGAGGAGTCTGGTAGACAAGGAAGCACATGGAAGACGGAGAGACCACATCAAGGGTGGTGAAAGGTCTGGTTGGCAAAAGGGCAGCAGCAGGGACATGAAGGCACATGGTGTGTGGCAGCATAGACTGGGGGAGAGTACAAAGGATTTGAAAGGCTGCTATTTTAGCTGACCTGATAGCAGAAACAGCAAGCATTAGGCAAGTTCCACTCTAGCGTTGTGAGGTCCGGCAGGTATTTCCGGCCTAACAGCATGCTGCCCAAAAAACAAATACACTCAAATACTTACCTCCATTCTGCTGTCAGAAATGTGGTGCAGGACACAGACCTCTTCTTGTCTGGCAACACGATAGTGATGACAAGGCCTCTAATAAGCTACAGACACTAGTACTAAATCCTATTAGACCGAACGGTAAGGCAGGACGACAATGCTCCCAAACTCCGTCAAAGCATTCAACTGTATTACTGTCCTGTGCAGAGCAATACAGTTGACTATGCAGAGATGAATGCTACCATAATGAAAGCACTAATTGCCCAAGGCCTTTCCACTGAACCTCCACTTGTACCTGGTGCTGCTTGAGGCAATCGCCTGATCTTGCCTCATTGGTGGTGCACCCCTGGTTATGGTGTTCTGTGATTTTCCTGGGAGAACTAACGTCCCAGTGTAACTGAACTGCCCAAAGGTCCAAATATTCACCTAAATCAAATTATTGGCAACTGTCACAAAACAGGAGGATTGATCAGATATTGAATCACCGATATAATTAGAAAATGTAAACAAATCTGATTGATGCATTGTAATTGGGTGGAGCACCCATATCACATTCAGGGTCTACTGTACAATTATGGCCTTAAAGGAAATGTGCCACCAAATTTTTTTCTGCCAGTTAAAACCATATAGTGATGACACATCTCATTTTTTCTAATATGCTGTTATTTTCTGATTGCAGACTTATTTATTCTAGTTCCTAAACATGATTATGGGGGCGGCCATCTTGCCTGAGTAGTTCATAACAGTATTTAGAAAGCATTAAGAAAATTGCTTTACGGTAGCCCCATGGTCCATAGACACAATGGTCAGGAGGGGACCTCAGTGACTTCTATGGGAGAGTCTTCTAGACATGTTCTGTGACCTGTGCAGAGATCATTGTACAAGGAAAGAATAGATAAGATCTGACAATCACCGATTGTGAATGATGGATCCTGTCTTATCTGTCATTCTAATCCTGCCTGTAATTATATCACCTTTGTATATAGATATGCAAGTAATTACTCCAGTAAAGTGATCTGTACAGACCAAGAAATGGTGCCTATTATTAGGAGTTTATGTTGTTTTTTTTTATATTGACATGGAAAATTAAAAATAACATCACCAAAAATTCTTTAAAAATATGTTAAATACAAAAACATAGTGGTGCTGTAGGAGACATACTTGCTGTGTAGGTTTGGTTGGTGAATCCAGCCTGAAGAGAAGATCTAATGTTTCAGTAGTTCTCAGTGGGAATGTTCACAAACTGGATTTTAGCACAGCTGAGTAAATGTTGTGTGAAAGCGTTCAGTCTCCCTTGGAAGAAAGTCCATATGTTTCACCTGTTGAACAGTATATGATATGAGCACTCTACGTAACATGGTTACTGCAAATAGCAAGGAAGCATCAATATGACACTGTTCACTTTAAAAGGGGTTCTCCGGGAAAAATAAAAATGAAAATACTGAAAAAAACACGTTCTTAAAAAATAAACTCCTTAAATGCCTTTAATTATTTATAATGGCTCCTTTAGTCTAGGGAACAATCAGTGGAGGAGCTAAAATGGCGGCTCTTGCATTTATGATCATAAAATCCGTCCTCCACATTACACTGCAGGATGGCCGGTGTGAGAAAGCAGAGCATAGAGCCCTATGTAATGTCTGCTGGTATCAGCACTGTGAGGCTGTGTATTATGTGCAGATGACAGATGTCCCTGTGCTTCAGAAAAGAGTTCACCTCATCCCGTACTCGCAGGCTGAGGTGTTTTTTAAAGACGCTCCTTCCCCACAGTGCGTCTGGTCAGGGGCGTAGCTAAATGACCATGGGCCCTGGTGCAAGAGCTCAGTTTGGGCCCCCCCTTCCCTCAGTGCTTTGTGGTCAGGGAGCAGGGAAGCACAAGGCCTTGGTGCTTCCTGAGGCATAAATTGAAACGGCAACACAGCAGAGCAGTTATCTCAGCCGTCATCTGCACATAATATACAGCTTCACAGCGCTGATACCGGCAGACTTTACATGGGGCTCTGTGCTCTGCTTTCTCACACAGGCCGTCCTGCAGTGTCACAAGAAGGACGTATTTTCTGATCATAAATCCAAGAGCCGCCATTTTAGCTACTTGATTGATTGTTTCCTAGACTAAAGGAACTAAAGGTGTTCTCCAAGTTAAATTTATTGATGACCTATCCTCAGGATAGGTCATCAATATCAGATCGGGGGTCCAACACACCACCCCCGCCGATCAGCTGTATGAAGAGGAGGCGCGTGCCGTACCAGCGCTGCCTCCTCTTCATTGTTTACACGCTAGCCGTAACATGGATAGCGGTGAGCAGCTCCCATAGACTTGTATGGGAACGAGCCTTCTCATTGAAATGAATGGGGCGGTTAGGCGTAATTACACCTGCTCACCGCTACCCATGTTACGGCTAGCGTGTAAACAATGAAGAGGAGGCAGCGCTGGTACGGCACGCGCCTCCTCTTCATACAGCTGATCGGCGGGGGTGCCGGGTGTCGGACCCCCGATCTGATATTGATGACCTATCCTGAGGATAGGTCATCAATAAATTTAACTTGGAGAACCCCTTTAATTATAAGAACCTGTGTTTTTTAGTATTTTCATTTTTATCTTTCCCGGAGAACCCCTTTAAAAGAAAGGTAACCCCACTGAGCTGGATCACAGAGAGAGGAAGTATTCTAGCCCAAATTGATAGATTTCTATAGGACTTGCTTGCTATGAATGGTCTTTAGAAGTTGTTTTCTGAAAGTGGACAATCCCTTTAATTGTGATCCAGATGATTTATGTAACATTTAGGCTTCGGCTACATGGCAACTTTGGGGCATGAAACATGACGAAGTTGCCTTGTAGCCCCTGCTTTATACAGAAAAGCTGGTTATACGTTCTGTGGTACCTCCTACCAAGAACAGCAAGAAGTGGCAAAAATATGCAGCAAACATGTTATAAAATGCCTGATTTTGGAGGTGCAGCCTGTTCACCCCACTAATTACTAGTTACTGGAGTATTTTATTGTACTGTAATTATTTCAGTCCCAGAGAAAGAACCAACAGGAGGACACAATTTAACTAACAGCGCCCCCTTTCCTAACACTTCAGTTACGGTTGAAATACTTAATGGGCCCCTGTACTTAGGTGCCTCTTGCTAGTTCAGTGGTTGAGTACCTGAATAATTAACTACTGTAATAACTAATAAATCAATTTCAGATGCAAAGGGAGTCACTAGAAATATGGGTGCTATGAGCAACGTCTCTATAGACATACATGGAAGAGTTTGTATAAGATTGTACCTAGTATGTGGTACAGTGAAGATGAAAAAAAAAGAAGAGTCGAAAGAGCCAGGTCAGGCAGGAGTCAACAGCTAAGTAGCAATACATAGGAACGAATAAGCCTAGAAAGGGAATTATACCTAATAATGAACACCAAGGCCAGGACTAGCATTACGAAGGGCAAACTGGCTAATTTCCACTGCTCAATTCCCACGGGCAACCACTGGGAATTCAGGACACCAGACTTTTGGCATTTTGAACTGTATCCTAGTCCTCAGGATAGAGACACTGCTGGTACTTTGGGCTATGGACATTTGTGGGCTTTTGCCCCTATTGCTACTATGCAAAGCCATTATACTCCATACAAATTACACTTTGAAGAGTTAACGTGCGCTATGATTTATGCCATTGTTTGCATATATACAGTTTTATATTGATGAACTGCATTTTATATCTTTATTGTAATATATCCTGTTTATTTGCATTGTAATTATTGCACTATATCTGCACTGCAGTGTAGAAAGTGTTAATGCTCAGACAGCTGAGAAGACATTGGTACTTTCTATCTATCCACTGAGAAGTTAAAAATCTTCCACGGTTACTATAAGAGAAAATGCTAAGTTTTGGAGGGAAAAAAACAACCACACTGACTGTTTGACTGACTGGTTTAGCTCTGTTGTTTATGTCTGAATACTTGTTTATGTCTGGAAAACTGCTAGTCATTCCCATAGATTTGTATTAAACCTCTACACAAGTCTATGACAGAGTAAAATTGAAACCATGTTTCTGTTTAGGCTGCGATTCTCCACTCCACCCAGGGGCGGATTGGGACCTTAAAATGGCCCTGGAAAAAATACTAAAAGTGGCCCCGTTTTATAGTCGGATCCAAATTGATGGAAGGCGGAGCCAGCAATACCGTATTGTGGCAGATTATACCACCCGAACAGAGCCAAATACCACAGTCCATTACAAAATACTGCCCAAGCAGCACAAAATACATCCCTAAAAACTTCCACTGGCCAGTCATGAGGAGGGCCCAGGTGGCCCCCTGGGCATTGGCCCACTGGGAAATTTCCCTTTAAGGTCTATGGCCAATCTGCCCCTGACTCCACCCCTTTATTCCTCCTCCTCCTCCCATAGTAAACTATAACAAGCAATCATCAGTTTATTAATGTAAGGGGGAACACAACGTTGTGGTGGCATTAAGGGGGAGCACTACTGTGAGGGAGGGACTAAGGGGTCATAACTACTGTGTGGGGACACTAAGAGGGAATAAAGGGCCATAACTACTGTGTTGGGGCAGTAAAGGGACATAACTACTGTGTGGAAGCACTAATGTGGCATAACTACTGTGTGGGGCACTAAGGGTCATAACTACTATACAGGGGATCTAATGGGGCATAACTACTTTGTGGGGGCACTAAGGGGCCATAACTACTGTGCAGGGGCTCTACTGGGGTATAACTACTATGTGGTGGCACTAAGTGCCATTACTAGTATGTGGGGGCAGTAAGGGGCCCTAACTACTGTGTGGAAGCACTAATGCGGCATAACTACTGTGTGGTGAGAGTAAAAGGCCATAACTACTGTGTGGGGGCAATAAGGGTGCATAACTACTGTGTGGAAGCACTAATGCAGCATAGCTACTATGTGGGGGCACTAAGGAGCCATAACTACTGTATGGGGACCTAAGAGGCCATAACTACTGTGTGGGGCACTAAGGACACATAGCTACTGTGTGGGAGGGGTTGTATAGCAACTATACCATGGGGTAAGGTGTTGCAGGAAGTTGATCAGGGGGCCACATTTAAAAATTTGCCATGGAGCCCAGCCTTTTGTAGTTATGTCCCTGGCAGTTAGCATTCACTACAGCTGTCCTATTGCCTGGAATAACACAATGTTGAAGGCATGTCCCCTGCTGTGTCACATAGGATAAAACTAGTCCAGGCTGGAAGACTCCACTAAGCTGGTGTGCCTGTGTTTGTAGATGGAGTAGTGTTGTTACCAGACAGCAGAGAACAGGTGGATCACACATGAAAAAAGGCACATCTAAAGAGACATGCCCCTAGGTAAATATATCAGCTGTAACGTAATGCATATCACATATACAGTACATTTCACTGCTGGTTATGAAAAGCACACATTATAAAAGGAGAACCTTAAAGAGATTGTCCATTCATATCTAAATAAAGCATGAATCGCTGTATAATAAAATGTGATGCAACTTTATAATATTGCTTGTGTTTTAATGCCTTTTTAATCCATTTTGTACATGTGTTTTTTCCTTACATTCGGAACCTGAAAACATACCCTAACTTTTAAAAATGGGTTATATAGGGTTAAATGGGTTGACAACAAATTAGGGCATATGGATGTCATAGAGAGAGTGCAAAAAAACAGCTGTTCTGTGAAAGCAGTGTCTGCACTTGCTGCCACATATCCCCTGAAGCAGCCAGATACACTGCCTTGAAAAAGTATTCATACCCGTTGGACTTTTGCACATTTTTTCACGTGTCTCTTACTGATATTTTATGTGATAGTCCAACACAAAGTAGCAAGTGATGTGAAAAGAATACATGGTTTTAAAAAAATGTAATAATTAAAAATTGGAAACGTGTGGCTTGCATTTGTATTGAACCCCCTGTACTCTGATACCCCTAAATAAAATCCACCTGTGTGTAATTTATTCTCAGAATAACTACACTGTTCTGTAAAGGCCTTAGAGGTTTCTTAATGGACATTAGTGATCAAACAGCATCATGAAAACCAAAGAACACACCAGACAGGTCAGGGATAAAGTTGTGGAGAAGTGTAAAGCAGGGTTAGGTTATAAAAATATATCCCAAGCTCTGAACATCTCATGGAGAACTGTTCAATCCATCATCTGAAAATGGAAGGTACAATGGCACAACTGCAAACCTACGAAGACATGGCCATCCTCCTAAACTGACAGCCCAGGCAAGGAGAGCACTAATTAGAGAAGCAGCCTGGTCATTCTGGAAGAGCTGCAGAGATACACAGCTCAGGTGGGAGAATCTGTCCACAGGACAACTATTAGTTATGTACTCCACAAATCTGGCCTTTATGGAAGAGTGGTAAGAATAAAGCCATTTTTGAAAGCAACTTCTAAGAAGTTCCATTTGCAGATTGCCATAAGCCATGTAGGGAACACAGCAAACATGTGGTGAAGGTGCTCTGGTCAGATGAGATCAAGGTTGAACTTTTTGGTGGTGCGAAAAGCTATGTGTGGTGGCAAACTAACAGTGCACATCACCCTGAACACACCATCAGGGACAGGAAAGCTGGTCACAATTGACGGGAAGATGGATGGAGCTAAATACCGGGCAATTCTGGAGGTAAACGTGTTAGAGGCTGCAAAACACTTGAGACTGGGGTGCAGGTTCACCTCCCAGCAGGACAACAACCCTAAACATATAGCCAGAGCTACATAGTAACATAGTACATAGTAACATAGTTTATAAGGCCGAAAAAAGACATCTGTCCATCCAGTTCGACCTGTTTTCCTACAAGTTGATCCAGAGGAAGGCAAAAAAACCCTGTGCGGTAGAAGCCAATTTTCCTCACTTTAGGGGAAAAAATTCCTTCCCGACTCCAATCAGGCAATCAGAATTACTCCCTGGATCAACAACAACCCATATCTAGTAACTATAACCTGTAATATTATTACCCTCCAGAAATACATCCAGGCCCCTCTTGAACTCTTTTACTGAACTTACCATCACCACCTCCTCAGGCAGAGAGTTCCATAGTCTCACTGCTCTTACCATAAAGAATCCTCTTCTATTTTTGTGAACAAACCTTCTTTCCTCCAGGCGCAGAGGATGTCCCCTCGTCATGGTTACTGTCCTTGGGATAAAGAGATCATGGGAGAGATCTCTGTACTGACCCCTGATATATTTATACATAGTTATTAGATCTCCCCTCAGTCGTCTTTTTTCTAAAGTGAATAACCCTAATTTTGATAATCTTTCTGGGTACTGTAGTCCACCCATTCCAGCTATGACTTTAGTTGCCCTCCTCTGAACCCTCTCCAGCTCTGCTCTGTCTGCCTTGTTCACAGGAGCCCAGAACTGTACACAGTACTCCATATGTGGTCTGACTAGTGATTTGTAAAGTGGCAGGACTATGTTCTCATCACGGGCATCTATGCCCCTTTTGATGCAACCCATTATCTTATTGGCCTTGGCAGCAGCTGTCTGACACTGGTTTCTGCAGCTTAGTTTGCTGTTCACTAAAATTCCTAGGTCCTTTTCCATGTCAGAGTTACCCAATATTTTACCATTTAGTATGTACTGGTGACTTGCATTATTCCTTCCCATATGCATAACCTTACATTTCTCAGTGTTAAACCTCATCTGCCACTTCTCTGCCCAAGCCTCCAGTCTATCCAGATCCATCTGTAGCAGTGTACTGTCCTCTTCTGTGTTAATTACTTTACACAGTTTAGTGTCATCTGCAAAAATTGATATTTTACTGTGCAAGCCTTCTACAAGGTCATTAATAAATATATTGAAGAGAATAGGGCCCAATACTGACCCCTGTGGTACCCCACTAGTTACAGTGACCCAATCTGAGTATGTGCCATTAATAACCACCCTCTGTTTTCTATCACTGAGCCATTTACTTACCCACATACAGACATTTTCTCCAAGGCCAAGCATTCTCATTTTATATACTAACCTTTTATGTGGTACCGTGTCAAATGCTTTGGAGAAGTCCAGATATACGACATCCATTGATTCCCCGCGGTCAAGTCTAGAACTTACCTCCTCATAGAAACTGATTAAATTGGTTTGACATGACCGATCCCTCATGAAGCCATGCTGATATGGAGTTATTTGCTTATTTTCATTGAGGTACTCCAAGATAGCATCTCTTAGAAAACCCTCAAACAGTTTACCCACTACAGATGTTAAACTGTCCTCCCAGCAGGACAACAACCCTAAACATATAGCCAGAGCTACAATGGAATGGTTTATGTAAAAGCATATTCATGTGCAGGGGCGTAGCTAAAGGCTCATGGGCCCTGGTGCAAGAGTTCAGCTTGGGCCCCCCCCCCCCTTCCTCCAGCGCTGGTTCACCTAGCTTTTCTGCCGGCCAAGTCAAAAATTGAAACCCCCTTCCATGCCAAATTCTCACCCTAACCTAACCTCCTAACATTACGTGTATCACTACAGAACATACAGGGTAAGGCTACATTCACACGACCCATTCACTTAAATGAGCACTGTGTGCTGTCCGCATCTGTATGTCCATTCCTATTTTTGTCCGTTTTGGGGACAAGGATAGGAATTGTTACAGTGGATCTGCAAAAAAAAACGGATGCCATACGGAACATCATCCTTTTTTTGCGGATCCGCAATTTGCAGACTGCAAAACACAATGTTCCTGTGAATGTAGCCTAATACAGCGCCCCATACCTCTTACATCCAGTATAATACAGCGCCTCATACCTCGTACATCCAGTGACGTCTCCTCTGATGTAGATCTTCTCTTTCCTCATCTTCTCCTTTCAGACCAGGCGCCATTTTTCAGCCATTTCTCATCTCTGCAGTTTGACAGAAAAAAATCTTAGTTTACTACTTTTCCATCATCCTCCCGTCTTCTGGACAAATCATCCTACCACCCCCAGTACTGTGCCACTAGTACCACACAGAGAGTGCCCTTCAATAATTATTGGCACAGTGTCCTAAAATAACTGCGCCCAGCAAATAGTGCCCCTGACAGTAATAGTGTGAACATAACGTCCCCCAGAAATAACTGCGCTGATACTGTGCCAGGGTGCCCCCAAAGTCCCAACTAATAATTCTCTGCCAGAGTGCACTTGTTAGTAATAGTGCCCCCAACAGTACTAATGTCCCCACTGTGCCCCAGAAGTAATAATGCTTTCAATGTGCCAGTAAGAAATGCCCCATGTGCCAGAAAAATGCCCCCAAGTGCCAGTAAGAAATGCCTCCCATTGCCCCCATGTGCCAGTAAGAAATGTCCCCAATGCCCCCATGTGCCAGTAAAAATGGCCCCAGTGCCAGTAAAAATGCCCTCGTGTCCCATGTGCCAGTAAAAATGCCCCCAGGGCCAGTAAAATGCTCCCAGTGCCCCCATGTGCAAGTAAAAAATGCCCCCAGTGCCAGTAAAATACTCCCAGTGCCCCCATGTGCAAGTAAAAAATGCCCCCAGTGCCAGTAAAATGCTCCCAGTGCCCCCATGTGCCAGTAAAAATGCCCCCAGTGCCCCCATGTGCCAGTAAGAATGCCCCCAGTGCCAGTAAAAATGCCTCCAGTGCCCCCATGTGCCAGTAAAATGCCCCAAGTGCCCCCATGTGCCAGTAAAAGTGCCCCCAGTGCCAGTAATATGCCCCCAGTGTCCCCATGTGCCAGTAAAAATTCCCCCATGTGCCAGTAAAAATGCCCCCAGTGCCAGTAATATGCCCCCAGTGCCCCCATGTGCCAGTAAAAATTCCCCCATGTGCCAGTAAAAGTGCCCCCAGTACCAATAAAAATGCCCCAAGTGCCAGTAATTTGCACCCAGTGCCCCCATGTGCCAGTAAAAATGCCCCCATGTGCCAGTAAAAGTGCCCCCATGTGCCAGTAAAAGTGCCCCCAGTGCCAGTAATATGCCCCCATGTTCCAGTAAAAATGCCCCCAGTGCCCCCATGTGCCAGTAAAAATGCCCCATGTGACAGTAAAAGTGCCCCCAGTGCCAGTAAAAATGCCCCATGTGACAGGAAAAGTGCCCCCAGTGCCCCCCATGTGCTAGTAAAAATGCCCCCATGTCCCCCAATAGAGCTCCGGTCCGTGCTACAATAAAAAAATAAACACTAATACTTACCTCCATTGAGCTGTCAGCGATGCGATGCAGGCCTCTTCCGGCCTGTGTCCCGCGCTGTACGGCTCAGGCGGCGCGATGACGTCATCGCGCCGGCTGAGCCGGCCTCTGATAGGCTGCAGGCCCAGTGCCTGCAGCCTATCAGAGGAACGGGCAGGGGAGACGCCTCTCCTTCCCCTGCCCCGCAGTAGAATACAGGCATCTGTATCGCCGTCCTGAGGACGGCGATACAGATGACTATGGAGATGAGCGCTTCCACAATGGAAGCGCTCATCTCCCTCTGCCCCACCGCCGCCCGCAACTGTCCGCAGGGCCGCACCGCACCCGGCTAATTGGCGGTGCGGCCCTGCAAGGGGGGCCCTCGGGGCCCCCCTGGCTTAGGGGCCCGGTCGCAACTGCGACCGCTGCGACCCCTATAGCTACGCCACTGTTCATGTGTTAGAAAGGCCCAGACCTAAAGCCCATTGAGAATCTGTGGCAAGACGTGAATATTTCTGTTCACAGATGCTCTCCATCCAATCTGACTGATCCTGAGATATTCTGCAAAGAAGAATGGGCAAAAAATGTCAGCCTCTAGATGTGCAAAGCTGGTAGAGACATACAGCGAAAGGTGGCCCTACAAAGTATTGACTCAGGGGGGCTGAATACAAAAGCATGCCACACTTTTCAGGTTTTTATTTATAAAAAATGTTGAAAACCAGGTATCATCCTTTTTTCACATCTTACTACTTTATGTTGGTCTATCACATAAAATCCCAATAAAATACATTTAAGTTTGTGGGTGTAATGTAAAAAAAAATTGGAAAAGTTCAAGTGGTTCATCTGTTCCCCACCACAGCACTGACATGCCCCCTATGTGTCACGTCACGCTTCAAGGTAAACACGTATGTCACTCATATGAAAAGCATTAATTGCAATCAACCACTGCTTATAACAGGTTAATAGTCTTTCTAATTACTCTGGCGGTACTCCGCCCCATTCTCCTTTATAGAACTGCTTTATGTCAGATACAGTGGTAGGTTTTGTACATTATTATATTTCATTGGATACCATACATTGTGTCAGATATGTAACAGTAAGAACCCCTGAAATAGGACGCACACTCCTCAACCGTGAAATTGCAATACCAAGAAGGATGAAGTCATGTGGGATGATTGTGTAATGCTTCCTGTTAGTCGACCTGCCAATCATCGGCACTTGTTGCAAACTGAGAGGGACAGAATCCTTGAACGGGACACCTTGGTTTATCACTGCAGCAGATCACTATGCGCCTAGGCCGAGATGTCAGCATTGTTCAACATTGTGTGTCTCGGTGGTTGGGAGAACAATGACGAACTAGAATGACATCAAGAGGTGCACAGAGGCATTTCTTTGCATGGACTGTTTGATTAGAAGAATGGCGCAGAGTGATCCATTTGTGGCAAACAGTGTCTACACAAACTATCAGAAGGTGTTTACACAACATTGGGCTATGAACCAGACACAGATGGACTGGGAATTTAAAGAGGCTCTGGAAAAATTACTAAAAGTGGTCCAGTTTTGTACTTGGGTCCAAAGAGGGTGATCTGGAGACCATGTTGGCAACACCATGAAGAGGTTTTCACAAGGGAACGTCATACCGCTCCTAGTCCTGGGATTATGATGTGGGGTGGTATAATGTATGGTAGCCAAACCTCTGTAGTCTACATTTCAGGTACCAGTGGTATGACCAGTGGAACAAGTGGTACAGCATTTCTTCAAAGTGTCCCTGGAGCTGTTTTCCTTAGCAGGATGGCACCAGGCTGAATGTTGCTTGTGCTACTGTGAGCAGCCTGCGTGGCCTAATCATGATACCAAGGCCTGCAATGTTTCTGAAATTGTCTCCCATCCAGCACATCTGTGACCTCATTAGTCGGAAACTGTGAACGGAGCTGCCGTCAGCGGATCTTGATGATTTGCATATCCAAGTGCATTAAACATGGCAGAACATTCCTCAGACAACCATTCATAACCTTACTGATAGCATACCAAGGCATGTAAGTGCACATATTTCTGTGTGTGGTGCTCATACTGAATACTTAATAGATGTTTTGAATATCTTTTATTTTTATAATTTTCATGTCAATAACGTATCTGCCGATCCTGTGATCTCCATAATTCTACAACTGTTCCTTCTTGATGCTGCAATTTCAGTGTTGAGGGTGGGATATATAACATTATCACAGCGTTGTATTTTTTTCAGATATAGTAACCGTAGCCTTTTGGCTAAGATCAAGTGTAGTATCTGTTCTTATCAGTTCTGGCAGTTAAGTACCGGGCTGTCAGACTGTAGGATGGAGAGGCACGTGGAGTCTCCTTGGTGGACGGCCGGTGTCTTCGGGCCCCGGGCTATGAGACCAGGAGGCATACGGATCTTATGCCAGAGGGCCGGGTAGTTTGAAAGCCCAAGGTGCAGAAGTGCCCCAGGAGTGGTGACCCTGGGGTGCCTGAACTCACTGGGGGTGGGATCCCACTGAGATTCACGGCACATTTGCACAGCACTTCCTTTCTTACTTTTGAGCGCACACACACCTCTGCCCGGTTCGGCTAGCCCGGACTGAACAAAAGAGGAATTTTTATTCCTGCCGAATGACCGGGCCTTATTTGGGCACTCATTCACTTTATTTATTTTTATGTCACTGTGTGTTCACTGTCCACGTTGTGTGTGTCACAGGATTTTCAAGGGTTACGGCGCCCTAACGGGTACCCCACTTGAGGTCTAGGGGGAGTGTGTGTGGCCATCCTGGTTCCGCACTCCCCTGCAAACCCCATGGTCTCCCCTTCCGGGGGGAGACCAGCCTGTTGTTGAGCTCCTTGCTGAATCACCCGGGGTGGCGCCTGGGAGAGACGGGGCGTACCCTCGGCTTCGGCTGGGAGTCCCTTGCAGGTGCCTTCTGGCCCAGAGGGATTAGGAAGGTTCTGGGGGGCCCTTCTTCTTTGGAAGAGGGCCTGCGATGGACTGTAGCCTTGGGCACGTTTTTTGTAGCACGCTGCACGATTTTGTTGCACTTGGTTTTTGTAAGCACGCTCCTCGGGTTTTAAAGAATAAAAAAAGTTGATACCAGTGATTTTATTATTAGTACTGTATTAACTTCTAAGGCATGAAATGACATTGTGTATTTGTCTGTTTTATATTATTTCTTTATATTTATAATTAGCTGCTTGTCTTTTTTCTTGCACTGATTTATTTAGAAGTGACTAATCACAGTGTTGTCTTTTTATTATCTATTTCACTGTGAAGGTCGGGATACAAAACCATCTAGTGAGAAGAAAATGGTATACTGCACAGTACTACTAGTGCAGCAACGGAAGCAGCAAATGATGTACGGAAAACACAGCTCACAGCAAACTGCCAGAATGAAGCTTTTATTCATAGCGGAATTACTTGCAAACTGCAGTATCTAAATGAATACAAAACTCCATAAATTAGATTTATTGGAGCCTACTTCTAAAGGAAAAATTGACTTATTGAAAGTTATTATTAACCAACCTTAAAGGGGTCATCTAGTAAAAATAACTCCTTTTTAGGTTCAAGCAATAAGGTGACCACCGCTGGTCCAATGTCCAGAAATCTCTGTAAAGCTCTAAAAGGCTATGTACACTTTTGAAGACAAGGCTTTTTTATGATTGCATTTTATTCATTTTGGGCTAAAAATAATTTTTTCAATTGGTCTTTATTAAAAATATTGAGCCTTTCTGTCACAAAGAGTTAACTGTCTAACTGTGTGAATCATACTTTTTCACTTTGTGCTGGTCGTCTAATAACCCGTATCTCTAATTTATTTAAGCCACATTCTTATCACTAAGATAAGAATTGAGCTATAATGAGTTTTTATAATGTTAGAGAGTAGAGATAAGGAGCCGTCAGATTACCTGACTGATTGCCCCCAAAGGTGTACACTGCCTTTGGGTAGCGCTTCCGGTGCTTGCTGCCTTCAGTTGCCGTGGTCAGGATTGACCATGGCACCCGAGGGGTTAAATGTCCGCGATCGGCATGACTGCCAGTCGTGGACATGAGCCGCGCGTGTCTGCTATAGGAAATAGCAGTTCACCCGCGGCCATCTTTAAAGACCCGGCCAGCGCCGTACTAGTACGGCGCTGGTCGGGAAGGGGTTAAAAGGAGTTTGGTTTAATTTTAGAAAAAATTAAATTTTGTTGCAACATTTTCCCCCCTTTTTTTAAAGGCTGTAGCCAGACATTAACTTAAAGGGATTTTCCGAGTTATATATATTGATGACCTATCCTCAGGCACCCCTGCCGATCATCTGTTTGAAGAGGAGGCGTGCGCCGTATCAGCGCTGCCTCCTCTTCACTATTTACATGCTGGCCATAATGGGGTATGGCAATGGAATCGCTTCCATACAAGTCTATGGAAGCCATTCTTCCCATAGAAATGAATGGGGCGGTGAGGTGTAATTACACCTACTCACCACTACCCTGTTATGGCCAGCATGTAAACAGTGAAGAGGAGGCAGCGCTGATACGGCGCGCGCCTCCTCTTCAAACAGCTGATTGGGGGGGGGGGGGTCCCAGGTGTCAGACCCCCGCCGATCTGATATTGATGAATGACCTATCCTGAGGATAGGTCATCAATATATATAACGACCTAGGACGAGAATGCTCGTCCTAATATGGTGTTACTTAACGCCCTAGGACGAGCATTCTCGTCCTAGGGTTAAGGTGCTGCTGCTGCCCGCTGCCGCAATCTGCAGCAGGGGCCCGGCTGATACTAACAGCCGGGCCTCTGCTGTATCCGCCAGCACCGGTGATTACACCGATGCCGGCGGATTAACCCCTTGTATGCCACGGTCACGCTGACTGCGGCATACAAGGCAATTGCGGCAGCTTTTAAAGCCATCGGGTCCCCGTGAGGCGGTGGGGGGCCCGATGGCTGAGATGGAAGCCCCGATGCCTTGCCCAGAGGCATCGGGACTCCCATCTACGGAAGCCCAGGAGACCCAGCCACAGCGCTGGGTCTCCTAGGCAACGGTCAGCGTCTCACAGTGTGAGATGCTGACAGTTGAATGCAGCACAATACAGATGTATTGTGCTGCATTCAATCAGGGATCAGACCCTGAAATGTTAAAGTCCCTTACTGGGACATAAGTGAAATGTTAAAAAAAAAGTTAAATAAAAGTGTTTTAAAAAAAAAAGAAAGAAAGAAAGAAAAATAATAAAGTTTCAATAAAAAAAGCCCCTTCCCCATAAAGAAACACATAAAAATAGAAAAAAAAATAAAAAAATATACATATTAGGTATTGCCACGTCCGGAAAAACCTGCTTTATTAAAATATCACATGATCCAGCCCGCCCGGTCAACACTGTAAAAAATAAAAAATAAAAACTGTCTAAAAAAAGTCATTTTCTGTCACATTTCATCACAAAAAATGTAATACCATGCGATCAAAAAAGCGTATGCCCCCAAAAATAGTACCAATCTAATCGTCATCTCATCCTGCAAAAAATGAGCCCCTACCTGAGACAATCGCCCAAAAAAATAAAAAAATTACAGCTCTCTGACTATGGAGACACTAAAATGTGATTTTTTTTTTTTGCTTCAAAAATATTGTGTAAAACTTAAATAAATAAAAAAAAGTATACATATTAGATATTGCCGCGTCCGTAACGACCTGCTCTATAAAAATATCACACGATCTAACCTGTCAGATGAATGTTGTAAATAACAAAAAATAAAAACAATGCCAAAACTGCAAGTTTTTGTTACCATGCCTCACAAAAAGTGTAATATAGAGCTACCAAAAATCATATGTACCTTAAAATAGCACTAACAAAACTGCCAACTTATCCCGTAGTTTCCAAAATGGGGTCAGTTTTTTGGAGTTTCCTACTTTAGGGGTGCATCAAATGTGACATGGCAACTTAAAGAGGACCTTTCATGTGTCCTCACACTGCTAACTAACTAGCAGTTTTTACAGGGCATGGGCCGGGGAGTTGGGGGCACTTACAATTTTTTGGGGGCGCAGCTCCGTTGGCCCGCTGCGCCCCTGTGAAGGTCCGGCGCGCGCTATGCAAATTGCATAGCATCGGTACAGGGAGGAGGAGACGCCAGGGATTCTCAATGGGCGTCTCCTTCTCCCTGGCTGTAGCGCTGTCCAATCACAGTGGAGAGCGTCACAGTCAGGGAGAAGGATCTTCACAGGGGCGCAGCGGGCCAACGGAGCTGCGCCTCGAAAAAATTGTAAGTGCCCCCAACTCCCCGGCCCATGCCCTGTAAAAACTGCTAGTTAGTTAGCAGTGTGAGGACACATGAAAGGTCCTCTTTAAACTTTTTCCAGTGAAATCTGCCCTGGCGTTCCTTTCCTTTTGCGCCCTGCCGTGTGCCTGTACAGCAGTTTACGATGACAAATGGGGCATTTCTGTAAACTACAGAATCAGGGTAATAATTACTGAGTTTTGTTTGGCAGTTAACCCTTGCTTTATTCTCAGAATAAAATGATTCATATGGAAAATCTGTCAAAAAAGTGAAATTCGGAAATTTTGGCTACATTTTCCTTTAATTCTTGTGGAACACCTAAAGGGTTAATAACGTTTGTAAAATCAGTTTTGAATACCTTGAGGGGTGTATTTTCTAAAATGGGGTCATTTTTGGATGGTTTCTATGATGGAAGCCTCACAAAGTGACTTCAAACCTGAACTGGTCCTTAAAAAGTGGGTTTTGGAAATTTTGTGAAAAATTTCAAGATTTGCTTCTAAATTTCTAAGCCTTCTAACGTCCCAAAAAAATAAAATGTAATTTTCAAAGTGATCCAAACCTGAAGTAGACACATGGGGAATGTAAAGTCATAACTATTTTTGGAGGCATTACTATGTATTTTAAAAGTAGAGAAATTGACATTTGGAAATTTGCTAATTTTTCTAAATTTTTGGTATTTTTTTTATAAATAAGAATGAAATATTTTGACTCAAATTTACCACTGTCATGAAGTACAATATGTGACGAGAAAACAATCTCAGAATGGCCTGGATAAGTAAAAGCGTTCTAAAGTTATCACCACATAAAGTGAGACATGTCAGATTTGCTAAAAATGGCCTGGTCCTTAAGGTGAAAAATGGCAGGGTCCTTAAAGGGGTTGTCCGAGTTATGAAAAAAAAAATATAGCACTGTAAATCTGATGGGCAGCAATATATAACTAAGTTAAGCAAGTTTTAGGCAAAAAAAAATCCATATTTCCTCATTTCCCTGGTTCTCTTCTGGCCTTTGTTTACATGCAATAACAACAATCTCAGCCCCTCCCCCTTCTCCCCCCTCTCTGCAAAGGGAATGAATACAAGTGCTGAGTGACATGTCTGCCTGCTGGAATACTCAGCAGCATGTTGTTTGTGTAGGACTACAAGTCCCAGCTGTACAATGACAATGCTGATACACACAGGAAATTCTCCCTACCTGTTCTTGTACAATACAATTCCTCTATAGCTCCTTGCCCAGCATTTGTCTCCTCTCACTGCTGCAGCTACTGTTTGTTCTAAAGCCTTGAGCCCTCAGTGTGTGCTGGCTGAAGGGGTTAATGTTTTATCTGAAGGAAACCAGGGAGAGCAGATAGCAGGAGCCCGGCAAAGAAAGGGGGCGTGGCCAGTGAGGTCTCGTGTACAGACTGTTATCTGAACTCTGAGGCTTGTACACGAAACATCACAGAGCAGAGAGATAAGGTGACATCACAGGTCATGTGACCCTAAGTCAACTCTGAGAAACCAGCAGCTTTGGAAACACAAAGTATATGGGAAAGTTGTTATACCTGACAAGTTAGAAACATATAAAGAACAAAAAAATAACTCGGACAACCCCTTTAAGGTGTTAAGGACTTATGCACATGACCATTGCCTGTTTTGTGGTCTGCAAATTGAGGATCTGCTAAACATGAATACCGGCTGCATGCATTCCGCATTTTGCAGAATAGATAGTCTGGGCCATAATAGAACAGTCCTATCCTTTTCCATAATGCAGACAATAATAGGACATGTTCTATACAGTGATCCCTCAGGATACAATGGCCTCAGGATACAATATTTTCTACATACAGTGGTCTTTTCTGACCCATCGTAAGATGAAACCAGATTTAACATACAATGTCTCAGACTCAGATCCAACCAATCAATGCCACTTCTCTAGTAAAATAGATGTAGTAGTTACTAGTTAGCAGCTATTCCTGACTGTTATATGTAAGAACTTGTTTTATCTGCCTTAGTTATCTGCTTATTTTTCTTAAATCTTCATTTTCTCTTATCTTGGATGACATTTTAGGACTTTGGAACTGATTACTCACGTTACAATGGTTTCAACATACAATGGTCATTGAAACAATATTGTAACTTGAGGGACCACTGTATTTACGGATTACACAGAACGGACATATGGTCCCTTTGAAGGGAATGGGTCCACATCCGACCCGTAAAAAATGTAGGTCGGATGCAGACAAAAAATACGCTTGTGTGTCTGAGCCCTAAAGCTAATAAAAAAATTAATTTTTCTGTAATCGGAGCAATTTGGAGCATTTGTGGTGCATTTTGGTGCATCCACCTCACCTAACTCACCAATAGGGGTGTGGTTTAACAGGGGTGTGACCAAATATGAAATATGTTGGACCAAAATTGTGTCACAATTCCGTATTAAAATTCTTTCACAAAGTAAACCAACCCCAGTTTATTTTGTGACCTTTACTCTCACTTTTGCTGTGTTTTTGGGACATTGGCATGTTTTTTGTGCTTCTCTATAAAAATTAAAAATTTGTGTAAAAATGTCCAAAAACATCACCCATGAAAAGCTGTGTGTGAAGGAAAGGGTAGTGATTCTAACACGACTGGTCATTACAGATCTGCTGTAAAATCTGCTGTAAAATCCACACTGCATTTAGATTGGGTCCTTTCCTTGCAGTATTTAATTACTGTAATACATCCTGAAGACATAATTCCCATTTAATTACTACCTTTATTACCAAAGAAAATGTGATATATAAAGGGGTGCATCTCTCAGTGAAGATGATTAATAGCAGCGCCATGATTTTCCCCTATTTCACATTCCTTCTATAACATGAAAGGCACAGAGCGCTGCCGTATCAAAAGGCAGAGTGCGAACAAAGTGCCCGGAGACTTTGAAGTTACATTAGAGACATTTATCATATTTCTATAGGAACAATGCTACCGCACTCAGCGCTCAGCGGTACATGCTTTCACCCAGGCATTTGCTTTCATATAAAATATATCATTTTGTAAACCTCCATTATATGAATTAACCATTAAAGGGAGTCTTTCACCTGTTTTTCACCAATATAAATAACAGCACTGCCTCACAGAAGATTGCAGACAAATCCCAGACATACCTGTGTGCACTGTGTGTCTGTATTACATGTCACATCCCAGACATACCTGTGTGCACTGTGTGTCTGTATTACATGTCACATCCCAGACATACCTGTGTGCACTGTGTGTCTGTATTACATGTGTTTTCCCGCAGAATAAGGCTTCATTCACACGACCGTATGTGTTTTGCGGTCCGCAAATTTCGGATCCGCAAAAAAAACGGATGACGTTCCGTATGGCATCCGTGTCCGTTTTTTCTGCGGATCCATTGTAACAATGCCTATCCTTGTCAGCACAACGGACAAGAATAGGACATGTTCTATCTTTTTTGCGGAACGGAAATGCGGACATACGGAAACGGAATGCAAACGGAGTACCTTCCGTTTTTTTTGCGGACCCATTGAAATGAATGGTTCCACATACGGTCCGCAAAAAAAACGGAACGGACACGGAAACAAAATACGGTCGTGTGAATGAAGCCTAAAAGTGCTTTTCCTGGACATGTGATACAGACACACAGTGCACACAGGTATGTCTGGGATGTGACATGTAATACAGACACACAGTGCACACAGGTATGTCTGGGATGTGACATGTAATACAGACACACAGTGCACACAGGTATGTCTGGGATGTGACATGTAATACACACACACAGTGCACACAGGTATGTCTGGGATGTGACATATAATACACACACACAGTGCACACAGGTATGTCTGGGATGTGACATGTAATACAGACACACAGTGCACACAGGTATGTCTGGGATGTGACATGTAATACAGACACACAGTGCACACAGATATGTCTGGGATGTGACATGTAATACAGACACACAGTGCACACAGGTATGTCTGGGATGTGACATGTAATACAGACACACAGTGCACACAGGTATGTCTGGGATGTGACATGTAATACAGACACACAGTGCACACAGGTATGTCTGGGATGTGACATGTAATACACACACACAGTGCACACAGGTATGTCTGGGATGTGACATGTAATACAGACACACAGTGCACACAGGTATGTCTGGGATATGACATGTAATACACACACAGTGCACACAGGTATGTCTGGGATGTGACATGTAATACAGACACACAGTGCACACAGGTATGTCTGGGATGTGACATGTAATACAGACACACAGTGCACACAGGTATGTCTGGGATGTGACATGTAATACAGACACACAGTGCACACAGGTATGTCTGGGATGTGACATGTAATACACACACACAGTGCACACAGGTATGTCTGGGATGTGACATGTAATACAGACACACAGTGCACACAGGTATGTCTGGGATGTGACATGTAATACAGGCACACAGTGCACACAGGTATGTCTGGGATGTGACATATAATACACACACACAGTGCACACAGGTATGTCTGGGATGTGACATGTAATACACACACAGTGCACACAGGTATGTCTGGGATGTGACATGTAATACAGACACACAGTGCACACAGGTATGTCTGGGATGTGACATGTAATACAGACACACAGTGCACACAGGTATGTCTGGGATGTGACATGTAATACAGACACACAGTGCACACAGGTATGTCTGGGATGTGACATGTAATACACACACACAGTGCACACAGGTATGTCTGGGATGTGATATGTAATACAGACACACAGTGCACACAGGTATGTCTGAGATGTGACATGTAATACAGACACACAGTGCACATAGGTATGTCTGGAATGTGACATGTAATACAGACACACAGTACACACAGGTATGTCTGGGATGTGACATGTAATACAGACACACAGTGCACACAGGTATGTCTGGGATGTGACATGTAATACAGACACACAGTGCACACAGGTATGTCTGGGATGTGACATGTAATACACACACACAGTGCACACAGGTATGTCTGGGATGTGACATGTAATACACACACAGTGCACACAGGTATGTCTGGGATGTGACATGTAATACAGACACAGTGCACACAGGTATGTCTGGGATGTGACATGTAATACAGACACACAGTGCACACAGGTATGTCTAGGATGTGTGTGTAATCTTCCGTGGGACAGTGCTCTTAGTTTATAGGTGAAAAACAGGTGAAAGACTCCCTTTAAAATATTATTACATTAATAACAGTATTCTTCTCCTTTCCTGCCGGTCAGAATTGTACAGATATACATAATATTGGTCTATTTAAACATATTTCACGAGCAGTGGTGCACCTAGCCTTTCTGCTGCCTGAGGCGGAAACTGAAACGCCGCCCCCATAATGCCAATTTCTTAATCTAACCCCTTTGCCACAATGAAAGCGCTCATTGCCCATGGCCCTAAGGCTGCCCCTCTTTTGCCCCTACCTGGTGCTGCCTGAGGCGATCGCCTCACCTGGCCTCATTGGGGCTGCACCCCTGTTCAAGAGTATAGACTTGCTTCTTGGTAAGATAACTGTCTGAACAGATAATATGTGTCAAAATAGAGAATATATATATCACATGGTAATTTTTATCAATCCAGATATAGGCCTGATATAAAAATAGAAAATATATGGTAAAGAATGTGACCTTAAAGGGAACCTGTCATCTCCAAAACACTCCAAGAACTAGAGTAAGCGGTGTATAGTGTAAGTGATGCTGAATCCAAATATGTAAGTTTTATCTTCATACTAACTTCCATTCTGACTCTGTGCTCCCAAAAAACGGCTGTAAAATGCACTCAGTGGACTCCGGTGCTCACTCATATAATGGAGAGGACTCAAAGAAGAGTCCAGTGAGTGTATTTTACAGCTGGTTTGTGGGAGCACAGCGTCGTTTATGTTACTGTTTATGTTTACATGGGATTAACCCTTTCCTAATGAGGTGATTTTCCTTTTTTGTGTTTTTGTCTTCACATAGCCATAGGGCTTGTTTTTTGAGGAACAAGTTGTACTGTCTAATGCCACCATTTAATATTGCATAGGATGTAGTGGGAAGTGGGAAAAAAATTCCAAAAGGGGTGAAAATGAAAAAAATGCAATTCTGCCAGTTTTATGGTTTATTTATTTATTTTTTTTACAGCATTCACTATGTGATAAAACTGACTTATACTCATAATTCTCCAGGTAAGTATGAATCCAGCTATACCACATATGTATAGTTTTTCTTGCGTTTTGATACTGAAAAAAAAATAAAAAACTTGAACAAATACATATTTTTTCCATTGTCATTTTCTGATCCCAATAACTTTTTTTTGTAGTTATGTGTGGGGAGCTGTATGAGGGCTCATTTTTTTGCAGGGCGATCTGTACTTTTCATTGATACCAATGAATGACTTTTTGATCACTTATTTAATTTTTAGTGGGATGAGAAGTGACCAAAAAATGGTGAATCAGCCATTTTGACTTTTTTTTTCATTTTGCCTTTTTCTTTATGGGATAAATATTTTTATATGTTGATAGTACAGGCATTTTCGCACGCAACGATACCCATGATGTGTAATTTTTTAATGTTTTTTTATTTTCATTTTGGGGAAAGGGGGTGATTAGAATTTTTATATAGTTTGACTTTTTTTTATAGTTCCTATAGGGAACTATAACAAGCAATCTTGTGATTGCTATTCTTATAGACTCGAATTCATTACCATTTGAGTCTATGATGATTTTACTGTATTTCTACCACAGGCAGGGGCTCCATGTTTTTCTGCCACAAACAGGGGCTCCATAGAGATACAGCAGCCTCCTGTCATTCTCAATAACAGGGGCTGCCGCATATGCAGCATGCAGCAAGCCAGTCTCCAGAGACTCTACTAGTTCCAGGGTTAGGATGCCGAGCGGTGATATGGCTATGACAGGTGTCATGGTGCTCCTACCTGGATCTGGCGCTCCAAGGTCAGGCCGCGTATTACCACATATGACAGTTGGTCACAACTAACTGTGATACGAGGGACACTAACAGCTCAGCGATATGTACAGGACACCCTGTGGCCACATGTGTTCCTCTCATGGCAGACCTTTCAGCTGGCATTTTTCAAGTAATGCTCACCCACACACAGCAAGAGTTTCCCTTGAATGTCTCTGCCAGATTCCAATCGACCATTTATGGGACCAGCTAAAAGTGTGCAGGATCTACAGGCCCAGCTGCAACATCTGTGGGCAAATGTGCGGCAGGATACCATACGGAACCTGTATGTCTCCGTGCCCAACTGTATCTCATCTTGTATCCAAGCTAGAGCGACCCAACAGGGTCCTAGAGTGTTCTTTCAGTGGTACAGTTTTCCCAATAAACTTATAATTTCGCTTTAATATTGTAATTAGTGTTGAGCAAAGCGCGCTTCTCATCATAGATCCGAAATAAAAAAACTTGTTTGAATGCAGTACGGAAACCCGTCTCCGTACAGTATTCAAATGTATGGTCTTCATGGAGGTGAAATTCGTTAAATTCAGCATTTGATTCTACAACTCCTAAACAATTTTAGAACTGCAATCCGAAATTGGCTTCGTAGTACCAGTTGGTACCAAAGCCGACTTGGATTCCGGATTCCAATTTTGAAATGGTTTTCAAGTTGTAAAATCAAAGTGGTGGGACTTTGGACATAATGAATTTCATCTCTGTGAAGCCCATACATTGGAATGCTGTACAAAGATGTGTCTCCATACAGTATTCAAACAAAGCTTTGAACTAAGTGACATTGGATCTACGATCCGAAACGCGCTACGCTCAACACTAATTGTGATCACATATCCCATCATTACATTCACACATAGAAAGTGTCATAGTTTCATTCGATTCCAACAACTCCTTTGTCAGTGACTTTATAAAGTAGATTGCGCACGGATTACTCTCTACACAAATCCACTTTCAGTTTTTAATCCGTAAAAGCCTGTGCATTTATCTGCTTTATACCTTATGCTGTAATTCCACGTATTCATGGTCAGATTCCTTATGTATGGAAACTTTATGACTTCGCGTGCAAGTCACCATTACATTTGAGAAGGAGACGAGCTCACACCCTTTTGGAGACGCTTTATTCTACGGTATCAGTTGACCCTTTAGGAATATAATTTACAGGAAAGCTATTGCACCTGGTCCTGGATTTGGTTTCATCCCCTTTTAACCTCTGAATGTGTCACAAGCTTTTCGGTTGTGTTCAGTTACTTGAAAGCATTTGCTGTCATCTCAGTTTACTGATGTGATAACATTCCCCCAGCCTTAGCAGACGCAGATACCTTGCCAGCTGAGGAGCTGTGACATGGTGACACTTAGAGACAGGCTTAGTCGTCTGTCCACGTCTGATATGTTGCCAAACCCAGTGTAAGTGTTGAGATTAAACCTGAGCGTACGCCAGCCATGGAGAGGTGCGAGAAAACAATGCGCTTATCTGCCATTCATATACAATGTACTGAAATGTCGACAAACATTGTGGTTGGTAATTGACTGCAGAAATAAACTTCAGCTAAGACCGTGGACAAGTGAACTGGCAGCTACTGCTCCCAAAATCTGGGCATATGTGCAGCGTGTAAATCATGCAACGTGGACCCTGTCATGAAAGGTGAACATAAAGGTTCTTCTAGGATAATGAACTCAAGGTCTGGTAGGTTGACCTAGTTATAGTAATACACAATTACAGGTAGGATTGCTGCAATGATAATTGTGCTCCTCAGCACGTGGAGCCGCCCTGTACTTTTCCACCAGGAGGATAGTCTTGCAGCTGATAATCTTTGGCGTCTAAGGTTTCCATTATAGATGGTGCAAAAAGAATCAGTCTTTGAAAAGTTTTCCATGCGTTTCCTTGACTTCTCAGTTGCATTAAGAGAAAAATAAAGAGGACTGGTGAAACAAAGCCTTTTCAGATAATTTCAGAAGTATAACTTGAAGATCCAGGGTGAAATCTGTAACAGGTTCCCCATCTGCCATTTGCTTTCTATAATAATGGTGTCGTCTTACGTGGCAGGGGAGTTATTGGGCTCTCTCAGGCTCCTGGGTCTGGTAGTGACTTCTACCTGTACACCCCTTATAGTTACGTCCCTGGTTAATTTGTTGGAGCCATCTGCACTATCTTTAAAGGTTATGTACACCTTTGGGGACATTTTTTATGATTGAATTTTACTCATTTTGGGCGAAAATAATTTTTAACAAGGGTTAAAAGTCAGTCTGTTTCTTTTCATCTCATCGTCTGAGGGTTCGTGTGTAGCTCTTATCTCTGATATCTTGACATCATAAACACTTATTTAAGCCATATTATTATCGGTTTGATAAGAATTTAGCTAAAAAAAATAGCCCGAAAGTGTCCATAGCCCTTAAAAGGTTATGCTCGCCTCTATGGTCAATCTGTACTGGGGATCAAAACTTGTCAAGGATCTTTTTGGCCCATTAGTCCTATACATGATATTCCACTGAAAGAAAGTGAGAGACACAGATGGTACTTGAAAAGAACAGCTTTACTGATCACATGTGGAGCCACATGCAGGGGCAGACACAGCATAGGTACAGCTTCACAGGGCCCTTTAGACAAGGGTGGGCCATACCACAATGAAATAAAGGGCATCAAGGTTCCTTTAGCTCAAAATTACTGATGGATTTTCATTCATCTGATGACAAGGATTGACATAGAAAGAAGTAAGGAGCACAATAATGAGCCCTTCACCCTCGATAAATTATCTGTTAAACAGCAAGGGGCTCACAAAATGTTTTTTTCATAAGGGCCCTCTACTATCTATGTCCGATCCTGGCATCAAGAGCCGTAAGCTTGGTGGTTATAGGATTTTCACAAGCGCCAACTGACTTAAAGAGGACCTTTCATTGTTTTAACTTACACTATCTAAATACCTTTATTGGTAGGGCACCCCCCCGCTGATGCCGGCACCCGTTCAGATTTTTCAAAATATCTCTCCTGCGCCCCGCTGTGGCCCCCTGTATATTTCCCGCTCAGTATGCTAATACTGAGCATCGGGACAGGGAGAAGAAGACGCCAGGCTTTGTCAATGGGCGTCTCCTTCTCACTGGCTGTGCCGCGATCCAATCACATCGGAGAGCGTCACAGCCATGGAGAAAAAAAAATCCTTGGCTGTGTCGCTCTCCAATGTGATTGGATCGTGGCACAGCCAGGGAGAAGGAGACGCCCATTGAGAAACCCGGGCGTCTCCTCCTCCCTGTTCCGTTGCAGGAAAAATACAGGGGGACACAGCGGGGCGCAGGAGCGATATTTTGAAAAACCTGAACGGGTGCCGGCATCAGGCGGGGGGGGGGGGGGGATTTGTCTGGGTGTTGCTACCAATAAAGGTATTTAGGAGTGTAAGTTAAAACAATGAAAGGTCCTCTTTAATGGTTCCCGGGTCATTTTGGACAAAAAAGCTTAGTCTAGTTGCACACTAGTGTTTAGGATTTGGCAGGCTGTTCTGTTCAGTTTTCTGGTGCACATATTTGTTAAATAAGTTGAGGTTCATATAGTGACCTGCTAAAGGGTTAATGCTATGGTTCCCTGCCAAAGTTTATTTCACTGTTAAAGTTGTTATGATGTTTACTGAAATATTTATTATGCACCATCTGTTATACAAGTTGTTAATGCAGTTATTCATTGTGTACTCCAAAAGGCTGAAAGGAAGTAATTAACTGATAGCTGCCAGGTAGTGGGCTTGTCCCGTTTTCCCTGGTTAGTGAGTCTCTTGGTAGGCAAACCATAGTGAAGACGTGTCTTGGGTGTGTTGCTGCCAAGTAGGCCATGAAAGAATCCTTCTGCAGGAACCATTCCTGTGAGTGAAAGCTGCCACAAAAGCAACTTTACTGGGAACTACTGGGGAAAGAAGCATTGCATGTTTGCAGAAGATTGAGGACCATTTAGGGGCCTTGCTTGGACTGAGTCACTAAAGGTAAAACACCCATACAGCTTTAGACTTTACTGCCTGTGGTTTGGGTTTTATTGCTTCTGGTGCCCATTGCTTCTGGTGCCACTGGCCATTCGATTTAGTGCTGCACCCACAGATGGCCATTGCAGAGAAATATTGAGGAACTGCACTCATTTGGTCAACTGGGTAGATTGCTAGTGTCTATAAAGAGAGAGACTCAGGGAGGATCACCATTATAATAGCCACCTCCTGTACACAGCCTATGGGAATAGCCTACTCTGTGACATACCTGGAAGCTGTGCCTACTGCTTGTGTCTGTATTTCAGTAAAGGAGAGACTTTATGTTCTTATAATCAAGATAGCTTGGTCATTGGTCTCCCTACCCAAACTAGGGCATAGCCCCCATGAGAACTAAAACCACCTGCATTGTCTCCACCACCACTCCCATCCTCCCCAACCACCAACACACCTCACCTGCTGGTCAGCATGAGGTAACAGAGCTCCTGCTCTCACCAATGGCCCACACAAATTTTTTGGTAAAGTGTTGAGGGTATATGAAAAAGCTAAAAAGCAACATATGTAGCAAACTGGCACTTGTGACAAAGTCTGTGAGTTTTCTATGTAAGCAAACTAGTGTAGAGCTATAATAAACAACCCCAACAGTGAGGTTGCCACAGACTTACAGTATTTTGTATTCTGATGTTGCACCCAACTTCCCTGGGTGACAACAATCCTTTCCGAGAGTCTCCCTCCTGGAGATTGCTAATGCTGCTTGTGTACAGGCCATGGCAACTCTCCATGTAGCGCACTCCAAACACAATCTGACACACGGCAACTCTCCTCATTACGCACTGACGAAAACCTTCACAGGTGTCTCTACAGGTCGCGTTCTCTCTCTTCCTTGGGACACACTCTATGCATACTCATACACCACACTATATATATAAGTCTTTGTACTTGTGGAAGTCTGGCTGGTTCAAATCTCGTGACCTGGCTTCTGTGCGGGCCGTCTGATACTCAAGGGTGTACTAGAGAATGGTGGATGCTATATACTGTACTTTGAAACCTCTATATAATACAACGTCTTTAAGAATACCCCCTCCCCCTTGTATTCTATGTACACTGGCCCTCTTCTAAGGGAGCTCACCCTTAGAAGACCATTATTTACTGGTAGTTTTGTATAACTTACTCAAATTCGTTGGTGGCAGCACTGAAAGATTGAGGCCTCATACACATGACCATATTTTTCATCCATGTGCTATCCGTGTTTTCTGTAGATGTGACACTGATTCATTCATTTCTATGGAGCCATGCACACATACATATTTATTTCAGATCCGTATGGCTGTTCCGCATTTTATGGAACATGTCTATTCATTTCAATTCATGGGAGTGAGAAAAATGGAAAAATGTGAAATGCACATGGAAGGTATCTGTGTTTTGCAGATCCGTGGATTACAGACCGAAATACGACCACGGTTGTGTGAATGAAACCTGAACTTGGAATGGATTCTTGCAATTTGATGATGGAAGATAGTGCCCTTGACTTTAAAACATTGAACTCCCAATTCTAATTGGATTATTCTTCTTTTTACAAATGGAATTCATGTTGCTAATGATTTTTTTTGTAACGCAAAGTCTATTTAACTTGTGGATGTCAATGAAAATAAAAATAGATCTTATCAGATCTCTCAGCAGGTTCCTGATCTTTCATTGCTCGCCATAATGAAATAGAATTTTCAGACTACATTTCATTACACTGTACATAAATATTATTAAAAAATGATTAGAGCACATTAATATTCAAACAGTGTTCAATTTAGAAATTGCCAAAAATGAGCCTTGTCCAATATATACAGCAGGGCAAGACTGCGAAAAATAATTTCAGATGCAGTCACAAAAGATGCTGAAAGTGGTCCTCATTCATGTCTCTGCATCTTTGGGCAGGTTGGATTATGTTGGCTGATACCGACTGCAGCTACAGAGACTCGCTGATCTCTGGATGATCTACAGAAAGGAAGAAAGAGAGAACGAGACCAGAATGTTCAGAAATCTGCATGGCTGAGCAGTGGAAGTATCCTGCTACCTAAGCTATTTAGACTTTACTGCAGTGAGGAGAATACTATAAAGACACCCTTCACATTTGGACACGACTTGGCCAGCCATGTCTCTAAAACCTATATGCCACAGTTGTCTGTTGATTTACTCCGTACAGTGTTAGAATGTATTGGCTCTGATGAGTCAAAAACCTTGGTACCACTCGAAACTGAACCCGAGTTCGGTACCAAGGTTTTTTTAAAGTAATAATTAATTCACAAAGTTCGAGAGAGACTTTGTGAATTAATAACTTCGGCTCATGGGAGCCAATACATTCTAATACTGTTCATGAACTATCGTGAGGAAAAGTCTTCAATATTTTACTCCTGGAAAATTACTTTAAGACTTATAATCCCCTTAAAACTGAACATATACGGCCTGGAGAAATTGAAACATGTTACAGTATATTCAACCCCCCCCCCCCCCCAAAAAAAAAGATGTTTGACCTTTATATATTATCATCATGTTATTTACATCATTCTTGTGAAACTTGGATGATTATTAATCTGTTATGCTGCCCTCTGTTACTGTGACTCTATGACATGCAGAACAAAATATAATCCAACCACATATTCTTGTTATTTGTAGTGTCAAGATACAATGTAAGCCATATGACGAATTGCCAGTCATTTATCTGCCGCCCCAGAGGGGAAAAGCCTAAAAATCAAGTTACAATCAATACTCGCAGAAAACATCAGACATGGTCAAAGTCTATTCTCTACTGAGAATATGTATAAAACAGGAATCATCAATTATAATCTCCCAGCATTCAACAATTCAACATTTTATGACACAGAATACAATGAGAGCGTTGTTCTGGACTCACATAGGACAGGCGGTCACACCTAGTAGTGATACGAGAGACACTAACAGCTCAGCGATGTGCAGAACATCCTACCGCCACGTGTTCCTCTTATGGCAGGGCGTCGAGGCAGCGGCGGACTGGGAACTTAAAGTGGCCCTGGAAAAAATACTAAAAGTGACCCTGTTTTGTAGTTGGGTCCAAATTGAGGGAAGGCAGGGCCAGCAATACCATATTGTGGCACATTATACCACCCCAAAAGAGCCAAATACCTCAGTCCATCACAAGATGCATCTCCAAAAACTTCCATTGGCCGGCTATGAGGAGGGCCCAGGCGGCCACTTGGGCATCGGCCCACCTGGAAATTTCCCTGTAAGGTCTATGGCCAATCCTCCCCTGCGTCCAGGTGGCACTTTTCATCAAAATAATGCTCGTCCACACATAGCAAGAGTTTCCCAAGAATGTCTTCTGCAGATTGCAACACTTCCTTGGCCTGCCTGGTCACCAGATTTATTGCCAATGGAACTTTTATGGGACCAGCTGGAACACTATCTTCAGCAGCTTACAAGTGTACAGGATCTACAGGCCCAGCTGTAAAATTTATGGGCAAATGTGCCACAGGATACCATATGGAACCTGTATGCCTCTATGCCCAACGGTATCTCATCTTGAGGTGGCCCAACAGACAGTGCACCACCAATGAGGCCAGTTGAGGCGATCGCCTCAGGCAGCACTAGGTAGGGGCAAGAGGGGGGCAACGGAAGGGCCATGGGCAATGAGCGCTTTCATTGTGTCAAAGGGGTCAGGTTAAAAAATTGGCATGTGGGGGGGAGCGCCGTTTCAGTTTTCGCCTCAGACAGCAGAAAGGCTAGGTGCACCCTTGCCAACAGAGACTAGAGCCTCCTTTCAGTTATACAGTTTCACTCTAATATTGTAATCACTGACATACATCTTTACATTCACACATGGAACATTTCATTTGACCCCAACAACTCCTTCTTGGTTTATTATTTTTTGTCAATTAGTGTATATACAGTAATATATGCTGCAGATTTAGCAGAACAGTGACCCAAATGAGCAAACATACAGACCTGAAGGCCCTGAGAAGATGGAGTATATTTTGCTGACAATGATTGTATGGCCAGATTTATTTCTAGTGTACTAGCCATAAGCAGGGGTGGGATCCAATTTTACGACAGATTCCCCTTATACAAAGGTATGCTTTGGAATGCAAAGCACACTGCTGGTGCAGTACCCCCAGGGGACTACTGCAAAGGGTTAATTATTGCCAAAAGAGTTAATTTAACATTGCTAAATTAAATGTTGTGATTTTAGCCTATGGTATTTTATGTACTGTGTGAACCTAATAGCGATGTATGAGCAATATAGGGTTAACATGAGCAGACTGTTTAGGTTGCTAGGGTGATGGACTGGGTTGCAAACCCCCCCTCCTCCCGGTTATTTCCTTCAACACCAGTTCCAAGTCCAGAGAACCTCTGTCTCTGAGACTACAGCTGCCAGAGTACCCCTGAGAAAAAGAAACCAGATGCCTTTAGAAGGTCCAGAACCATTGAGGGCATGCAGGATCACGTCAGTAAGGTACCGCTCGTTTAAAGCAAAATACTTTACTGCTGTGGAAAGGATTATTTCACTTTGAGGCAGACATCCGTGTCTTAAATCTGCACCCCTCAGCCTGGAACTGCAGAAAGGGTTAACAAGGACAGAATTGCATGTCTGTGGTTATTTTGGAGAGACTGCAAAGTGACAGAGACAATGTAAAAGAGACAAGGTGTACTACAAGCTCCATCATTGTTGCTGCCTATACACCTCTGTTTGTAGAAAGACTACACTGTGATATACTTTGAAACTGTGTCTTTTTTTGCTGTATGTACTACTACTCCTATCATTATTAACCCAGTAAAGAAAGACTGTGCAGCACATTTATTAAGACTGGTGTTTTAGAAGCCGGTCTTAATAAAGCCCTAAGCCAGCGGTGGTTCCGCCAAAGTTATGAAGAGGCGCCAACCTCTCCACAACTTTAGCGTATCCAGCAGCAGTACTTAATGTAAGAGAGTTTCAGAGCTGGCGTAGAAAAAACAGGTGTAGAAAATGGTAAATAAGACATTCCTGCCCACGCTACACCCACAATTTTACACCTGGTGTGAGCAGAGAGAAGTTACCGATTGCGGCGCAACTAGCTGCATCTGCACCCGAAATACACCTAATTTAGGGATATTTCAGAATGATAAATGACCCCCTATTTTATTGCAGCCTGGTCTCTACCATCCACCAACAACTGCATCTTCCCTCCTACGTTGCACCCAGCTGACTGTTCACCATCAAGGACACCCCAAGTACCACCATATAGGACCCCCAATACCAGGGTTTGCCACGAGAGAAGAAAGGGTACGCCCTCCAGTCACTGCACAGCCCTAAAAAGGGTACCAGGGTGGAGCACCTATCATGAACTTTTGAGTACTGCAACTACCATCATTGCCACTACTGTTCCTCCCATCCTAGCTTCCTCTCCAGGTCGCTGCACTATAAGTGTTTATGACTCCAACAGACCATTTGACAATTAAAATACGATGTAATAATTGTACATAATGGGCACAATCTTAGGCTACTTTCACACTAGCGTTTAAGTTTTCTGGTATTGAGATCCGTCATAGGGGCTCAATACTGGAAAAAAAGCTTCAGTTTTGTCCCCATTCATTGTCAATGGGGACAAAGCGTAACTGAACAGAACGGAGTGCACCAGAATGAATTCCGTTCCGTTTAGTTGCGTTCCCAATCGGAGAGCAAACTGCAGCATGTTGTAGTTGGCTTTTTGTCCTGGGATGAGGAGCAAGACAGATCCGTCAATGCAAGTCAATAGGGATGGATCCGTTTTCTCTGACACAATCTGGCACAACAGAAAACTGATCCGTCCTCCATTGACTTTCAAAGGAATTCATGACGGATCCGTCTTGGGTATGTTAAAGATAATACAACCGGATCTGTTCATAACGGATGCAGACGGTTGTATTATCAGTAACGGAAGCGTTTTTGCTGAACCCTGCCGGATCCAGCTAAAACACTTGCGTGAAAGTAGCCTTACACAATTTCCATTCCCAGTCTCCTAAAGTTTTAGGATGCATCTCCCAAATTATTGTTAATACTTATTTAGTACAGCCATTGTCACACATTAAACTGTGAACAGACTCAGGGTGATGCCCAACAGACACAGAGTTAGAACAAGGTGCAAAGTTGCTCACCTACTCATGTTGTGAGTAGTCACAGCAACTAAAACGCATGTATGGTCATTGTCATGGAATAAGAGACTTGCTGTCTGGATCTGGTCATCTATGTGGGGATATTGTTAGTCATACGCCAAAGGTAGAGAGGATGCAGAATACAAGACAAGTAAAAAAAAGACCTTTGTCCAGTGCTTTCTTAAAAAATACTTAATTTGGATTTAAAATCACGAGGGTGAAAGTAAAAGAACATAAAAACAATTGCTATGGCCAAAATAATGCATTTTGGGGCTGTGCTCCTTTCTTCAGATACTGGACTCAGTCATAGTAGTAGTATTAATGCACTCTAGTCAGATAGGAGTCATAGATGTGGTGGCCATATGTGGCCTCTTTTTTATTTACATACAGCCAGTGCCATTCATTTTTTGCTATTTTTTGTATAAAGAAGTATTGCAGCACAGTCAAAAGGCTGTTCATACTCACCTGACTGATCCCACTTCGTTGCCGTTCCTAGTTTTGGCTTACAAATACTGAAGCAAAATACTGTCCAAATACTCACTATATGAAACTGGCCTTGGGCTGGGTTTATACATTCAGGTTTTTAGATACAGTTTTTGAAGTCAAAACTAGGTGTGGATCGTTGCAGCACACCAGTCACCACCTTTCTCTCACGCCTTATTGGCTAGGCTTATGCCTATAAAACAGAGAGCTATACTAAGCAGGATACAGTACTCTATGGGACCCCACCCGAACCTGCTGGAACTGGAAGTCCTACCTATGATAGATTTTAGGAATATAATAACACCCACTGCACGGCAACTGCAACCCAGCCGGTGTGATACGAAATATAACCAGGTTCCATCAACTAAATGTAATGGTTTAACGCGATTTAACAACATACTTATTATAGTTACAGAAAGACAATACAAAATGAGGTAAAACAAAGGGATTACATAAAAACTAAACTCACGTCTCTAAAAGATGTGGTTCGGGTATTCCTATTACTGGAGCTCGGCACTCAATTCTTGTACTTTACCCAGGGAGATGTGGTTCGGTGTTATAACGTAGCTCCACACACACAGACTCTCTCCCACACATATCCAGGTGGGTTCTTAAGACTTTTCCTATATTCCCTTTGCCCCATTAGATGGTTAACTGATAACGTCAAACAAAGCCAAGATGGAGCCTAACAATCCCATAATCCTCCACTCTCCTTGCCCAGTTTCAGAAAAGGAGTATGAGACCATAACCCAGCAGGAGACCATCCACTGGCCAGCAGACTACAATTCGGCCAATAACTGTTTGATGCACCACATATGGATATACGAAACACTAAAATGTCATATGTTTCTCACATGGATCATAAAAGGAGAAGAAATGGAGGATAGATATTAGTCCTCATTATTTTCAATCTTTGGCTTCAAAGCTGCATTTATAAAGCTGAATGTGTAAATCCAGCCTTATTTTGCTGATGACATTTGTAAAGAGCTTTGAGATCTGCCTTCATCCCTTTTTACACACTATAATGCTATGATATGGAACAAGTGAAATGTCAGATTTCTGACTGATAAGGTCAGGATTTGTCCTTGAACATTTCATCTTCACTATGGTCCTATTTTATATTGCTGGCCTTCTGGTCAGAAGAATGGATTTTATTTTTATAGTTTACATACTGCCAAAAAAATATTGTTCTTTATATAGTGTAAAGAAGACTCAGGGCAGCAAGTCGGTAGCCTGCATACATATTACTATTACATATTATTATTATTCAAATTCATTTAAAGACTATGGACACCTTTGAAGCAAATTATTTATTATTGCATTGTACTCACTTTGAGTTAAAAATCATTTTTCAGTTGGTCTTTATTAAAAATCTTTGGCCCTTTTCTCTGTATTGTCTTGAGATTCTGTAGTACTAGGCTGTATGTTTATACTGTTTCCTGTCAGGCAGCTCAGCTGAAGGCTGTTTATCTTCTGACCTCATAAACACTCCTTATAGCTCACTTCTTATCTTACTGATAAGAATATGGCTTAAATAAGTATTTATGGGCTGTTAGTAGTTCAAAGATAAGGCTCAAAGTGAAAGTAAAAGTAAGATGCTTAGAGTTAGAGACAACCCTTTTGTGACAAAAACTGCTGAAAACTGCTTTAATTTAAAAAAAAAACATTAATAAAAATTATTTTTAGCCCAAAATTAGTAAAATGCAGTCATAAACAAATTGCTCCATTGCATGTTCATTCATAACCTTTAAGATAACAGTAGCCATCAGTGTTAGACCAGAAGATCCTCCGGTGGGCCCAAGCTCTGAAAGAATAGTGGATCCCTAATAAAACAGGGCAATAGTCTAGCTGTAAACAATCTCATGTGGAGATGACTTTGGGACCAATAACCAGATCACTGATGGACATACAGTACCATATGTGCAGCCTGAACAGCTGCACAGGGGCCCAGCAGGAAAAGAGACCCACCACTATCTTGCCTAAAAAACACCAATGTTTCATAATGCTTACTTCATTGCATGTAAAGGGCTATTAACTAAGTTATATGGGGTCATTTATTAAACTGGTGTAAAGTAGAACTGGCTTAGTTGCCCATAGCAACCAATCAGATTCCACCTTTCATTACTCACAGCTCCTTTGGAAAATGAAAGGAGGAATCTGATTGGTTGCTATGTGCAACTAAGCCAGTTCTACTTTACACCAGTTTGATAAAAGACCCCCATAGTGTTTACCGGTGGATTACAATCCAGAAGAGAAGTCAGTACACCATTAAGCATTTTGCTAGAAAGAAGCTCTACGATGACCGCCTCATTCTCAACAAACTAGTTGTTGCATAGTATAATAGGCGCCCATAAACTTTTCTTGCATAGGGGCCCTTCCAGTCTAGAAGTAGATATCCCATTAAACCTCTATATCTGACGAAAAAAAAAGTTCTTTTTTAACTCTAAGAAAAGAAGCATTGTAATTTTGCAGATGGTTGAGGACCATGGAGGCTGTGCTTGGAGTCAATAAAGGCAACACATGCTTCTGGTTTGGACTTTATTGCCTGTGGTCTAAGTGTATTGCTTCTGGTGCCTGCCACACTTGAGGCGGACTGGACCCTGCAGACTGGGGATTGCAGATGCACTTTGGGAATTGCACACCTGGGGTCATTTGGGAAGATTGTTGGTTTATCTAGAAAGAGAAACTCAGGGAGCATTACTACCATCATTTCCTTTTTTTTTTTTTAATCAGGTAAACTTTTATTAGATTTCCAAAATGAAACAAGTTATAACATGTGACAGAGTTTGCATGTATAAACTAATCATGCAATAAAAGAAGTTTATGCAATATTCACAGTGTGGTCTTATTGTTAACAGCTAAAGTAAGGCACCAATTCGATGTCACATCATATAGATATAATGCAAGTGCTAATTTTCTTTACCCCAACTTCCCCCCTCCCTCCCTTTCCGCAGAGGAACCACCCTTCAGGACGACTTGCTTTTTGAGGTGGTGATTTGGAAAAGGCGCCATCTCAAATGTGTCACCACAGGACTGACAGTTATGAGGGCGTATTCACACACCATTTATAAGACATCAAATTCAAACGTCTGCCTACAGTGCTGATAATTGTGCTTTAACACAATCTCTCGCTTGAGACGCCAGATTCGGAAAGTCAAGCCAACCCTGCCAAATTTTCGAAAACTTAGCCGGACATTTCCTTTTCACATAAACACCATGCTCATGACATAAGATCATGTTGAGTCTATTGACATATTCCCGTTTAGAAGGAGGGTATCTGTCAAGCCAATGTTTGGCAAGTAATACTCTGGCTTGGAACAGCATCCTCTGGATGCATAGTGTTAGAGTAGTATTGTCAGTAGTGTCATCAGTTATCCCCAATAGACACACCTTAGACGTATTGGGCATTCGGACCTGTGTCGTTTTGGCTATCAGATCTATAACGTCCCTCCAATAAGAGTCAAGTGCAGTACAAGCCCACAGCATGTGCACTAAGGTGGCGTCCGGCCTGTCACACCTTGGACATATAGAATCTGGTCTGAGGCCCACTTTGTGCAGAAAGGCTGGCGTTCTGTAGACTCTATGTATTAAGTATAACTAGGATAATCTCTGAGCTTCGTTAAGTGTAAGAAGGGGGACTCTGGCCAGGGTCTCTGCCCATTGTTCCTTCGTAATTTCTCCAACGTCCCTTTCCCATTTACCCCTAGCCAGAGAGAGATCAGCAGAGGTGGATTTATCAAGAAGGTGTTTATACAGCATGGAAATAAGGCCCTTAGTGGAGCCTCTTTGTAGCAGTTGTTGGATCATGAAGGGGGAGCTCACTATAGGGGTCCCCTCCCTAAACTGAGTCTGAGAATTGATAAAAGGTGCTGTGCGGAAGGCCATAGTCAGCCTGTAGCTGTGCGAAAGACTTCATCGTGCCATCGGACTGTATCTGAGAGAGGAAAAGAATACCCCTCCACTCCCATGGAGAGAAACCATCCAGTCTAAACATTTCAGGAAGTTGTGGGTTGCGCCATAAAGGCGTATAATCATGCAGACCAGTCAGTTCATTTATTGCTTTAAATTTGGACCAGACTTTGACCAATAAGGCCCAGGTAGGACAGTGTCACTACCATCATTTCCACCTTCTATATACAGGCTTTTGGGAAAATCCTACTCTGTAAGGTACTTCAGAACTGTGCCTGCTGCATGTATTTGTACTGTGACTCCTATCATCTATTCAGTAAAGCAGAGTCTTTATATTGCCATAATCAAGCTGGCCTGGTCTGTGCTTTCTGTACTCAATCACTATTATCCACCTCCTGTTCCCATGCCTTGCACCCACCACTCATCCCAATATCAAGAGCACCTCAGGCACCACCAGGCAGGAGAAGCCACAAGTCCTGGGTGTGCAGTGAGGAGAAAAAGCACTGAACCCTTCCATTCACGCAAATATTCTGAGGGAGAGTTGGAGTACGATCAGCCACCGTGAGGACTTCGACCACCCTTATTCCTCAGCTACCACTCTAATCCTCTTTGCATCAGGCACCTTTTTCCCCTGCAGGCTGGCTATTAAAGCCTATGACAATACTTTGCATGTATTTTGGGGGATTCTCCTGGTATATATGGCAGATGTGCACCACCATGGCATGCAAAGCATTTTATCACTCAGGTTGTTCTGGTCTTCAGCTCAAGTCAGAATTGCCATTGAGCTACAGAAAGAAAAAAACACATGTACAGTCATGGCCAAAAGTTTTGAGAATGACACAAATATGATATTTTCACATGATCTGCTGCCCTCTGGTTTTTATGTGTGTTTGTCAGATGTTTTTATCACATACAGAAATATAATTGCAATCATATTATGAGTAACAAAAGCTTATATTGACAGAATGAGTTAATGCAGCAAGTCAATATTTGCAGTGTTGACCCTTCTTCTTCAGGACCTCTGCAATTCTCCCTGGCATGCTCTCAATCAACTTCTGGACCAAATCCTGACTGATAGCAGTCCATTCTTGCACAATCAATGCTTGCATTTTGTCAGAATTTGTAGGTTTTTGTTTGTCCACCCGTCTCTTGATGATTGACCACAAGTTCTCAATGGGATTAAGATCTGGGGAGTTTCCAGGCCATGGACCCAAAATCTCAATGTTTTGTTCCCTGAGCCATTTAGTTATCACCTTTGCTTTATGGCAAGGTGCTCCATCATGCTGGAAAAGGCATTGTTGATCGCCAAACTGCTCTTGGACGGTTGGGAGAAGTTGCTCTCGGAGGACATTCTGGTACCATTCTTTATTCATGGCTGTGTTTTTAGGCAAGACTGTGAGAGAGCCGATTCCCTTGGCTGAGAAGCAACCCCACACATGAATGGTTTCAGGATGCTTTACAGTTGGCATGAGACAAGACTGGTGGTAGCGCTCACCTCGTCTTCTCCGAATAAGCTGTTTTCCAGATGTCCCAAACAATCGAAAAGGGGATTCATCAGAGAAAATGACTTTACCCCAGTCCTCAGCAGTCCACTCCCTGTACCTTTTGCAGAATATCAGTCTGTCCCTGATGTTTTTTCTGGAGAGAAGTGGCTTCTTTGCTGCCCTCCTTGAGACCAGGCCTTGCTCCGAGAGTCTCTGCCTCACAGTGCGTGCAGATGCACTCACACCTGCCTGCTGCCATTCCTGAGCAAGCTCTGCACTGCTGGTAGCCCGATCCCGCAGCTGAAACACTTTTAAGAGACGGTCCTGGCGCTTGCTGTTCTTTCTTGGGCGCCCTGGAGCCTTTTTGGCAACAATGGAACCTCTCTCCTTGAAGTTCTTGATGATGCGATAGATTGTTGACTGAGGTGCAATCTTTCTAGCTGCAATACTCTTCCCTGTTAGGCCATTTTTGTGCAGTGCAATGATGACTGCACGTGTTTCTTTAGAGATAAACATGGTTAACAGAAGAGAAACAATGATGCCAAGCACCATCCTCCTTTTAAAGTGTCCAGTGGTGTCATTCTTACTTAATCATGACAGATTGATCTCCAGCCCTGTCTTCATCAACACCCACACCTGTGTTAATGGAGCAATCACTGAAACGATGTTAGCTGGTCCTTTTAAGGCAGGGCTGCAATGATGTTGAAATGTGTTTTGGGGGATAAAGTTCATTTTCTAGGCAAATATTGGCTTTGCAAGTAATTGCTGTTAAGCTGATCACTCTTTATAACATTCTGGAGTATATGCAAATTGCCATTATAAAAACTGAAGCAGTAGACTTTGTAAAAATTAATATTTGTATCATTCTCAAAACTTTTGCCCATGACTGTAGGCTTGGCAATACTTAAATCAGGATTTTCAGTGCCTCTTCCTGCTTTATTAATCAGATTTTTCTGGAAGTACTGTAGATTCAATTGGAGAACATCTTCAGAGAGCAGTGTTCCTCTCCAGGGGAAGGATTTTTTAGCTTTCTTACAAAAAAGTACTGGTAAATGGAGGTAGTTTCCAAACAATAAGGGCTCATGCACACGAACGTATTTTCTTTCCATGTCTGTTCCATTTTTTTTTGCGGACCTTATGCAGAACCATTCATTTCAATGGGTCCGCAAAAAAACGGAAGGTACTCCGTATGCATTCTGTTTCCGTATTTCCGTTCCGCAAAAAAATAGAACATGTCCTATTATTGTCCGCATTACGGACAAGGATAGGAATGTTCTATTAGGGGCCAGTTGTTCCGTTCCGCAAAATACGGAATGCACATGGATGTCATCCGTATTTTCTGCGGATCCGTTTTTGCAGATCCATTTTTTCATATGGTCGTGTGCATGAGGCCTTACCAGGATTTTGTGAGCTGTTGTTGTCATCAGCAAAATGTTCCAGATAATTTATGAATTATCAGAAACTTACAAGCAGGACATTCATTCCTCTCGTATTAATTGTTGACTTGTTTCTTGCAATATACAGTGCCTTGCGAAAGTATTCGGCCCCCCGGAACTTTTCAACCTTTTGCCACATTTCAGGCTTCAAACAAAAAGATATAACATTTTAAAATTTTTGGTGAAGAATCAACAAGTGGGTCACAATTGTGAAGAGGAACGAAATTTATTGGATCATTTAAACTTTTTTGTAATAATAAAACTGAAAAGTGGGGCGTGCAAAATTATTCGACCCCCTTGCATTAATACTTTGTTGCGCCACCTTTTGCTGCGATTACAGCTGCAAGTCGCTTGGGGTATGTCTCTATCAGTTTTGCACATCTAGAGACTGAAATTCTTGCCCATTCTTCCTTGCAAAACAGCTCGAGCTCTTTGAGGTTGGATGGAGAGTGTTTGTGAACAGCAGTTTTCAGCTCTTTCCACATATTCTCAATTGGATTCAGGTCTGGACTTTGACTTGGCCATTCTAAGACCTGGATACGTTTATTTTTGAACCGTTCCATTGTAGATTTTGCTTTATGTTTGGGATCATTGTCTTGTTGGAAGATAAATCTCCATCCTAGTCTCAGGTCTTTTGCAGACTCCAACAGGTTTTCATACAGAATGGTCCTGTATTTGGCTCCATCCATCTTCCCATCAATTTTAACCATCTTCCCTGTCCTTACTGATGAAAAGCAGGCCCAAACCATGATGCTGCCACCACCATGTTTGACAGTGGGGATGGTGTGTTCAGGGTGATGAGCTGTGTTGCTTTTATGCCAAACATATCGTTTTGTATTGTTTCCAAAAAGTTGGATTTTCCACATCTTTGGTGTGTCTCCCAGTGGCTTGTGGCTAACTGTAAAGGAGACTTTTTATGGATATCTTTGAGAAATGGCTTTCTTCTTGCCACTCTTCCATAAAGGCCAGATTTGTAAAGTGTTCGACTGATTGTTGTCCTATGGACAGACTCTCCCACCTCAGCTGTAGATCTCTGCAGTTCATCTAGAGTAATCATGGGCCTCTTGGCTGCATCTCTGATCAGTCTTCTTCTTGTTTGAGATGAAAGTTTAGAGGGATGGCCGGGTCTTGGTAGATTTGCAGTGGTCTGATACTCCTTCCATTTCAATATGATCGCTTGCACAGTTCTCCTTGGAATGTTTAAAGCTTGGGAAATCTTTTGGCATCCAAATCCGGCTTTAACCCCTTCCCGACCGCCGCCGTACATGTACGGCGCGCGGGCGGTGCGGGGACATGACGCCCGCTCGCGGGTGCGGCGGGCGTCATGGCCGGCAAGTCTCTGCTGTTTCTAACAGCAGAGACTTGCCGCATCTTACCTCCGTCTGCGGAGACTTCCAGGGCCTTCTGATGCCGTGATCACACGTGATCACGGCATCAGGATGCGTCTGAACCCGGAAGCCCACGCTTCCGGGTGGTGTACAGACGCCCCGATTGGCCAATCGGGGTGTCTGTACACCATATGAAAACTGTAATCCTCGCTGGTGAGGATTACAGTTTTCAAACTGCAATTCTTATTCTGGCCACTAGATGGCAGGCCAGGATAAGAAATGAGCAATTCATGGTTTTAACTGCATCTAGTAAATCCATGATTGCTCATAAAGAAAAAAAAACAAAACACAATAGATCAGATGATATTTGAGCTTTAAAATAATCACAGAAAAATTAAAAAAAAGTTAAAAAATATATAAAAAATAAAAAGATATAAAAGTTCAAATCACCCCCCTTTCCGTATAAGTAAAAAATAAATACCTAAATAACAATAAATATAGACATCATGGGTATCACCGTGACCGAAAACGCCCGTACTTTTAAAATATAAAAAAAAATTTCAATACGGCGAATTGTGTGGCGGAAAAAAGCGTCCAAATGGCGATTCGCAGTTTTTTGTCCCTTTTTTTTTCTAAAAAAAATTAAATAAAAAGTGATCAAAAAGTCATACACACCCCAGAATGGTATCAATAAAAACTTCAGACCGCCCCGCAAAAAATGAGCCCCCATACAGCTCTGTACACATAAATACCAAAAAGTTATAGGGGTCAATATATGACAAGGAAAAAAAAAAAAAAAAAAAGGGCAACTTTCTAATTATTTTATCACCATCTAAACGCAGGAAAAACTATACATATTAGGTATTGCCGGATTCGTACTGACCAGTAGAATGAAAGTAACGGATCAGTTTTAATGCACATCGAATGCTGTAAATAAGAAACCCGTAGAACTGTAGCGGAATAGCGTTTTCTTTGCAATTTCACCCGGTTTGGAATTTTTTTCCCGCTTCCCACTACACCGTATGCAATATTAAATGGTGGCGTTGGAAAGTACAACTTGTCCCGCAAACAACAAGCCCTCATACAGCTATGTGAACAGAAAAATAAAAGAGTTATGGCTGTTTGAAGGCAGGGAGCACAAAACGAAAATGCAGAACCGAAAAAAGCTCCGGTCGTGAAAGGGTTAAACTTCTCCACAACAGTATCACGGACCTGCCTGGTGTGTTCCTTGGTCTTCATGATGCAGAACCCTGAGACTATCACAGAGCAGGTGCATTTATACAGAGACTTGATTACACACAGGTGGATTCTATTTCTCTTCATCAGTCATTTAGGACAACATTGGATCATTCAGAGATCCTCAATGAACTTCTGGAGTGAGTTTTCTGAACTGAAAGTAAATGGGCCGAATAATTTTTCACGCCCAACTTTTCAGTTTTATTATTAAAAAAAGTTTAAATGATCCAATAAATTTCGTTCCACTTCACAATTGTGACCCACTTGTTGTTGATTCTTCACCAAAAATGTCAAATGTTATATCTTTTTGTTTGAAGCCTGAAATGTGGCAAAAGTTTGAAAAGTTCCAGGGGGCCGAATACTTTCGCAAGGCACTGTAATGTATGATTCAGTTTGTACGTGAACCCCCTGATTGTAAGGCACTGTAGAATATCTTGGTGCTATATAAATAAAGATTATTATGCTACAGGTTGATAGGCCAGAGGTTATGATATTCTGTACTATGGGATGATACTGCGGGTGTGAGTTGAGTCAGCAGATAATATGTTCTACCAGAGCTAGACTGATGTCAAGGACAAATTCAGTTTAGAAGACATTAGCAGTATAATAATCAGAGTTAGGTCAGGATAACAGGACAGAACATCAGTTGCACAGCAAATTGTGAGGTCAAAGTCAAAGTGACAGCAGTAAATAAGTTGATACCAACTACAATACAACGTACAGGTGTGTGCCCAGGTAAATGGAGCTAAGATTATTATGCATAATAGTTCCTGAACAATATATTATATGCTCAGTTTATGGCAGGGAGAAGCTGCAGCAGACAGCTAGGGTCCTACATACAGGGGTTCTCTGGGTTTTATATTGATTGCCTATTCTTAGAATAGGTCATCAATATCAGATCAGTGGGAGGTCCAACTTGCGGCATCTCTGCCGATCTCCTGTTCTGCAGGAGCTCCAGTACTAGAACTTCACAGCTCCATCCTTTGTGTAATGGACAGTACCAGTTACTGCACCCATTTAGGTGAACAGGGAGGAGGGCAAGGGGAGCGGTCTATGAGAGATGAGGGGACCATGTGGAGCAGTCTGTATGAGTGGAGGGCTCTATGTGAAAGAGCCTGGTGAGAGAGGCGGGAGCTATAGAGAGAATTCTGTTTGAAGAGGAGACATTGGGAGTAGGGGTGAGCAAATCGAGCTTTGGATCCAAGATCCAAAGTCGATTCGTTCAAAAACGTCATTTCATTTTGATGAGGGTACCAGCTGACTTCGGATTCCTGTTTTAAAATATTTTTAAAGTCGTAGAATCGAAACCCGATATAATTCACTGTCATCTTGCGTGACTTTGGACAAATTTTGTGTTGCCGAAGGACATACATTTTAATGCCAGGTTTAAAGACAGGTTTCCGTACAGCATTAAAACTGTGTGAAGGAATTGACTTTGGATCTTAAATCTGAAGCTTGATTTGCTCACCGCTAATTGGGCGCATTGTTTGAAAGACAGGGAAGATGGAACAGTCTGTGTGAAAGAGAGGGTCATTGGGAGCAGTCTAAGGCTACTTTCACACTAGCGTTTTTTAATTCCGGTATTGAGTTCCGTCATAGGGGCTCAATGCCGAACTGAAGACAACGGAATGCTCCTAAAAGCATGCTGCAGTTTGCTCTCTGGTCCAGGCATCCGCACCAAGACGGATCCGTCATGACCCCCAATGAAAGTCAATGGGGACGGATCCGTTTGGTGTGACACAATGGTGAACGGATCCGTCCTCCATTGACTTTCAATGGAGTTCATGACGGATCCGTCACCTGCACACATACACACATACACATAAACATACACAGACATATACACATACAAATACACATACATACTTACATGCTCCTGGTAGGTCTCCACAGCGCAGGAGGAGCAGGACGGCGCGGACATAGGACGATTCCCCACAGCGCCCAGCAGAGGGCGCTGTGGGGAATCATCCTATGTGCGCGCCGTCCTCCTCCTGTACTGTGCTGCGTGGAGCTGCCGGGAGCATGTAAGTATGTATGTGTCTGTGTACGTTTGTGTGTGTGTGTCTGTGTGTATGTACTGTGTGACATGTGTGGGGCCAGAGCGCGGTTCCGGCCCCACACATGTACCTACGGCAGCGCAGATCCGGCAGGTGAAGGGTGCCGCCGGATCCGTGCTGCCGCAGCTACATGTGTGGGGCCGCTAGTGTGAAAGAGGCCTAAGAGGGGGAAGATTGGAACCCTCTAGGTTAATGACTTTGAGACCTTTGCACCTCAGAATTTGTCAAACCTGCTCTGCAACTTTACATGGTCTTCACTTGAGTTGCTATGGTTTCCAAATGCTTCCTTTTGGCAATAATATCACTCACAGTTGATCATGGAATATTTAGGAGGGAAGTAGGGGAGGATTGGCCATAGGCACTAAAGAGAAACTTCCCAGTGGGCTGATACCTGAGGGCTACCTGAGCCCTTCTCATGGCCGCCAGCCAGGTAAGATCTGACGCGCCTCTCCTGACATCTGATTTCAACTGTAATGTCATCCTAAGGTACCAGGAGTAGGAGGATAGAACAAGGCAGCTGGCCACCACAGACGGGCAGGTTTTGGAGAGGTATTTTGTGCTGCTGGGGCAGTATTTTGTGATGCACTGTGGTATTTGGCTCTGCTGGATAGGAATAATGTGCCGCAATCTGGTATTGCTGGCCCTTTCTACTTGTGTTTGCCCTGTCTTCTATTTATTTGGACCGAATACAAAATGGGGTAACTTTTTAGTTTTTTTCCAGTCCGCCCCTGGAGGGAAGAAATTTCACAAGCTGAATTTTTGCAGCAGTGACATCCTGAATGAAACACTTGAATTCAATGATTAAGTGGTGTCCCAATACTTTTCTCTCTCTCTTAGGAGTCCAGTGGGTGGTCCTATCAGTGACTGACAGCCATCCCTGTGTGAGTGTGAGTCACTCTGCCCATTAGGATTGGATGCAACAGTATTGTGTACTGGTATTTTGCTGGTGCCTACGACAGAGGCTCCAAACAGAACATTCACCACCAATGTGAACCTACCTTACCAACATCAGAGCAGAGACCTTATAATACCTCAGCCTTGGACAGTATTTACTTTTTGAGGGTAAAGATTGTGAATCTCAATTTTATGTTGCATCACTTGTTGTTTGCTGAATTGTGTAGGATCATTCCGACCATAAACTGTGACCGGTATCATTTCTGGTTAATTTTTACTCAGTGTAAGACTACATTGACCTAGCATGTCTTGTTTACTGACTATGGGCTGAAAAATAAGCAAAACTTATCTGAGGACAAATGATCATACATTAATGGGAAAGGTTAGACAAAAAAATTCTCACATTCATTATTACTGTATGACAGTTTTGGTCACTGTATTAGGTAAATCACCCTCCGTTCTATGAAGTACATTGATATACAGTCATCCCTCAGGATACAATGGCCTCAGGATACAATATTTTCAACATACAATGGTCTTTTCTGACCCATCGTAAGTTGAAACTAGTCTCAACATAAAATGTCTCAGACTCAGATCCAACCAATCAAGGCCACTTCTCTGGTAAAATATCTGTATTAGTTAGGTTACTTTCACACTAGTGTTTTATAATTCCGGTATTGAGTTCCGTCATAGGGGCTCAATACGGGAATAAAACGCTTCAGTTTTGTCCCCATTCATTGTCAATGGGGACAAAACTGAACTGAAGACAACGGAGCGCTCCTGAAAGCATTCCGTTCCATCTTCAGACCGGACTCCGGTCCAGTCATCCGCACCAAGACGGATCCGTCATGACCCCCAATGAAAGTCAATGTGGACGGATCCGTTTGGTGTGACACAATGGTAAATGGATCCGTCTTCCATTGACTTTCAATGGAGTTCATGACTGATCCGTCACCTGCACACATACAGACATACACATAAACATACACAGACATATACACATACATACTTACATGCTCCCGGCAGGTCCCCACAGCGCAGGAGGAGCAGGATGGCACAAAGAGGGCACTGTGGGGAATTGACTTTGTGTGCGCCGTCCTGCTCCTCCTGCTCTGTGGAGACCTGCCGGGAGCATGTAAGTATGTATGTGTATTTGTATGTGTATATGTCTGTGTGTGTGTGTCTGTGTGTATGTACTGTGTGACATGTGTGGGGCCGGAGCGCGGTTCCGGCCCCACACATGTCCCTGCGGCAGCACAGATCAGGCGGCACCCTTCACCTGCCGGATCCGTGCTGCTGCTAGTGTGAAAGAGACCTTACTAGTTAACAGCTATTCCTGACTGTTATATGTAAGGACTTGTTTTATCTGTCTTATTTATCTGCTTATTTTTCTTAAATCTTCATTTTCTATTATCTTGGATGACATTTTTGGGCTTTGCAACCAATTACTCAACTTACAATGGTTTCAACATACAGTACAATGGACATGGAAGCAATTAATATTGTAACTTGAGGGAACACTGTACACTGAATACAGTCACCAGCCTTGTAAAATATCACTTACATTGTCAGACCTTACCAGGATCACTCAAGGATGGAGGAAGTAAAAACAGGCAGACACAGATGTAACTTTTACTGAATTCACAGGGGGAAACAAGATTGGTGGTTACAAGTCTTACAAGAGGCAACTGGCTTGATGATAGCAATGGTTCTACTGCTGGCATCAGAGTTACTTTTTCCTCTGCCGTTGCCCTTAACTTGATTTAAAAATTGTGCCATGGAGTCTTCATCTGGTGACTCAAAGTTGTTTGGTATAAGCTGTGACCTTTCCTCATGTGGCACACACTCTGTGATGGGTTATGTTATAGTGGACTGTGATGGGTAATATCATAAGGACTGTAATGGGTAATGTTATAGGGGCTGTGATGGGTAATGTTATAGGGGCTGTGATGGGTAATGTTATAAGAGCTATGATGGGTAATGTTATAGGGGCTGTGATGGGTAATGTTAGAGGGGCTGTGATGGGTAATGTTAGAGGGGCTGTGATGGGTAATGTTATAGGGGCTGTGATGGGTAATGTTATAGGGGCTGTGATGAGTAATGTTATAGGGGCTGTGATGGGTAATGTTATAGGGGCTGTGATGGGTAATGTTATAGGGGCTGTGATGAGTAATGTTATAGGGGCTGTGATGGTAATGTTATAGGGGCTGTGATGGGTAATGTTATAGGGGCTGTGATGAGTAATGTTATAGGGGCTGTGATGGGTAATTATAGGGGCTGTAATGGGTAATGTTATAGGGGCTGTGATGAGTAATGTTATAGGGGCTGTGATGGGTAATGTTATAGGGGCTGTGATGGGTAATGTTATAGGGGCTGTAATGGGTAATGTTATAGGGCCTGTGATGGGTGATATTATAGGGGCTGTGATGGGTAATGTTATAGGGGCTGTGATGGGTAATGTTATAGGGGCTGTGGTGGGTAATGTTATAGGGGCTGTGATGGGTAATGTTATAGGGGCCATAATGGGTAATGTTATAGGGGTCGTGATGGATTATGTTATAGGGGCTTTGATGGGTAATGTCATAAGGGCTGTAATGGGTAATGTTATAGAGGCTGTAAAGGGTAATGTTATAGGGGCTATGATGGGTAATGTTATAGGGGGCTGTGATGAGTAATGTTATAGGGGCTGTGATGGGTAATGTTATAGGGGCTGTGATGAGTAATGTTATAGGGGCTGTGATGGGTAATGTTATAGGGACTGTAATAGGTAATGTTATAGGGGCTGTGATGAGTAATGTTATAGGGGCTGTGATGGGTAATGTTATAGAGGCTGTGATGGGTAATGTTATAGGGGCTGTAATGGGTAATGTTATAGGGCCTGTGATGGGTGATATTATAGGGGCTGTGATGGGTAATGTTATAGGGGCTGTGATGGGTAATGTTATAGGGGCTGTGGTGGGTAATGTTATAGGGGCTGTGATGGGTAATGTTATAGGGGCCATAATGGGTAATGTTATAGGGGCCATAATGGGTAATGTTATAGGGGTCGTGATGGATTATGTTATAGGGGCTTTGATGGGTAATGTCATAAGGGCTGTAATGGGTAATGTTATAGAGGCTGTGATGGGTAATGTTATAGGGGCTGTGATGGGTAATGTTATAGGGGGCTGTGAAAGGTAATGTTATAGAACGCTGTGATGGGTTATGTTATAGGGGCTGCCTGTGATGGGTTATGTTATAGGGGCTGTGATGGGTAATGTCATAAGGGCTGTAATGGGTAATGTTATAGGGGGCTGTGATGAGTAATACTATAGGGGCTGTGATGGGTAATGTTATAGGGGCTGTGATGAGTAATCTTATAGGGGCTGTGATGGGTAATGTTATAGAGGGCTGTGATAGTAATCTTATAGGCACTGTGATGGGTAATGTTATAGGTACTATGATAGGTAATGTTATAGGTACTATGATGGGTACTGTTATAGGGGCTGTGATGGGTAATGTTAAAATAAGCTGTGATGGGTAATGTTATAGGGGGTGTGAGGGGTAATGTTTTAAGGAGCTGTGGTGGGTACTATTATAGGGGACTGAGGGGTAATGTTATAGGGATCTGTGATGGGTACTGTAGAAGGAAGTGTGGGTGCAGCCTATAATATATGTATATACACCTATGTATATACATATGTGGGTGGCCCCAAATTGAGGGTCTGTGGCCCCACGGTGACATAGGCCTGTAGCCCTGGTGGATGTGTATATCCACCAGGTGCTCTAACGGTGTATAGATATGTGTGCATGTGCCCCCAGTACCATGCACCTATATCTATATACTCATAAATATTGTCCCCTTTTAGAGATGAGGCCCCTTGTACCCCCAGAGGTATATAGATTCATGTACATGATCCCCAGTTATGTACATGTATCTATATACATGTACTTGCAGCCGGGTGCCCCCCCACCCTCATAGACCCCGGCAGATGGACAATAGCACATCTGCTGGGGACAGCTGGAGACCTGAGGACTGGACTAATTACAGTAGTCCAGTCCCAGGTACTTCAAAGGGACAGAAGATCGATATGATCTTCTGCCCCTTCTGTTAATTACCCTAAGCGCTGCTGGGGGCAATTAACAGGACAGGGAAACAAAGGGTTTCCCTGTCTCTGCGCTCCTCCTTCCTCCGGCACTGCGATTGGTGCCGGAGATAGGAGGGCAATTCACAGGCAGGAGGATCAAAGAGATCCTCCGCCTGTGAATGCCTGTATGCTCGGGCCCAGCGCACTGACGTCATTTCAGTGCGCCGGCCCCAGGAGCACGCCGCTGCCGGCGTGTGCCCGCAAGCGCGCACACCGGCAGCGCGGGAGGACGGGAGCGCGGGCGATTGGGTTTAAAAACCCCGATCGCCCTGCACTCTGCGGATTTGGAGCCGTGCCTCCTCAAGCGAGGATCTCCCCCTGGGCAATGAGCAACCCCTGGAAAACGAGCAACTAACCTCTGGAGGGCTAAGTATCACCCACTATACCACCAATGATTAACCCCTTAATTATTAACCCCTTCATCCCTTGATTACCCCTTGATTCTCCCTGCCACCAATGCACCCCTGCACCCCTAACCCCTGCATAATCCCCACACAATATTTAACACATTAACCCCTGCATCACCAACCCCTGACCCCTCAATGTACACCCCAACATACCCTTGGACATTAACCCCTGCAATATACTCCCTTGGCCCTGCAATATTTAACTCCTGAACCCCCTTTAACCCTTTGTTTCCTAGGGACAGTAAGTGTAGGCTTGGGAGGGCTACAATCTAGACTTAGTGTGAGTGTGTGTACGTGTAGTTAGTTGTGTGGGTGGAGGTATACGGGAGTGTGTAGTGTAGCTAGGGTCGGTATTATAGTAGTAAAAATAAGTCTATAGGTGTTGTATTTTGAAATAAAGTCTTTTTATTATTTAAAATACAGTGCGCAGTGTAGTTATAGTGACGTTGCAACTTGTACTTATAGTCCATCTCAGGTCGTGTATAAGGCAGTAGGTAATTACATAGGAATAAATAGGCGGAGCTAGCAATAGCCGGTTCACGCCTATGTATGCATATTGATTACTAATAGCATCCAAAATATTAGTAATTAATACCCCCTACAACAGGTACTATTATAGGGTGCTCTGATGGGTAACGTTATAGGGTGCTCTGATGGGTAATGTTATAGGGTGTTGTGATGGGTAATGTTTTTGGGACAAATGCATCTAGCTGTGCAGCTGAAACAGGAAATAATATAGTTGAAAGAGACTTTAGGGAAGCCCAAAAAACACCTGTTTCTTCATAGTTATGATTGTCCAACAAAGCACATATATTATGCAAACTTTTTTTTGAAAACTCAGGGATGCCTTAAAGTGTGGTTCTCATCTCATTCATGGTGCATCCAACATATTGCAATTTCCAAGAAGTGCATGCTAACAATAAAGGAAAATACATACAATGCAACCGCACACCGCTAACCAGATAAAGCACAAAATGCCATAGTGATATAGAGTACTCTTAGCTCATGCTAGGCTTGTTTAATAAATTAGAGATTCATTGCAAATATATTTTGTACAAAATTATCTGAGCCCATTCACCGAATCGTCAAGGTGTTCTCTGCAGAATGGGAACCTAACACTATGTCCTACCTGTTATGTGCCAGACTTGGCTTCCAAATAATCAGGGGGTTTTTGTTCCACATGCATGCTGTATCCACTCTGCCTTTTGCCATTTCTGGTGCTTCAAAGGCCTCCCCTAGTTCAGGAATGCAGACACCAACATGCATGCCGAATCACTTGGCTTTATAGTTACACTGATTAAAATCAACCTGTGGGGCAGATGGGCTGGTCAGGAGTGCATGACCAAATGGAGTAGCCACACCTGAGCTTTAGAGTACTCTATATCACTATGGCATTTTGTGCTTTATCTGGTTAACGGTGTGCGGTTGCATTGTATGTATTTTCCTTTGACATGTATTTAGCCATAGCAACCAGCACCTGCGCTCTGGGATGTGCTGACTGAAATTTCTCTTATTTTTTCTTTGTAAGTTTGTACTGGAGGTGTGGCTACTCCATTTGGTCATGCACTCCTGACCAGCCCATTTGCCCCACAGGTTGATTTTAATCAGTGTAACTATAAAGCCGAGTGATTCGGCATGCATGTTGGTGTCTGCACTCCTGAACTAGGGGAGGCCTTTGAAGCACCAGAAATGGCAAAAGGCAGAGTGGATACAGCATGCATGTGGAACAAACACCCCCTGATTATTTGGAAGCCAAGTCTGGCACATAACAGGTAGGACATAGTGTTAGGTTCCCATTCTGCAGAGATCACCTTGACGATTCGGTCAATGGGCTCAGATAATTTTGTACAAAATATATTTGCCAAGAATCTCTAATTTATTAAACAAGCCTAGCATGAGCTTTAGAGTACTCTATATCACTATGGCATTTTGTGCTTTATCTGGTTAGCGGTGTGTGTTTGAATTGTATGTATTTTCCTTTGACATGTATTTAGCCATAGCAACCAGCACCTGCACTCTGGGATGTGCTGACTGAAATTTCTCTTTTTTTTTCTTTGCATGCTAATAATAAACTGTGTTTGTGATGTTACAACAGATATTGAGAAAGATGAAATCTGTGGTTATAAGCAGTTATTGTGCAAACTGTCGTTTGCATTTAGTTACAGCAAACACATCTTCTGTACCCACATCTGTAGCATGGGTAATGTTATATAGCACTGTGATGGGTAATGTTATATAGCACTGTGATGGGTAATGTTATAGGGGCTGTGATAGGTAATGTTATAGGAGCTATGATGGGTAATGTTATAGGAGCTATGATGGGTAATGTTATAGGGGCCTGTCATGGGAAATGTTATGGGGGCTGTGATGGGTAATGTTATAGGAGCTATGATGGGTAATGTTATAGGGGCTGTGATGGGTAATGTTATAGGGGACTGTGATGGGTAATGTTATAAGGAGCTGCAATGGGTAATGTTATAGGGGCTGTGATAGGTAATGGCTGGTAATGAAGGGTTTTGTTACAGGAAACATCATAGGGAGCAGAATCTCCACCTATCATGTGCTATTCACCACTATGACAAGTACAGAAGTCATACAGACAGAAGGCTTGTGCGCATGCGCGAAGTAGCTCGTGCTCTTGTCTACGAGGTGACTGCATCACAGAGCAGAGGGATCCGTCTGACTGTCCACATCTGTATGCGGTGGGCGGGGTAACAGCGGTGGGCGTGCCCTACCGACCCCACCCTTCGTATTCACCGAAACAGTGATTTGGTCCTGCAGCTCCGCCCAGGAGCCAATCAGGTACGTCCGGAGGGCGGAGCTTTGCGTGACGTTGTCACAGTCGCAGAGCTTTGGAAGCCGCTAGTAGGACGCAACATCTGCTCTCGTGTTGTTGTGCACGGCGCTGCGCGATGTACCGGAGCCGTGCGACCCGGAGCTCGGCCCAGCTGCTGACTGGCGTCAATCTGCGGGACTGAGCTGTAGGATGCCGGGCTCCGCGCTGCAGTTCCTCGCCTCTCATGGCCGCCAGACCCTGGGCCGCTGGATGCACGGCCGGGAGGACAGTCTGCTCGCCTGCTCCGAGTTGGGAGAAGATGGACGGCCGCTCATGCACCCTCCCCCGCCGCACGAGGGCGCCTCTGCCGGCGGGGGTGATCAGTGGGGCTGCCCGGGGGCGTGCTGGTGCCGGAGCCTGGTGCTGCTGTGCGCGGTGGGCGCTGTGTGCTGCGCCTCCCTGGCCCTGGCCCGCCACTACCTGAAGGACCTGCTGGTGTGGGTGGAGAGCCTGGACAGTGTGGTCGGGGTGCTGCTCTTCATCGTCGGCTTCATCCTGGTCTCCCTGCCCTGCGTCTGGGGATACATCGTCCTCAACGTGGCCGCCGGCTACCTGTACGGCCTGGTGCTGGGGATCGGGCTGGTCATCGTCGGGGTGCTGATCGGCACCTTCATCGCCCACCTCATCTGCAAGAAGCTGCTCACCCACTGGGTGCTGGCGAAGATCGAGAGCAGCCAGAGGCTGGGAGCCGTCATCAGGGTGGTGGAAGGGGGCAGCGGGCTCAAAGTGGTGGCACTGGCCAGGCTCACCCCCATTCCTTTCGGCCTCCAGAATGCTGTCTTCTCGGTAAGTGCACCCACCTACCTGTGTCCAGTTAAATGGAGATGGTGGAACTACAACTCTCAGCATTACCAGCCTGGTATGTGATGGTGCAGTCAGGTGGCATCTAAGTGGAGCTGTCATCTCCAGCTCCTTGCAGACTATGACTCCCATCATGTTGGAAGGCCACTGATGGGAGAACACATCAGCGCTGCTCTGGGGTTCTGTGGTCGCAGGGTCTTCATCTGCCCTGTGATCGGGCCGTGTCCTCAGATCTCTGCTCTGTATGTGACCCATGCGTGTAAAAGGCGGTACGTTCCGGCATACATGTTGGTGCCATGCCATAGCTTTCAGTCAATGACAGGCTTGGGCCATATTCCCCCCCCATACACATGCATGATCTGTTCAACTGAGGATGCATGTGTTCTAAATCTAAGGAAAAGCTGCCACCAGACACCTCTGGTGGAAGCTAATCTCCCTGAGAGCAAAAGGATCAGGCATGTTGTAATCCAACAGCACAATCCTTATCTGCATCTCTGCTGTCGTTGAAGAGTCGGCCGGCCATGCACATGAGGGAACTAGTATTGCTGACAGCTGTCTCTCCCTATTGCTCCTTACACATGCATACTCGGCTTAGAGGAGCATGCATGTGTAGTGAATGGGATGAATCTAGTACCGGACAGCAGCTTATCTGCCCAAGTGCAGTAGGATCAGGCGTTGAAATCCAGCATGTCTGATCCCTTTCTCCTGTGACATCACCTATTGGGGGGGCTGCTCCTCCATTTATCTGCTGTGTTATCATAGAGGGGGTCCTCTTCTCAGAGGATGGGGCTCCATAGGTCAGAGGGAGGAGCCGCAGAGAACCTGACAAGGCCGTCCTACAACGTTCTGATCTGCTTTATCAGTGTTTCACCATAGACAAGATCTCTGCTTGATGTCAGTGACTGCAAAAGCTTCCTGTTTGCACCCAGAGGCTGGATCCTATACAAGCCTAGTACTTCCCATATTGCTGTGTGAGGAGCAGAGGGTCAGGAGGGGTTTTGCTGGGCTTTACTGACAGCAAGAATTTTTGGGAGATTTATCAAACTGGTGTAAAGTAGAACTGGCCTAATTGCCCCAGCAACCAATCAGATTCCACCTTTCATTTTCCAGAGGAGCTCTGAAGAATGTAAGGTAAAATCTGATTGGTTGCTATGGGCAACTAGGCCAGTTCTACTTTACACCAGTTTGATAACTGTTCCCTAGAATGTAGTAGAAGGTAGCTCAGCTTTTAGTGACATGAAAGGATCCAGTACGTTGACACGTGGAAATATCATGTCATAAGTCTGCTAGTCGGGTTCTATTCAAATCCAGCAAGAAGGCCATGTTCACCTGTGACTGATACGCTGAGGATTTGCCGCTGCTGATTTTTCACGTATAGTAGAAGGTACCTCGAAAGTATTCAAAATAAAGAGAACCCGATTCACCCATTCAGTGCCGCCCCGTACCAGTAGCTCCAGCAAAGGCTCAGTGCTCATGTGCCGCTTAGGGACATGTTACCGCCGAGGCCAGTGAATGGCTGCAGTGCTGCACGTGATCACAGGTAGGATGTCACGTTTGCAGTCCACAGGGAGGAGGCAGGAGCGGTGACTGGAGCATTGCCGTGAAAATTAATGGCTTTTTGTAGGTGCTAGTTTTATTTTTATTTTTTTGAAGTGGTTTAAGTCTAGGCCATCAGTAACACGGTCCTAGAAAACCCCTTTGTGGCAGCTTTCCCTGATTAGGCATTTACCCCTATACGCCTGGGCCCATGTTCTCCGCTCATACTTGTGACCTATCAAGAAGATACATTTCCATGCGTTCCTGCAGCAGGTGCGTGGATTTCAGTCACAGAAAGTTTGGCTACAAATCTGCCGCATGTGACTGGTGACGAGGGCGATGATCACTTTGCCTGACGTTTCTTGTGCTTCATTTTCCTCTTCTCTGTGTTCCTGTCCTTCCCCGCTGTATCTTCCACATTCAGGGCTGGTGTGGAGAACCTCAGGTGTCTGCTCTGACAGCAGTGAAGACTTGGAGGAGATCGTTTCTTTACATTCCAGGCGTCTGGAGGAGCCTCGGGCAGCAGACCCAGGATGGCAAATGTTTGCAGAAGATCAGCTTAGCGTTGTGATAGAGGCCTCGTTCACATCTCTGTCTGGAGATCGGGCACAGAGAAGATACTCCACCGCCGGATCTTCACCACCAGATCCTCAATGACTGCAATGAGGTCCAGGGATGATTCAGCCCATTTCCGGCATACATGTCGGGTTTTGACCGTTGAATACAACGTTTTTGTCCAGCCGACATTTATGTTGGAAATGGGCTGAATCACCGCGGACCTCGTTGCAGTCAATAGGGATCTGGTGGTGAAGGAGAGGATCCACCAGGCTGCTCTGTGCCGGAACAACCTGCTGGATCTCTGAATGGAGGTGTGAACCAATAGCTAGTAAGTCCACCAATAGCTGGTATATTGGTCCAAGAAAAGTATCTACCCCCTGCCCCACTTTATCATCCAGCCTGAGCCCCTGTGGTAAATCTGCTGCAGGTCTACACAGCCGGTCTTAGATGCCGCCATCTGTAAGATTAGTAAATCCAGGCCACTCTTTTTGACCACCGGTATTTCTTACCGCGTTTTTTTTTTTTTAAACAATAGAGAAGGTGACGTTAAAAAGACACCAAGCGCTCCAGCGTACCGCCAGAGGACACAGAGGCACAAAGCGCCACCAGCGGGAGCAGAAAAGGGACATCAGTGGATTTTTTGCAGCGGTCTCGTCGCAGCATGTCACATTGCCACATCAGTAACGGTCATTAGAACAAATGTCGCAACTTAGACGTACCCTAAGGCCTCTTTCACACGAATCCTGACCCATTCATTTCTATGGATCTGTGTACATGAGCGTTTTTTTTTCACGCATCAGTTCTGCGTTGCGTGAAAAACGCAGCATGTTCTATATTCTGTGTTTTTCACGCAGCCCTGGCCCCATAGAAGTGAATGGGGCTTCAGTGAAAAACGCATTGCATCCTGAAGCAAGTGCGGATAGAATGCTGTTTTCACTGATGGTTGCTAAGAGATGTTATTTGTAAACCTTCAGTTTTCTATCACGTGCGTGTAAAACGCACGTGCATTGCACCTGGGCAGAAAAAAAACTGAACGCAATCGCAGACAACACTGACTGAACTCTCTTGCAAAATGGTGCCAGTGTTCCTGAACGCATCCTGACCTAATCCGTCACGCTTGCGTGAAAGAGGCCTAAGTCATCATTTCAGACAGGCAGATTGTGCTGTGTATACAGTGACCTGCTTCTTAGAGACAGCATGCATGGGGTTAAATATTTTCTCCCCTCACAGTCATGTAAGGCCCTTATCTGAGGTAAAACATGAGATTTTGCTGTCTTTGGTACCCCCATTTTTTACCTTCTGGTCCCCGGCTTGATGTGGCTGTGATATTAGGAAGGCCTCCATGTTCTCGCCAGTAATAGGAGAAGCGGTCGGGCTCCACCGCCACTGAAAACGTGGCGGGGTTCAGAGATAAGTCGTGATAGCAGCGCAGCTACTAGTTACACATGAATGGAAAGTTACTAGTAATGTCACTTGCCATGTTGTTCCGCACTGTGGTGTAGCCTGCGGCAGACAACTACTTTAGCCAAGGAAGTTTTCCGTCACGTGTGACCATTAAAGAGCCAGTGCTGAAAGGAAGAGCGTGGGTGTGTAATGGTGGTTAACCAAGCAATGGTCACGTCTGTCTGAATTGGTTTTCACACATGAGAGGTTACATTGAATGGCTTGTGTTATTAATGACCACACGCTCAGCGGTTCACTACCTGGTCCTATCCATGGGGATCCCTTTGGGGTTCGGGTACTGAGGTAATACATGGGCTTGTTCTTCCAGGCTGCCCCGTAGACAGATTTCGGTATAGAGCCGCCTGTGTGGATGAGCCACATGTAAACCCCTTAAAGGGGTCGTCTCCTCTGAGACATTGGTGGCATGTTGCTATTCTGTGCATGCCCGCACATGCGCAGCCGCTCTACATTCATTTCTATGGGAGTCCGATAGAAATTCATGGGAAGCGCACCGTGCAAGCACGCCACCATTCACTTCTAGCTCTTGGCTATTTTCAGCAGTCCCATAGAAATGAATGGAGGGAGGCTGCGCATGCACAGTCCGCTCTCCCCTCTGATTTAGAAATAGATGTGGTGACGTATGCAAGTGACCCCCCCCCCCCTTCGAGGTTCTTTTACACGTGCCAATGATTACCCAAAAGCTGCCATGAATAGAGCGGTGACCACACATGCTCTTCCTCTACTTAGCACGCTTACTCGGCTTCCGAACTTCCATAGACGTGAATGGAGACACCCTCATGTGCACGCCCACCTCTCCGTTTGTGGTGGCATGAGACAGGGTCCCGTTGGCAGATCCTGTTGTCCCGAAAGAAATACTCCTTTAATCCTGTGTACGCTAATAGTTGTGCAACTTTCTAATACTTTGTTTCAGTTCCGCATCATTTTTTCATTTATGTATTTTTGGCTTGCTGTCAGTGAACGATAGCACTCTTACTTTTATTTAATGGTTGCAGACCCTGTAGAGGACTAATTATTCTGTTGTAAGCGGAGCAGTGGATACAGTTGCGCTCAGTCCAGGCAGTGCTCTGTGTGGTCTCTGGTAGTTTGTTACAGTGTACCAGTCAGCAGTCCAGGCGGTCTGAGCAGTCTCCTCTTTCCTATTGTACTTTGCATTCATTCACTGAGACCGTGAAGCGTCAGCGCTGTACAAAGGTTAGAGGACAAGGCTTATACTCTGTGATGGATAACACAAGTAACCATGGCGACTGTCATGATACATTCCTATGGCGTGTGTAGCCGAGTAACACCATAACGGTCATTATAAAACTTAGGTTTCCTCTTTCATCTCCTCAGGATACTATCTCTCTGGATATCTGTAGATAAAATACTGACTATTCTGTGGTTTTCTGAGTATGATGGGGGTACGGTGCCCAGTCGTCGTCATGGCTATCGTCCAATCGCTTCTTTGGCTGACATCTCTCTTCCGACTCCCCCCGTGCATTCTTGGGATGGCCAAGCGTGTATGTGTTGTCAGCAGGGATGGGGCATTGAAATTAAACACACCTGATCCCGTGTCGGGAGCTTCCCATACACATTAGATTGTCCTACCTCTGGGACCCCACCAGTCATGAGAACAGGGGCCTGGTATCCCGTGGAGCCCCACGGAAATGGACGGCGCCTTGGTCGGAAAAGTGCGCCACTGCTCCATTCATTTCTATGAGAGTGCTGGAAATGGGCGCTGTACTTGCTTAACGACCAGCCACTCCTCCACGTCAGGGGGTCTCCACGGGGTACGGGGTCCCCGTTCTCATCTCAGTGGTAGGTCCCCCACCGGTCTGATGGATAGGGGATAACTTTTTATAAACAAGGCTACCTTCACACGAATGTGAAAAAAAGTCAGTCAAAAATGGCGAAACAATCATTTACAGGCCATTAGACGGGTGCATTCCTGTCTAAACGACTGTTAAAAACGGTCTAATTCATTTCAGTGGGGCCAAAAATAGGACATTTTATTCTTTGACGGCTGCTATTCACTTGCTCTTAACAGGGTTTTCTGGAATATTTTTATTGATGACCTAACCTCAGGATTGGTCATCAATATCAGATCGGCGGGGGTCTGACATCAGCGCTGCCTTCTCTTCATTGTCTACCTACTCGCCGTCGCCATCTCAGTGGTGAGAAGTGTAATTACAAGAAGCCATCCCGTTCACTTCTATGGGATGGCTCTGTAGTATACACTTGTATAGGAACGAGTCGTCCCATAGAAGTGAATGGGACGGCTTCTTGTAATTACACTGCTTACCTCAGCGATGGCGAGCAGGTAAATAATGAAAGGAAGGCTGAGCTCGCACAGAGCACGGTCTTCTCTTCAACCAGCTGATCATCGGGGGTGCCGAGTGTCGGATCCCCCCCCCCCGGACTGATAAGAAAACCACTTTAAAAAAACACCCATGTGAATAGCTTCATAGACTTCAGTTGGTTGTAAAAACGGCCACGTGCTGACTTTTGCTTAAAGGGGTATTCCCATCTCACAAATGTGGTTTGTATAGTTAGATATAGCCATACCAATATTATTACTAATAGAATGTATTTATATAAAATGTACCGTTTAGAAGATTTTCCTATTTGTATAGGCATTGTCCCACACACATCAGTCAGGCCGTTGCCCCTAGTTACGGCCACCGTGGCCATGTAGTAGTGGAGGCAGACTTGCTCTTGTTCAAACCTGCTCTGAGGTAACTGCTGTATTGTGAACGCACATTACATGAGCATGCGGAGACACATCTTAGGGTACTTTCACATCTGCGCTTTGGACGCTACCAGCCCAAAACTCAATGGTCAGGATCCGTCCAAAACGCAGACTTTATAAACGGATCCTGCTCCATAGAGATGAATTGATCTTGGAACAGGATCCGTTTCTCTGCGTTTTGGAAGCGCAGACAAAAATGCTACAACCCTAAGATGTATCTCCTCATGCTCAAGCAATGTGCATTCACAATACAGCAGTTACCTCAGAGCGGGTTTGAACAAGAGCAAGCCGACCACCACTACTACATGGCCACGGTGGCCGTAACTAGGGGCAACGGCCTGACTGATGTGTGTGGGACACTGGAAATACAAATAGGAAAATCTTCTAAACGGTACATTTTATATAAATACATTCTATTAGTAATAATATTAGTATGGCTATATCTAACTGTACAAACTACATTTGTGAGAAGGGAATACCCCTTTAAACTTTGTTTTGCATTTTTTTTTTTTTGGCTTGTAAAAAATACCATGAAATTCAAGTGAATGGGAGCAGAGCTGCAGTATGCCGGTGTGGCCTCTACACGGTGGAGGTCGCCTTCTGCTTTTCCATCCCTTCCACTGTTGTCTTCCTCCCAGTGCCAGCGGCTGATTGGTGGTGGTCTGACACCCGGCACCCCCACCAGTCTGATATTGGTGACGTATCCTGAGGAAAACCCCTTTCGAGACTGGGTGCAGCCAAAATCAATGTTGTTTATTTCAGATCTGATTAGCAGAAAGGGCTGTTTGCCTATTGATCAGCAGATGCTATAGTACGGTATATGTATTATCCGCTCACACGCATGCGGTAGGTGCCTGTTCTGCATTACGTGGTCATTATGGCCTATAATTTGTTTGCTTTCCTGCTATTATTCTGCCTCCTCTGTACGCCGGAGCAATTCTAATAAAAGATGCCGGGCAGACGTATTGACTTTACTCGCCACTTTACCATTAGTGCGGTTAATGTGATTTAGCGCGGTTTATTAGCCCTTTGTTCCTTGTTGTACAACTTTCTATTTTTCTGTCTCTCATCGGTAATGAAAAGCGTGCGTGCTGACCTTTCTTGTATCTGTGCAGTTATATGGCGCGGCGTGATTTGTTGCTTCTCCGTGTCTGACAAGCTCCTTCCCACTACAGATGTATTCAATAGTACCCGCAGGAAGATTTATAAAACATGGCTGCTTCCTTCCATAAACCGCTGTACGCTTGTCCTTGGGCTGTCTGTGGTAGGACAACCCTATATGTTAATGGGATTGCACCGCAGTACCAGTCACAACCATTGACAAGAGTGGGAGCTATGTTTTTCTAACCTCATACAACCCCTGTAAAGTGGTTTTCCGGTCCATTTAGGCCTCATACACAAAACCGTATTTTTAGTCCGTGTATGAGGCACAATTTTTCCAGATTGTGCACAGATTAATTTCTATGGGGATGAAAAATATGCGGACAGCACGCCACTTGCTGTCCACACGTCTATATGCCTGTTTTGCGGCCCCGCAAAAAAAAAAAAAAAAAAGAGCATGTCCTATTCTTGTCCGTTTTTATGGGCAAGAATAGGCCTTTGTAAAGCCCCATTCACATGTCGGTGTTCCACGGACAGCACACGTCCCCATTAATTTTAATGTGTTTATTCAGACATCAGTGTTTTAGCACGGACGCATGCTCTATTTTGTCCGTGTGCCCGAATCCTCACGCCCATTATAGTCTATGGGTCCGTGAAAACCACGGATGCCATCCGTGTTTCACGGATCATTAGGAAGAGATGCTTTGAAAATTATTTTTCAGCTGTGCAGTGTCAGTGAAACATGGAGGGCACATGGACAGCAGAAAACGGACACACGGATCCTTCACGGGTGCATCACTGAGCACCTTCTCGCGGATTTCAGCACAGACATGTGAATGAGGCTTAATGTAGTGCTGGACTTGCTAGTGTCAGCGCTCAAAGCTCCTAGGGGAAGATTTATCAAAACTGGTGTGAAGGAAAACTGGCTTAGTTGCCCATAGCAACCACTCAGATTCCACCTTTCATTTTCCAGAAGAGCTCTAAAAAATAAAAGGTGGAATCTGATTGGTTGCTATTGGCAACTAGGCCATTTTTCTTTCCTTTACACCAGTTCTGATAATTCTCCCCCATAGTCAGGACTGCGGTGCGCCTACACAGCAGTCCTGATGCGTTATAGTGCAGCTGTATACTCTGACAACGGGGGACAGTAGGAAAATAAAAATGGGTGATTTGAACTCCTGATCTGCAGTACTGGTCATGTAGTACAGCTGATGTCCGTGCACGATTGTGGTGACAGATTCCTTGTAAATCAATAATTGTCCATTCAACAACAAACTTTATGTACAGGGGAGGGGCGCACCCTGACACCCCCTGCTTTGGGCAGACCGCTTATCCCAGCCTATTGGATATAGTTCAGAGGGAAGACCTGCATGGCCTGGTTGATGCTGAGGGTCACAGTCACATGATGAGGGTTGTTAGCTCCCATATTAATCTATCGCACAGTGCAGCTGTATGCCAGAGACGATGCCTTCCTCCAATCTGGAAGATTATTTAAAGCATGAGGTAGCCTGTCCCTAGAAAATGGCTTTATTTAAGGCACCCCTCCGCATTAAGACCTTCTTTTTATCTTGGAAAGTGTACGCTGTAATCTTCTTACCACGATGAGGTGACTTACTCTGAAGTCAGCTTCTATTAGCTGCGTAATCCTCCCAATCCTGGCTTTACATGGTATCACTTTTCAGGATAGCGGTGTAATTACTTCTCCTACAAACTTTTTCTTTTCAGTTACACCAGTATCGAGCCCTGTAAAAAGGGAACATTTCTGATGCCTTCCAGCGATATCATTGTGATATTACTTCTTTCCCTCCAGCCTGTGCCCGCAGGAATAGAAGACTATCTGAAAAGGTGACTATGGGCGTTTTAATAACAATTCACTCTACGGGGCTATTCACATGACCATTTTTTAATGGCAAGTGAATAGTGGCCCATCATGATGGCCTGACAAACCCAACTGAAATCAATGGCACCATTTTTAATGACCACGTAGACCGGAGTGCATGCCGGGAATTAAAAAACGGGTTAGAGTAGCTTTGAGGAGTTAAAATAACAAAATATGTATACTCGCCTCATCTACTTGAACGCACTGACACTCGCTTTATACTGGAAAATAGATGCACACGTGGGTGCAGAATGGCCATGAAAAACTGACAGTGAGTCCATTTTTAATGGCCTTTTATTTTTCCCTGTCGTGTAGCCTTAAGGGCTCTTGCAGACGAGCGTGTCCTGTATGGAAATAATGATCCTTGTATGTGTGCCATCCCCTGTTGGACCCCGCTGGTTTAGCAGGAGCACACGGCATTATACTGATTTACAATGCCGTGTGTCTCTGCATGGCCATACTTCTACAGAATTATACTGACAGCTTTAGGTCAGTGAATATAGCAATGAAAATAAAAAAATGGAGGCAGCACGTCCAAATTTGCTGAAATTTAATCCAGATGCAACGTTTCGGCTATGTAAGTCTTTGTCAAGCATATGTAGCTGAAACATTGCATCTGGATTAAATTTCAGCAAATTTGGACGTGCTGCCTCCATTTTTTATTTTCATTGCTATATTCATGGACTTTGTTGAGGGAACTTACCATTCCCCATGTGAGGCGTGCACCCAACAATCAACTACCTAGGAGTTCTGTTCATCCCATCTTTTTCTACAGCTTTATATCAGTATCATTCAGTAGCTACATGTCATGCAGAGACACACAGCGTTATAAATCCGTATAATGCTGTGCGCTCCTGCTAAACCAGCAGTGTCCATAACAGGGATTACACTTAAACATGGAGCATGATTTCCACACAGGACACGCTAGTCTGTAAGAGCCTCTGGAAGTAAAATATTGATGATCTGTCCTCAGGTTAAGTCATCAATATCTGATCAGTGGGGGTCCGACTCCTGGCAACGCCACCAATCTTCTGTTTGAAGAGGCCGCGGTGCTGTAGTGAGCGCTGTGGCCTCTTTATAGTCCAGTGATGTCACGGTCATCGGTCACATGTCCTATATGTAGCTCAGTCCCATTCAAGTGAATTTGCCTGGGCTGAAATATCAAGCACATCCAGTAACATAGTAACATTGTTTATAAGGCCGAAAAAAGACATCTGTCCATCCAGTTCGGCCTGTTTTCCTACAAGTTGATCCAGAGGAAGGCAAAAAAACCCCTGTGAGGTAGAAGCCAATTTTCCTCACTTTAGGGGAAAAAATTCCTTCCCGACTCCAATCAGATAATCAGAATTACTCCCTGGATCAATGACCCCTCTCTAGTTACTATAACCTGTAATATTATTATCCCTCCAGAAATACATCCAGGCCTCTCTTGAACTCTTTTAGTGAACTTACCATCACAAGTATACAATGTATAGCAGTGAGGAGGCCACAGTGCACCCCAGCCTCTTGAAACAACTGATCGTTGGGGGTGTCGGGAGTCGGACCTCCACCTATCAGATATTGATGACCTATTGTGAGAATCGGCTATCAGTATTGTACTTCTGGAAAACCCCTTTGAGCTTGTACATGTGGCCATATTACCGCTATGTTTATTATCTATCCAGGGCTTTCATTGAGAAGATGCCCTCTACTATACCTCAGTAGGTCTCCAATTTCACACGGAGACATAGGCAAGTTTTATCTGTTAAATTCGTACAAACAAATTGTGACATAATCATCAAATCTTTGGTGGAAACCTCTGCTCCACATTGGACCTATCTGGGCCTATCCCAGAGGTGAGACCCATATCAAACTTTTATGGAGTATCCTGTGGACATGCCATAAATCTCCATTTAGTGAATACACTTTTAATTATTTGCACTTGTTTTTGTGAAGAGAATGACGTCTTACTCCCATTCTCTGTATATAAGACCTGCTGCAGGTCTGGAGTAGGATCCTGATAAGACCTCTACAGAAGACTAGACTGGTGAACTTGTATATTTCATGAGCCTGTGTCTGGCGGCGCCGCAGGACAATCTTGTAAGTGTCGGCCGTCTCCACTCGTTTCTGTTTGAAATGGAATTTTACGTGAATGGACTGAACTGCCGAATAGAGGAAGGGGAATCCGTTTATTGCCGTCTAAACCAACACCTGCCATGGACGCCATGTGCTCGGCATGTAGATCCAGCAACCCCTGAGGCAGGATAAACCTGTTCTACCACAGTGCAGTCAGGAGCTGAAAAATGGTATGTAAGTCAGTGTTTACATGGCAAGGTTTCCTGCTGCTTATGTCCCATTGCTATTTCTATTTGCCTTTACTGTCCACGCCTCTTCACACAGCTGATCGGCGGGGGTGCTGGAAGTCAGACCGCCGCCCATCTGATATTAAAGGGGTTGTCTCATCACAGACAGTGGGGGCATATTGCTAGGGTATGCCCCCATTGTCTTATAGGTGTGGGTCCTAGCAGTGGTATATCAAGAACGGAGCCCCGAAAGTGTTGGAGGGTGCACTGTGCATTCGCGGCCGCACTCATTTTCCATGGGACCGCTGAAAATTCCCGTCGGACCCATAGAAGAGAATGGGAGTGGCCAGTCATGCGCGGTGCGCTCCCATTCTCTTCTATGGGGAACGTGCTTGGTGGTGGCCAGACCAGAGTCCTCCAGCCACCTCATTCATTAACCAATATAGGTGCGGGAGCCGCACCTATAAGACAATGGGGGCATATACTAGCGATATGCCCCGATTGTCTGTGATGAGACAAGCCCTTTAAATGGGTTGTTGGGGTTCAGAGCTAAACCTGGACATATCCCCTTCTTCACCAAGGGTAAACCCCTTTAAATATCAAAGTGTGTACCAGATAGCAGAGGACAGTATATAAAATAAGTGCTAGAACCAGATAAAACCACACATACAATGTCAGTAGTACAGCCAAAGTTTACCTGTGGAGCCTACTGGGATGGACCATGGTGACGTTGTGGCAGATGCCTTCACATATATATATATATATATATATATATATATATATATATATATATTTATCCATCACACCGTATAGTAAAGGAATATGTCTCTTCCCACATTTGTGCGTTTTCTGTCATCAGAATTGGTGAATGTACCGTCTATAAAGATGAGGGCTTTGTTCACACTAGCATTATAGCTTCCGTGCATTACATAGCTTATTAACATGATGGGTTTCTGTCAGGGTTGTGTTTTTGACTGTGACATAGCTATCGATTGCACTGTTTATGCTGTCAAAAATACCAGAACCTTGACTAAAACCTAAAAATACCAGTGTAAACAGAACCAAAGATCGTATCTAGCGAATACCAACAGTATGGAGCTAGCTAACAAACGTGGGGAAAGCACAGATGTGGGAACATGAAGGCAATTTTCCCCGATCCCAGGAGAGGTTTGTACTTTGGTAGGCTTGTTGCTTCATGCTTTTTACAATATTAACCTAAAGTCTTGCCCCATCCATACGATATGCCATAAATGTCTGATAGGTGTGCATCCCGTCATACCCTACCAGGAATGGAGAGGTGGATGCACATTCAAGGTTCTTTCCATTCACGTTACAAACACTTCTTAAAGGGAACCTGTCATCTCCAAAACACCCCCTGAGCTAGAGTAAGCAGTGTATAGTGTAAGTGATGCTGAATACGAATATGTAAGTTTTATCTTCATACTCGCTTCCATTCTGATGTTGTGCTCCCACAAACCTGCAGTAAAATGCACCCAGTGGACTCCAGTGCTCACTCATATAATGGAGAGGACACAAAGATGAGTCCAGTGAGTGCATTTTACTGCAGGTTTGTGGAAGCACAGCGTCAGAATGGAAGTGAGTATGAAGATAAAACTTACATATTCGGATTCAGCATCACTTACACTATACACCACTTACTCTAGTTCAGGAGGTGTTTTGGAGATGACAGGTTCCCTTTAAAGTAACTAAGAGTGTTGACTTAGTGGATGTTTATGGCATGTCCTGTGGATATGCCCTACATGATCCAGATGGGATTCCCCTTTAGGAAAGGATGGACAAAGTAATGGAGAGTGTAGGAGCTAGGTGAGAATGGTGATAGCCATGAGAAGAACCCAGGCTGGCATTAGAAGTTTATAGATGATGCTTTGACCTTGTGTCTCCTGAGCTCATGTACCAAAAATGTATTCCAGCCCTTGTCTCCTTCTCTAAACTTTGCTAAAATGAAACACAGGACTTCAGGAACCCACCATCCTCTGACAACATACTCCTTGGCACAGCTGGCACGTGTTGTTGATATGTTGTAGTCAAGGGATTGTTAATAATTGACTAGTGATGGACTGTGTGTAAAAATGTAGACTCGTCCCGCGGTGTCACTTGAGATGATAAATTCTGGCACTGGAGGGATCATCGATCTGGAATGATGCACTACATGGACTATGATTGATGGTCCCCAATCTGCAGCTCTCAAGCTGACACATGACTACAACTCCTAACATCTCCTGGTGTTTGAGTATTATAAGGACCTGTCTTTACCTTCAAGGGGAAGAGCAATAGAAATTCAACTTGCTCACAATCTAATGATGGGTAAGGCTGATTTCACACTTCAGTTATTTGATCAGTTATGGTGAACCAAAACCAGGTGCGGGTCGAAAACACAGAACAGGTGCAGATCTTTCCACGTTACCCGACCTCTGACTAGGCTTCACTACTGGTTTTGGGTCACCATAGCTGATGGAAATAACTGAAGTGTGAACTCAACCTTACTGTGCTATCCACCTATATGTGCTCCATACTAGTAACCCCCGCTCTGGTGTAACAGACACATTGAACTGATATATAATAGACTCATGCAGTTCCACAGATATGTAAAAGATCTCAGTACCCGATTCTTCAATTGGTCGCCTCTCAAGTTCCTCTTTCTTCTGTAGGAGCGTGTCCACATCTAAATCACATCTAATGGGTAAGTGGTACTAGATTTTTGGAGTCTGCCCTGGATGGCGCCACTACTGCTTAACTCTTGGTGACATCACTATGGAGACTACAGTAGCCCAGATGGACCAAATTGTCAGATCCTACGTGTTTTGAAAACAAGAGGGGTTATAAATATAGCGCATGTCTAGGTAGATAGCATGGTAACATTAGTAGAATTTGTGGAAGAGTGCCCAGCGGTAGTGGTACTGAAAAAATATCTATGAAACTGCATGAGTCTAATATATATATATATAAAGGGGTTTTCCGGGTTGAAACTTTTAAGTTCCATTAAACATGCCCTGGCTGTACTAACATGTATCTAATATGGTTGTATTGCCGATTCTGCTCCGTTTGATCACTTTACAAACCAGTTATGTGACCTAGTTTGTTGTCCTGCTGACGTCACGTTGACGGGTCACATGCTCTTCCAAAGGGCCGCACTGCCTGTCAATGTGATGTCAGCATTGATTGGCAGAGTCAGGGAGGGGCTGGCCCTGTGTAAGTGCACGCCCTTCTCCTGTGTCCACAAACAGGGCAGAATCTGTAATACAACCATATTACATATATGTTAGTACGGCCAGGCCATGTTTAATGGAACATAAAAGTTTAATCCTGGAAAACTCCTTTAAAGGGGCTCTGCAGTTTTTAAAAACTGATGATCTATCCTCTGGATAGATCATCAGCATCTGATCGGCGGGGGTCCAACACCCGGGGCCCCCGCCGATCAGCTGTTTGAGAAGGCAGCCGCGCTGCAGGAGCACAGCGGCCTTCTCTGTATTTACCGCAGGCCCAGTGACGTCACGACTAGTATCACTGGCCTGGGCGGGGCTAAGCGCTGTTCACATGAATGGAGCTTAGCCCCGCCCAGGCCAGTGATAGTAGTCGTGACGTCACTGGGCCTGCGGTAAACACAGAGAAGGCCGCGGTGCTCCTGCAGCGCCGCTGCCTTCTCAAACAGCTGATCGGCGGGGGCCCCGGGTGTCGGACCCCCGCCGATCAGATGCTGATGATCTATCCAGAGGATAGATCATCAGTTTTTAAAAACTGTAGAAACCCTTTAAACTAGTATAGCGCATGTATAAATAGATTGCGTGGTAACATATAATTAGATTGTACTTGTGGAAGAGCGGACAGGGGTAGGACCGCCAGTGCTTTTTATATATACATTTGTTTGGTTACAGAAATTGTGTAGCATGCCCCCAAAATGTGAGTATAGGGGGATTTATCATCAATGAAATCCTAGAAGTCTCTGCCGTCATTCCTGATGTGGCTGCGGAGTTCCTCGTATAAAGCTGGAGAGGGGCGCACCCCCCACAGATGCCAGTCAGTGAGCCACGCTCCTTGGTGCTTCCACTCCTCTCCAGACCGCTATGGTGTTTGGCAGGTGCTGCTGGGTTCTGTGTGATGAAGGTTTTCTGGTACATGCTGATCATGATTATTCCTGTAAATGCCATTTTTAATAGTTTGCACAAGTCATATCAATCTGTTAATTATTTATCACATGATGCTTTGCCCACGGCGTCCTGGTACACGAGGATGAGTCACACCAGTTTTCCATGTTAGTTTAAATCATATTTATTTTTCTTGGGGCTCATTTCCCTCTATAAACTTTTCTTTAACCCTTAGGATACCAGAGGTTTTTTTTTTTTCGTTTTTGCGTTTTCTTTTAGACCCATGATGACAGGAGAATAGCTCATTTCTTATGTTGGCCTGCCAACTGATGGCCAAAATAGGAATTGCAGCTTCAATACATTGGGTCTCTTCAGAGAGACCCAGCATATTGAAACCAATTACCGGCATCCTTATTGGCCGCAGAGGATGCCAGTAAGAAGCGCTTCCGGGTTTTTCACTCTTTAGATGCCGTGATCACACTTAAACATATCATCTAAAGGCTTTATTGACCGCGATTGGCATTATTGCTGGTCACTGTCATTAGCCATGGGTCTCTGATATTTGAAACAGCAGAGACCCACCGGCCATGATGTTTTTAACTCACAACATATTCTCAGGATAGGTCATCAGTACCTGATCGGTGGGGTTCTGACACCGGTACCCCTGCCGATCAGCTGTTAGAGACGGCACCGGTGCTTGCAGTAGTGCCATGGCCTTCTCTCAGCTCACCAAGAAGAGTGCCGTACATTGTACAGCAGCTGTACTTCGCAGCTCAGCCCCATTCACTTCTATGGGGCTGAGCCTAGGCCATGTGACATCACCTTGACATCACAAGGCCTAGGAAAAGCTATAAGTAGGCTGCAGCGCGGACATGCGCACCATGCCTTCTCTATTAGCTGATCGGCAGGGGTGTCGGACCCCTACCAATCAGATACTGATGACCTGTCCAGGGGAAATCTTGGAAAATCCCATTAATATTTCTACAGTTCCTCAGCTGGTTAGATTGTCTCATATACATGTCTGTGAGGGTTATCCATTACCCATATCTAGGGGTCTGTGCCTCAGAATCTGCTGGGGGAGTCTTTAGGGTAAAAGTCAGCAGCCTTTGGCACTCCAGCCGTTGTCACACTACAACTCCCATTATGCTGCATTCACTTCTGTGGGAGATCCAAGAACAGTGGAGCAGATGTGCATGCTGGGAGTTGTAGTTTCACGACAGCTAGAGTGCAAAGGTTGCTGAGCAATGCTGTCTGGGAAAATTGTGCCTAAAAGCTCTTCTCCATAAAGAATAAATGGTCTCTGTAGTGCCATTGTAGAGTCAATGTCAGACCCTTTTAGAAAGTTTTGATGGAGTTGCCACATAAAAAAGTTGTCCACAGGTTGGGACTAAGGGGAACATTTATTAAGACCAGTGTTTAATAAGCCCCTATAGCTGGCGGTGGATCTCCGAAGTTATGTAGAGGCGCTGGACCGCCGATGCTAAATGTTACACGGCTTTCTAGCTGGCTTACAGTTAGACCATTTTCTACACCTAATACCCGGTGTATATGATTTCATACAAGTGATATTCAAAAGTTTCAGCAGCTTTGGCACTGGTGGGTCGAGGGGCAGCTAAATCCAGAGCCAGGCGTTCCCCAGCTCTTGAGAGGATGAGATAGGGGGAGGTTTTCTTTTTTACAGCTCAGGTTTTTGGATGTTGATGTTTTTGTCTTCACAGACAATGTAAGTGAAGTATTGGTAATGACTTGTAATAATTTCTGTTTGCTCTGAGTTATCTTCTAAATTATTTCAATTATGCGGTTACCAGCAGCGCCACGGAGATTTCTGGCAGTGCGGTTTCTCGTTAATTAAATTTCACTGAGTCTTCTACTGCAGACTGCTGGATTGAATAGCTTAAAATACAAACAGCAGTGCCAGCATCTCATTACAGTAGGATCCTGAAGTCATCAGAATGGGGTTGCTGAGATGTCAGCCTGGGAGAGCTGCTTACTGGGTGAGGCTGGAGTGGCACGCTGCAAAAAGTGTGGGATGCTTAACGTAGCAAAAAATTATCATGCATTTTTAAATTGCTGCTCAATAAAGGAGTTCTCCACAGCACTACTGCGAGCGTGTCTGCTCTCTCAGACAGCTGATTGGTGGGGGTCCCGGGTGTCGGACCCCCACTTATCAGATACTGATGACCTATCATAAGGATATCAGTATATAAGTCTTGGAAACCCCTTTAAAGGGGTTCTGTAGTTCTTTAAAAACTGATGATCTATCCTCTGGATAGATCATCAGCATCTGATCAGTGGGGGTCCAACATCCGGGACCCGCGCCAATCAGCTGCTTGAGAAGGCAGCGGTGCTGCAGGAGCGCTGCTGCCTTCTCTGTGTTTTCCTCAGGCCAGTGACGTCATTCAAGTGAACAGAGCTTAGCCCCGCCCAGGCCAGTGATACCAGTCGTGACGTCACTGGGCCTGAGGAAAACACAGAGAAGGCTGCAGCGCTCCTGCAGCACCGCTGCCTTCTCAAACAGCTGATCGGCGCGGGTCCCAGGTGTTGGACCCCCGCCGATCAGATGCTGATGATCTATCCAGAGGATAGATTATCAGTTTAAAAGAACTACAGAACCCCTTTAACTTTCTGACAGAACATGGAGCACGCTACTAGAGAATCTCAAGGCTGTACAGAGAAAGGGGCTCAACATTTTTTTAAATAAAAACCAATTGAAAAAATGATTTTAGCTTAAAATGAGTACAATGCAATAATAAAAAAAATAATTGCCTCCCAAAAGTGTCCATAACCTTTGGGCCTCTTTCACACGAGAGTCACGGATTCAGTCCGGATGCGTTCAGGGTGCGTTCCGGAAAATCCGCTCACATCTGCACCAATCCGCACGCAATCGCAGTCAGTTTTGATTGTGTTAAGTTTTTTCAGCGCGGGTGCGATGCGTTTTGATGCGTTTTTCATGTGCGTGATAAAAAACTGAATGTTTACAAACAACATCTCTTAGCAACCATCAGTGAATCACGCAGACCCATTCACTTCAATGGGGCCAGGGCTGCGTGAAAAACGCAGAATATAGAACATGCTGCGATTTTCACGCAATGGCGAACTGATGCGTGAAAAACGTCGCTCATGTGAAAAGGCCCATTGAAATGAAAGGGTCAGGATTCAGTGCGGGTGCAATGCGATCGCATCACGCATTGCACCCGCGTGGAAATCTCGCCCGTGTGAAAGGGGCCTTAAGTGTTGTAATATTATCAGAATTGTACTGTGTAGCACTGGCGCTCAGGGGCCAGTATAGGTTAAGCATCTGCATTGCCTCAGCAGTCCATCAATCCACTGATCTGTTTTCCATAGTATGTTTGATAATATAAGGACTGATCTGACTCCAAATTATTGTATTCTCTAAACTGCAAAAACAAAAAAAATGAAAAAATGCAATATATGTTTTTATCACTAATTTTTGGTTCTTTTTTCCTAGATTACAGATCTCTCATTACCCAACTACCTTGCGGCATCCTCGGTGGGCTTGTTCCCAACCCAGCTTTTGAATTCCTACTTGGGAACAACTTTACGTACGATGGAGGACGTCATTGCGGAACAAAGCGTCAGTGGATACTTCATATTCAGCTTACAGGTAGCGTTCACTTCTCGTATTCATACGCGGTGTATATTATGCATGCATTTTGGTATAGAAAATCCACAGCCTAATGAAGTCCCAGATTAAGTAGATGAGATTTTCAAAATCTTGTGTACACGATGCAGAAACCTTCCCTTTGACTCGCGGTGCTGATTTTGGAATCCGCAGCATGTGAACATTGTGCAGATTTTTAGTTTATTGCAAAGACCAATGTGGGGGCAAAGCTGAGTCAACATCCATAAGTAACACATGCAGATTTGGTGTGGAAAGGCTGCTCTGCCCAGTACCCACCATGGGAAGTCACTGTTGTAGGGGAATGTTAATTATTAATATTTTGTGTGATATTAATATGCATAAATAGGCGTGGCCGGTTATCGTTAGCTCCACCTATTTATTCCCTTCCTGCTGTCCGTTCCCTGCACTGTGTCAACTACCTAGTACTGTCGGGACTACACACAGACACTGTAAACGGTACTTTATATAATAAGATTTATTATAAAATACTAACAGTATACCGTCTAATTCTTTAGACTATATCTTATATAGTTATATTGACGTATATAAATATATATACATATAGTCACACAATAATACACCTCAGTATAAAAACTCACTACACTACACACTACACAATCCCACATACAAATTCCACCCAATAAGAATTGTCATAGGAATGTTCCCTATTTCCAGTGGGATCTATGTCTTCTCTATGGAATTCTCTTCAGACGTCATGGATACCCATAGACAGGCAGCTATATATATGCACCAACCTGATAAAGATATGGCACAAGTTATTCTGTAGATGTACGACACTGTACAAGTTCATTGAAATTCAGAAATGTAACACTGTGAGAGTGTTCTGAAAAGTAAGCCTATGCAGATGTTAAGTGATTATAGTTTATTTTCATCAAATGGACAAAATAGAAATCTAAATCAAATCAGTATTCAGTGTGACCATACTTATGCCTTCAAAACAGCATCAGTTCTAGGTAGGTGCACTTGCACACATTTTTTGAAGGAACTCTGCAGGAGGTTGTTCTAGAGATCTTCTGTGCATGTAGGCTTGCTCAAACCCTTCTGTCTCTTCATGTAATCCTAGACAGGCTTGATGATGTTGAGATAAGGGCTGTCTGGGAGTAGGGTTGGGCGATATCAAAAATCTTCCCACGGTAACGATATTAAGAAACTTTTCGCGACAACGATATATATCGCAATAAATAGCCATTTATTTTGGGACCACAAGGATACGTTATACTGTATGGGGGCAGCCACAAGGAGACGTTATACTGTATGGGGGCAGCCACAAGGAGACGTTATACTGTATGGGGGCAGCCACAAGGAGACGTTATACTGTATGGGGGCAGCCACAAGGAGACGTTATACTGTATGGGGGCAGCCACAAGGAGACGTTATACTGTATGGGGGGCAGCCACAAGGAGACGTTATACTGTATGGGGGCAGCCACAAGGAGACATTATATACTGTATGGGGGCAGCCACAAGGAGACATTATATACTGTATGGGGGCAGCCACAAGGAGACGTTATACTGTATGGGGGCGGCCACAAGGAGACGTTATACTGTATGGGGGCCACAAGGAGACGTTATACTGTATGGGGGCCACAAGGAGACGTTATACTGTATGGGGGCCGCCACAAGGAGACATTATACTGTATAGGGGCAGATACAAGGAGATGCTATACTGTGTGGGGGAAGCCACAAGGAGACGTTATACTGTATGGGGGCAGATACAAGAGATATTATACTGTATGGGGGCAGATACAAGGAGATGCTATACTGTATGGGGGCAGCCACAAGGAGACGTTATACTGTATGGGGTCCAAAAGGAGACGTCCCCTTGTGGCTGCCCCCATACAGTATAACATATACTGTATGGGGGCCACAAGGAGACATTATATACTGTATGGGGGCAGATACAAGGAGACGTTATACTGTATGGGGGCAGATACAAGGAGACATTATACTGTATGGGGGCAGATACAAGGAGATGCTATACTGTATGGGGTCCACAAGGAGACGTTGTACTGTATGGGGGCAGCCACAAGGAGACGTTGTACTGTATGGGGGCAGCCACAAGGAGACGTTATATACTGTATGGGGGCAGCCACAAGGAGACGTTATATACTGTATGGGGGCAGCCACAAGGAGACGTTGTACTGTATGGGGGGCAGCCACAAGGAGACATTATACTGTATGGGGGCAGCCACAAGGAGACGTTTATACTGTATGGGGGCAGCACAGGATACGTATACTGTATGGGGGCAGCCACAAGGAGACGTTATATACTGTATGGGGGCAGCCACAAGGAGACGTTATACTGTATGGGGGCAGCCACAAGGAGACGTTATATACTGTATGGGGGCAGCCACAAGGAGACGTTATACTGTATGGGGGCAGCCACAAGGAGACGTTATACTGTATGGGGGCAGCCACAAGGAGACATTATATACTGTATGGGGGCAGCCACAAGTAGACGTTATACTGTATGGGGGCAGCCACAAGTAGACGTTATACTGTATGGGGGCAGCCACAAGTAGACGTTATACTGTATGGGGGCAGCCACAAGTAGACGTTATACTGTATGGGGGCAGCCACAAGGAAACGTTATACTGTATGGGGGCAGCCACAAGGAGACATTAATATACTGTATGGGGGCAGCCACAAGGAGACGTTATACTGTATGGGGGCAGATACAAGGAGATGCTATACTGTGTGGGGGCAGCCACAAGGAGACGTTATATACTGTATGGGGGCAGATACAAGGAGATATTATACTGTATGGGGGCAGCCACAAGGAGACGTTATACTGTATAGGGGCAGCCACAAGGAGACATTATATACTGTATGGGGGCAGCCACAAGGAGATATTATACTGTATGGGGGCAGCCACAAGGAGACATTATATACTGTATGGGGCAGCCACAAGGAGACGTTATACTGTATGGGGGCAGATACAAGGAGATATTATACTGTATGGGGGCAGCCACAAGGAGACGTTATACTGTATGGGGGCAGCCACAAGGAGATATTATACTGTATGGGGGCAGCCACAAGGAGACGTTATACTGTATGGGGGCAGCCACAAGGAGACGTTATACTGTATGGGGGCAGCCACAAGGAGACGTTATACTGTATGGGGGCAGCCACAAGGAGACATTATGTACTGTATGGGGGCAGCCACAAGGAGACGTTATACTGTATGGGGGCCACAAGGTGACATTATACTGTATGGGGGCCACAAGGAGACATTATATACTGTATGGGGGCAGCCACAAGGAGACATTATATACTGTATGGGGGCAGCCACAAGGAGACATTATATACTGTATGGGGGCAGCCACAAGGAGACGCTATACTGTATGGGGGCAGATACAAGGAGACATTATACTGTATGGGGGCAGATACAAGGAGATGCTATACTGTATGGGGTCCACAAGGAGACGTTGTACTGTATGGGGGCAGCCACAAGGAGACGTTGTACTGTATGGGGGCAGCCACAAGGAGACGTTGTACTGTATGGGGGCAGCCACAAGGAGACATTATACTGTATGGGGGCAGCCACAAGGAGACGTTATACTGTATGGGGGCAGCCACAAGGAGACGTTATATACTGTATGGGGGCAGCCACAAGGAGACGTTATATACTGTATGGGGGCAGCCACAAGGAGACGTTATATACTGTATGGGGGAAGCCACAAGGAGACATTATATACTGTATGGGGGCAGGCACAAGGAGACGTTATATACTGTATGGGGGCAGCCACAAGGATACGTTATATACTGTATGGGGGCAGCCACAAGGATACGTTATACTGTATGGGGGCAGCCACAAGGAGACGTTATACTGTATGGGGGCAGCCACAAGGAGACGTTATACTGTATGGGGGCAGCCACAAGTAGACGTTATACTGTATGGGGGCAGCCACAAGGAGACATTATATACTGTATGGGGGCAGCCACAAGGAGATGTTATACTGTATGGGGCCACAAGGAAATAATCTACTTCTGTTACAGCCAAATATTTCAGATTTTGATTAAGTCCGGAGCACCTGCTGCATTTTCCTTCACCCCAGTACCTGTGTTTTCATTTATAGTTGAGTTGCTTGGCCTTGTTTCCTTGTCGAAGGTATGGCTTTTGCCCACAATTCTGCCGTGAAGACCACTTCTGGCCAGAGTTCTCTGAACAGTAGACTTGTGTACCTGGGTTGCACTGGTTTCTTCTAGTTCTCAACTGAACATCTTCTGATTTTAAAGAGAAGTATGCACGATGTGTCTTTCATCTCCTGCACTAAGTTTTCAACAAACAGAGTTGGGGATTTGGTCAGGATTAATGGTGTCCTCAATGCTGATAAATACAGGCAGATACCCAACTATTATGCAATGTCAGGGAGGAGTCTGGCTCCATATTTATTCTGCAGCAGGATAACGACCTCTAACATACAGCCAATGTTATTAAGATCTATCTTCGGTATAAAGGACTTGGAGTCCTGGAAGTGACAATATGGCCCCCCCGCAGAGCCCTGATCTCAACAGAAGGATTTGAGCAAGCCTACACCCACAGAAGAGCTGAGGTTAGTTCTCCAAGATGTTGGGAACAATCTCCCTGCCGAGTTCCTTCAAAAACTGTGTGCAAGTCTACCTAGAAGAACTGATGCTATTTGAAAGTGTGGTCACACCAAATTTTGATTTAGATTTCTTTGTTTTTCATTCATATTGCATTTTGTTAAGTGATAAAATAAACTATTATATTTTTTAAAGCATTCTAACTTAGCAGCATTTTTTTCCACACCTGCCTATAAGTTTTGCACAGTGCTGTATATCAGCAGAAGGTAGGGGACAAATGGATTAACATATGAGACTGCACGGTTACAGCATATATAGTTTGCACTGGAGCCGTAAAAGCAACTTTTTAATTAAAATCTGTTGCCAAGTTTCTTCATTTTAGATTTGTTGACACTATAAATTAAAAAAATGTTTGTGAAGGTGAGCAAATACATGATTTAAGGCTGCCTCGTTCTTCAAAGTTTACCTACGCTTTCAGATGACCTTTCATACTGTGCTGCTGTATTTACCTGTATTCTTCATTTTGAGCAGTTTTCCTCTCTTCAGGTGCTATCTCCAGTCCTCAGTTGTCCCTTAGCTGGTGGGTGGAAGCTAGCTGCTATGATATCTCCCATAGACTGCACATGGCGAACACGGGAGACTCCGTTACTCATTCATATGTACCATGTAAAACCACTGAGCAGTATTAATGTCACTAAAGCACTTTAGTGCAGTCTGCCAAACACAGATACCGGGCATGTACGTTCTGCATTTTGAAGATCATTACGTCCTGCCCTCTTTTAGAACTGCCTATTTTTGTCTGCAAAACGGACAAGAATCTATCTTCTCAGTATAATAAGATCTATCTTCTCAGTATAAAGAACAAGGAGTCCTGGAATTGACAATATGGTCCCCCCCCCCAAAGCCGTGATCTCAACAGAAGGATTTGAGCAAGCCTACTTGCCTATTTTTTTTTTTATTTTTTTTTTTTTTTGTGAGGCCGTAGAACGGACATGCAGATGCGGACAGTACACAGTTTCCTGTCCGCATCTATTGCAGCCCTATTGAAATGAATGGGTCCGCATCCGATGTGCGGATAGGATGTGGACCAAAACCATGGTCGTGTGCATGAGGCCCTACTATTCGCTACTGCTCTATCACTGCAGCTCACTCCTCCTCCCTTCTCATGGACTTCTATAGGCAGCTGTAATTCGATGTTCTGTGAGCTGACAGTCCGTGTTGGTCTCAAGACATAGCAGAAAATTCGGAGAGGCTGTTATTTAAAGAAAGGAGGGATATGATAAGTGGAGAAAGGAGGATTTTTCTCTAAGATATATGTTTTTTATTTGTCTTTACTGTTGATTTATGCAAAGTTGTGTGAAAAGTTTGTGACCATCTAATTTTTTTTTCTCTTTGTCCACAGATTGTAATAAGCATAGCACTTATGTTCTATGTTGTTCACCGGGCCCAAGTTGAGCTGAATGCAGCTATTTTGGCTTGTGAAATGGAGCTGAAGACCTCTCTGAAGGCCAGTCAGCTCAACGGTAGCAGCTCTCTTTTCTGCGGCAAAAGAACCTTGTTATCTATGGGTGGGATCAACATCGTATGATTTCTGCTTCAGTCGTGCAGCCTTTGTTATTGCCAAGACTCCAACGACTTTCTCTTCGTTGAAGGAAGATTTTGGGCTCCTCCAGAACTTTCCAAATAAACCTTAAGTGGTTTTCCTTTTTCAAGGATGCCCACCCGGATCTCCATGTTGGCAGCATCCTCTTGGTCTTCACATTCTCTGTGTGCCATGGCATATACAATGCACTTTTCCTGCACAGTTCTTAAGAACAATTGACATGGCATATTTATTTATTAATGCACATAGCGATTTCTTACGAAATGAAGAAAACCGTGTAAAAAGAAAAATGCTAAATTATATTTGTGATTTCATGTTTAGTTTTCCATTTAAAGTATTTTTAGAGGATCGTCACACCTAAAATATAGGGAGAATCCTAGAAAACTTCTACAGAAATCTGTACATAAAAGTCCCAGTCAAGGAAGGACATTAAGGAAGGACTTTATGCAACATTGCTTTTATATTGTCCCAATGCATCTAACAACTTTGCAGGTTCTTTGTGCCCCTACTCTGATACAGACTGATGTGTCTCCATGGTAACAGACTACAAACAAATCCTGAGTAGTCGGATCCTGCAGTCACGCTCGCATCCAGGTGTCCCTACTTCTTTCTATCGTACATTTAGTAGGTTAGCAAGAAGTAGGATACAGAAGATCAGTCTACACTAAATTTGCTTGTAGTCTGTTACCATGGAGATGCATTGGCCTGCATAAAAATTATAGCTAAAAAATATTTTTTGAATGATTTGCAAAGCTGTTTCAATTTTCATTTTAGATACATTGGAACAATACGAAAAAAAATTGGATTTGAATGTGGGTCTTCCCTATACAGTTGCGTATTGGGGCAGAGGTTTCTCCTATGTAGAGTAGACTTCTTGCCCTGAAATCCGACTAACCGCGTGAGACATTTTGTAGGCTGCATGTGGTGTGGGGGACTTTTACTTGCATATTTATGAAGGTTTTAGTTAGTTCTTTCATATAAAGTAATTTTGTTTATTAGACTTTTATTAGTTCTTTTGACATTTGCCTAGTGATGGTGTTTGATAACCATAGGACCACTTTTCTTGTCCAAGGGAAGCAATTCAGAATTACCCTCTACAAAGTGCTCTTAAACCAGTTGTGTTTTGTTAACCTGTTGAGCTCCTTAGATACAACTGGAGTTTTGGTTTGTTGCGGGTAAAAGCCATGTTTATGTCAAGGGCTAGGTTTACAGATAGTTGTCGCTTACCTAAAAGAGTCCAAGCTGGTTATAGTCGTTGGCTAAACCGGGGTTTATTAGGCTCCATACTCTGCTATAGATGCTGTAATAGGTGATGTTTGGCGTTCTCCCCTATAACAAGCAAGAAGCGCCTCTGTAATATGGCATCTGAAGAAGCATGCTATAGTTTTCTTTTTTTTAATTTTTTTTATTTCTGGCAGATTCATCGAGAATCCCACAGAAAACCCCTTTTTATGCATGAGATATACAGTAGCGTCCCATACAGTTTTATGGGTACAACTTGGAAACTGTTGGAAGTTTAATACCGTTAGGCCCATGAGGCTTTCGGGTAGTAGGGCAGTGTGCGAATATATGGAGAGGTTATAATTCCAGGAAAACTATATCTCCTTATGGAAAGCGCTTAAACCGCGTGAGGAGTCTTATAGGTCAGGCAATGCTCCTCTTGAATTCTGGGAAGAAAGGGATGCAAATGAGCTCTTAACAAGCTCTGCCTCTGATGCCACCAGATGTAAGTTATCTAACCTATAAGTCAATGTTTGACCTTTTAAACAGGCCTTTAGACATGACTTGGATATTAAATAAACCAGCATCTCATCTGCAGACAACATTTTTGGGGGCTGGCTTAATTATTAAGTCATATCTCAAGGCCTGTTTAAAAGGTTGAACATTGACTTCTAGGATAGCTACCTTACATCAGCTTGCTAAGAGCTCATTTGCATTCCCTCTTCCCAGAATTCCTAGGAGCGTTGCCTGGCCTATAAGACACCTGACACCATTTAGGCGCTCTCCATAAGGAGAGATTGGGGCACATTTATTAAGACCAGCGTTTTAGACGCCGGTCTTATTAAAGCCCTAAACTGGCGCTTCTGAGTGGTCTTACATGTAGACCTTTTTCTACACCTAGAACATGCATAGAAAATGTGGCCTGTCCCCACCCACGCCACGTCCACAATTTAAGACCTGGCGTGAGCAGGGTGAAGTCGCAGATAGCGCCTGAAATATGCCTAATTTAGGTGGATTCCAGCATAGTAAATGACCCTATTAGTTTTCCCCAAATCCTGACCTGGTCCTCTTGCCCAGTTTAGCCAGTACTCTCTGCTCTGCACTGATGAGGGGCAATCGCCCCGAAACAGCTGTCTGCAGATGAGATGCTTGGCTTGATTAATATCCAAGTCATGTTTCAAGACCTGTTTAGAAGGTCGAACACTGACTTATAGGAAAGCTACCTTACATCTGTGACATTACAGGCAGAGCTTGCCAAGAGCTCGTTTGCGTACCCTCTTCTGGAATTTAAATTTTTACTTGAATTTCGTCCATCTGGGAGGCAGAGTTGTTGGTCGTCTTGATGAGACCCGTGTTGCTGTTTGTTCACTTTAGGACACAATTAACCTTTTAGGTATTTCTGGCCCTCTTGACTCTTTTCAGACTTGACATCTTCTCGTTGTGTCGGTCTTGCCGATACACCGGATTTTACTCTACGGTACATGGCAATATGTATTGTACAAGTCCAATTTGGTATTCTATTTTTGTAGACTTAGTTGTAACGGTATCGCTTACTTCTTCACAAGGAACTTCGACAATACATGTATAGAAATTCGTGGAGATGGCAAGATCCTCAGATTTTTAAATGCTGGACTGTCCGCAGCACGTACTATTGAGTGGCCTTCAAATTTTTATGCATATTTATTTTTATTTCCACATGTAATATAAGCTTTAAAACTGTATAACTATAGCCATTGCTTAGATTTTGTATTTGAAGTCTGCCTTTGTTGCTTACACACGATGGAGGGAGTTGCTGTGGAAGAAACCATTCTTTTTTTAATTATTTTTTTAGGTTCTTGTCAAATTCGGCTCCGCCCATAAAATGGCTGTCTCCATTATGTGTAGTGCACAAGTGACCTTTGGACTTCTACATCCCTGTACTGTGTCTGTTCCACTCACTTTGCACATTTTTTTTTCCATTTCGAAAGTAAGGCATCTGCTAAATTTGTATTCCGAGATGGTGAGACCAACCCTCCCCCTTTTTTACTCAGGACTTTTGAAATGTGAATTTTCATCTGAGTTATTACAGTTCGAGCTATGGAATATTAAACTCTAATATAACAAATGTGTTGAGTGAATCTGAGTAAAATTCTTCCTTTGAATAAAAAATAAATCTTCCTTTGAATTTTTTACCGTTCTATTTCCTGTAAACTGTATAGAGTATAAGGATTGCTTGGAAAACCACCCGATAGCTTCTAAGCAGGCACCATCTTTCAAGTGCAGACTTCTACCGTACATGAACAGCGGAGGTGCTGAAGGGGATAAGGTTGGTTTCACACATGGGAAAAGTGCATTAACTGCCTAATTGTTTTGCCCGAGTCCAGCTTGGGCAGTGGGAAAAGTAGCTAACCGGAGCGGGGAGGGCTGCTTTAGATGCTGCTATTTTGTGAATGATAGCAGTTAGAAACATGGTCTTGTTTGAAAGCTGACAGTCCAGGCTTTCATACAAGATCAAAATGAGAGCTAAAGTCCAAGCAAAAAAAGGAGAAATCACTGTTAGAAATCAAATCGGGAATAATCGTGGGTAAAACCTGCTTTTACTTTCACTTTCAGCTGCATTCACAGCATCCCGATTTCTATCAGTAATATCTTCCTCTGTCCTGAACATATTGCTGTCATTCTGGTGTTGTCTGAAAGCTTGGAATGTCTGCTTTCAAACTAGTCCAGTTGCATGTGTCTAGCTGCTACCATTCAAGAGGTAGCATCTAAAGCAGCCATCCCCCTTCCAGTTAGCTACTTTTCGCACTGCCAGAGCTGAACTCGGGCAAAACAGTTAGGCAATTAATGCACTTTTTCCATGTGTGAAACCAACCTTATCCCCTTCAGCACCTCTGCTGTTCATGTACGGTAGAAGTCCGCAGTTGAAAGATGGTGCCTGGTTCCTTCTGTTTTACACAGTAGGAGACGTTGGCCATGATTGGCGATAATGCTGATCATGGACGTTTAACCTTTCAGATACCGTAGTCAATTGCAACCACAACATCTAAACAGTCTTTCCACTCCACTTCCGGGGCCCAAACGAGAGTCAGTTGTCGATATGAATCTTTGATATTCAAGATTCAGGGCTTATGCACACAAACATATTTTCCATTGTCCATTCTTTTTTGCGGACTGTACATGGAAGTATTCATTTCAATGGGTCCGCAAAAAAAAAAAAATAGAATTTACTACGTGTGCATTCCATTTTCGTTGGTCCGTTACACAAAAGAATAGAACACGTCCTATTGTTGTCGGCGTTACGGCAAAGTATAGGAATGTTCTGATAGGGGCCAAATACGAAATACACACAGACGTCATCCGTGTTTTTTGCAGCTCCGTTTTTTTTGTGGACCGCAAAATACATACAGTTGTGTGCATGAGCCCTTAGGCATCTTTCACACGAGTGTGACGGATTAGGTCCAGATGCGTTCAGGAAAACTCGCACCATTTTGCAAGCAAGTTCAGTCAGTTTTGTCTGCGATTACGTTCAGTTGTTCAGTTCTTTTCCACGCAGGTGCAATGCATTTTGATGCGTTTTTCACACGTGTGATAAACTGAAGGTTTACAAACAACATCTCTTAGCAACCATCAGTGAAAAACGCATTTCATCCGCACTTGCTTCAGGATGCAATGCGTTTTTCACTGAAGCCCCATTCACTTCTATGGAGCCAGGGCTGCGTGAAAAACGCAGAATATAGAACATGCGTTATTCACGCAACGCACAACTCATGTACACAGACCCATTAAAATGAATGGGTCAGGATTCAGTGCGGGTGCTATGCGTTCACTTCACTCATCGCACCCATGCAGAAAACCCGCTCTTGTGAAAGTGGCCGTACTTGAAGCTTTTTTGCAGTAAGTACACCTTAACAGCAAACGGGTGGATCAAGCAGGCAGAATCCAACATACCAATCCATGACTCCCCGACATCAGCTGTAGGGGAGCATCGGGAGGCCCCCATACACATTTGATGGTGAAATTTGGCTGGTTCAGCTGAGATATCTGGTGTGGATGGAGAGCTTTAAACACTACAAGATTTAACGTTAGGTTACGTTCACATAGGCAAAATCTGCTGCTGAATTACCATTCACATTCAAAGCGCCATTACTAGCTTCTTAGTGACTTCAACATAGAAAACTCAACCGAGTGACCACCTAATACATGACCATCGGCGATGACCTGGTGCTCTCGCCCCCTCTAGGGGCTGGCAGCCGGTACTGCAGCTCCTATACCTTCCGTCAAACCTCATCAGTCCGGCACCTGATCCTCATCCAGAGTCCTATTTAAGGCAGCTCTGTGCACCTGACCAACACCAGAGTATCAGGTCTTTTTCCCAGTGTACTCCAGCTCTTCAGTCGTCTCCTGTTTATCGCTCCTTGTCTATGCTAGCCTGCTGGTGATCCGGTCCTCGGCTGATACCACTGCTTCCATATGGCAACGCGACCTGCAAGTCTCCGGCCGCACAAATCCAACCTGCCTTGCAGCGGGCTCTGGTGAAAACCCGGGGGCTTGTTAGATTCCACACGCTAGTACTTTTTAGTACTTCGGAAGCTGGCAAGACGAAGCTACATCCAGCCAGCAAGGCTACTGACAGTGCCCCACCAAATTACACAACAACAATCAAAACAACGTTTTCAGCTACTAGTCTGCCAGATTTAGCTGTTTGAACAGAGCCTCCTTGTCCTGATATGAAGGGATTATGGATTTTGCAATGTGAACTTTGTCCTGGCAATAGCTTTTTATCCTTTGCACATTTCATCAATAGTGCGGTAGTTTCTAAATACACATAGATAAGCAGAGCGACCAGTGCTGCACATTACCAGTCCCCCGCCATATAGTGTAATGACCACGTTATATCAGGATTATTCATTTGCTGCCTGGTGAGGAGTTGTGGACTCTGAATCCCTGAGTAATGTTGAGTCATTTTTTGTACTAGATTTGCATTCTTTGGATTATTAGACATTATTGTCAGCTAGATGTGATTACAGGAGTGTCTGTACTAACTACTTCTCATCTCCTCGCACGTGAACTTTGCTTCCTAGTGACTAGGTAGTTTTCACACAGTCAGTGTTTGGTCAGTGATTTCCATCAGTGATTGTGATCTAAAATCAGAAGTGGAGCAACACACAGATAAGACTTCGTTCACATCACCGTTTTTTTTCTCTTCTGTTGTTCTGACGGATCAGAAGAAGGGAAAACAAAACCGTAATGTGAACGAAGCCTAATTGTACAATGGAAAAGATTTCCCCCTCGTCTCTTGTTTTTGACCTGCACCTGGTTTAACCTCACAATCCCTGATGGACATCACCGATCAAATATTGAACAAATGCTGACTTTGTAAAAGGGACTTTAGCCTGAGTTCCCAGAAGAACACTTCTGCAGGAACTGAGTCTATTTCTAAAACTCAACATTTATGAAGAACAACATTTATTTTTTTACAGTAATGCTGTGCAATTATAGGAAACCTTTTACCATGAAATCCTGCACAATCTGCAGGCAACAGACTATAGAGCAGGAGGAGCTGAGCAGAGTAATATATAGTTTTATAGGAAAAGATTCAGAAAAACTTGTAGTTTATCAAGTTAAAGGGGTTGTGCAGGCAGTATATATCGATTACCTATCCTCCGGACAGGTGGATCGTCGGGGGTCTGACACTCGGCACCACCACTGATCAGCTGTTTGAAGAGAAGGTGGCGCTCCATGCAAGCTCTACTTCCTCTTTAAAGGGTTTCTGTCATCAGGTTTCACCATATTAAACCGGATGACATTTGCAATGTGCAAATGTCACCTGAGGTCTAATATGGTAATATTTTCCAGATCTGTGTCCCCGTTTTTGTTAAAAATAAACTTTTGTAATATGCAAATTAACCTTTCTAGGTGCAGGGGGCGGTGACCCTGCAGCTAGTGGCGCCGTTTGCGTCCTCACTGCGCCGCCTTCTCTTCCGGGTGTAGTGTGACGTCATCAGCGCAGGCGCAGTGAGGAAGCCAGCAGCCAGCTGCACTCACAGCGCCTGCGCCGAATGAAGGACGCACGGCGCAGGCGGAGGATTTGCAGCGCTGACAGGGCTAGCAGCAGATAGAGCGAGCTGCCTGGCCCTGTCAATCATCGGTGATGACGTGTTCATGAAGGTGGGGAAAACGGCGCCACTAGATGAAGGGTCAACGCCCCTTGCACCTAGAAAGGTTAATTTGCATATTACAAAAGTTTATTTTTAACAAAAACGGGGAAACAGATCTGGAAAATATTACCATATTAGACCTCAGGTGACTTTGCAAATGTCATCCGGTTTAATATGGTGAAACCTGATGACAGAAACCCTTCAATACACTGCCCGTCGTCTCGGAAATGCAGTGTAATTAGTATTACAAGTACTCACTCCATTCACTTGAACAGAGCCAGTACTTGTAAATACACTATGCCGCTGCTTCAAGGGAAACAACGGGTAGTGTAATGAAGAGGAAGCAGCCCTTGCATGGAACATGACCTCCTCTTCAAAAAGTGATCACCGGGGGTGCTGGGTTTCGGACCCCCGCTGATCGGATATTGATGACCTATCCTATACTGCCTGGACAACCCCTTTTAAACCTCTGCACCTTTTATGCCTAGAAGTCGTCAGTGACCACCCATCCCTGCATGATTAAGTATACAGGGAATGCTGTCAGTCACTGAGTAGGAACGCCCACATGACTCCTAAGCATAAAATGAGCAGGAGTATAAATAAAAATACTGCAACTCTTACAAAATCTTTTCCCACAAAATATTAATCTGCTCAGCATCTCCTGCTCTATAATGCACTACTCACAGATTTATACACTGCTCATTTCCATGGGTTACAACTAGAGTTGAGCGAACGTGCTGGTAACGTACACTGTACTGCTCGGATCCCCTGCGCTTGAATGGCCGTAGCCATCCGGATCCGTCCTCCTCACCCGACTGCAAGTCAGTGGGGACGGATCCGTTTGGTATGACACACTCGTGTGTCATACCATTCAAGCGGCCATTCAAGCGCAGGGGATCCGAGCAGTACAGTGCTTGTTACGAGCACGTTCACTCAACTCTAGTTACGACCAATCCAGCAGCGGTGGCCATGCTTGCGCAGCATAGGAAGACGCGACAGCCTCTCTGGTGCAGGACATGTATAGCCGTGTATAGGCACACATGTGCAGCAACTCCATCCATGAACACATATACATTAGTAAGTGCCTTGTGTTAACTTTGTCTACATGATAAATGCAATTTGCTGAAGTCAGACAACCCCTTTAAGGCTTCTTATATTATACTGCATGTGACTGCAACCCGTGACACAGTTTTGCGACCCCATTGACAGTCATTAGATGCAATCCCATGCCGTTGTGTAGCCCGAACCTTACTCGCCACCTATAGCTTCTGCTTGGCAAGACTGCTGGTCAGTGGTAAATCCTCACTGCCAACCTGTATTTCCTGCAGCAGAAATGCTTCAGGTTTATGCCATGGCTCTGCAGGGTGCACTGCCACCCAACCTGCTGAGTATTCGCTCCGTTGTCATTGAATGGGGCTGATCATCGGCTTTTCTGTGGGAGTTCGCAGAAGTAAGTAGCTACTCATCTCCATACTAGATATTTTCTGCAACAACACCAACAATCCATGTGAAAATTAGCATTTTATGTGAATGGGGTTGTGGATTTCCGTGCCAAAGTCCATATCAAATCTGACACGTGAACAAAGTCTAACAGTGTGCACTGAAAGGAAGGTAAAGATGCCAGACAGGAACTAGTCTACATGGAGTGAATTTAAAAAATGATACCATGGAAATGTACCATCCATTTTTTTTTTCTTTATTTACTTTTTTTTTGTTTTTTTTAGAAACTAAATATACGAGTCACATTTTCCTAATTTATATCCGACATAACCTGGCAGCGATGATGCAGTAATATTTCACTTACTGCTGAATTCTTTACATAGAGTATTAGTAGAGTATTATTATTTCTATTATTATTTTGTTCTTATTTTTTTTTATATATTGCCTACCCCTAAGAAGTGGTTGTATTTATATGGCTGTTAGGGCTCATGCAAATAGCTGTTGCCGTGTTTGAGGTCCTCAAATTGTCGACCCACAAAACACAGATTCCGGCCTTGTGCTATGGAACGTCCTGCCGTCTATAGAACTGTCCTGTCCTTGTCCGTAAAACAGACAAGAATAGCATGTTTTATTTTTTTGACAACTATTTTATAGGGTAACATGTATAACATCAGGAAGATCTCTACTCCCAGTTTGTTTCTGTGGTGTCCAGGTTGCTCCTTCACATATTGGCCTCTGATGCTCACAGTGCAACTACGATCTTCTCTGGACCTGCCAGCTTCTCTGTGGATCTTATTTGCAGACTATGACATGTTCTAATCAGTAGTTATAAAGTTATAAAAACAGTTACGTGCATGAGATATCCAGAAGATCTCCAATCCATACCTCCCAACCATCCCAGATCCAGACAGTCCCAGATATTGGCTGCTGTCCAACACTGGCATGTCCCAATTTGAACTGTACTGTGTCCTGAGGAAATGTTCTAACATTTCTGCCTGGAAACAGGTGTATAGGAGGATTGAATAGTACTGCAGTAAGGGCCTGGAGTATTTTTTTGTCCAGAGTTGCATCTAGTCATAAATTATGAGGCTCCTCCAGCAGCAGCTCGGAGGCCATCAAAGACTGGTGTAAAAAAATGGTCTTTGATAAATGACCCCCAATGTGTATATATATTTTGTATCTCCATAATCTTACTGATCCACAGAGTAAGGGTCCATTCACAAGAACGTATATTTGCGTGTCCGCATTATTGCGGACCCGCAAATATACGGGGGCCGCCCGGCGTGTGTTCCGCAGCGCTCGGAACACACGCCGTGAGGCCCCATTGAAAATGCCTATACTTGTCCGTGCGCACGGACAAGTATAGGACATGCTTCAAAAGAGCCGCGGCACGGAGCTAGCTCCCGGCCCCATAGAGGTGAATGGGACCTCATCTATTCCGCAATTTTGCGGATAGATACGGCCCCATTCAATACGGTAGTGTGAATGGGGCCTAAAGATAGCATTGTTTTTGCTGCACAGTAAATTCTGGAAAAACGGATCTATAGACTATATATGGGCGTGATGGATCAGTATGACACAGACAAAGTAGAGCATGCTTCCATGCTGAAGCTATGGACTGTGCTAAAACACAGATGAATACACCAGGGGTGCACCACCAATGAGTCCAGGTGGGGTAATCGCCTCAGGCAGCACCAGGTGGAGGCAAGAGGGGGGATTGGCAGCCAAAGAGCCATGGGCTGAAGGGAAGGAAGTTAGGTTAAGAAATTGGCATTGGGAAGGGGGGGCGGCATTTCAGTTTTCACCTCAGGGAGCAGAAAGGCTAGGTGGACCCCTGGAATACACACATTAAAATGATTGGGTATGTGTGCTGTCCATGGAAAACACGTACAGCACATGTCTGTGAATCACTGGCATGTGAATGAGGAGTTACTCAGAGGCTCTTCTTCCTCAGTTGACTGTCCATGCGCCGCTCGCATCTGGGTACACTTGGTAGTGTAGAGGCACATGCACGGTCGGCATCTGCGTCTCCCCACTCAGAGCAATGGCTCGGGTACAAGATTGACAGGGCCAGGTGAGATTTCTGGACCTCACTGCTCAAGGAGGCTAATTTTCGATTAGTACGAATCTATTTGCTCATCACTAGTGCCTCTACAATATACAACATGCTCAGCGAAAAAATAAATGAAAAAATTATGGCACTTGGAAGGTGGAGATAAAAAAATGAAAACAGTGTCACCACAATTGGCTTGGACGTTGGACCATAAAGAGACCCTGCCACCATGAAATGCAGTCTGTAGGTAGCAGGTTATAGAGCAGAAGGAGCTCATTGAGATGAAGGGAGCTGCAGAAAATTCTGCAACAAATCTGCTGTGTCTGAGCCCTTATTAGTCCCAACTTTTTCAGAGCCAAGCAATGAAATGATGTGGCTTAACACTTGAAGTTCCTAGTGACAAGTTCCTTTATCATCTTCCTCAGGTTTTAAAGCTACGGTTAATGTAAGCACATGGTTCTCTGTGGTGGTCTGTGTGACGGGTGAATTCCTCCATAGCTGGTGTTGTTGAATGGCCGCCTTCTCTCCACTTGGCTTCCCTCTGGAAACTTTCAGAAGATCTGTACCCACAGACAGACCAGAGATTCCACAAAAGCTGCATTCCTTGCTGCTCTTACATCTTCATCGACGGTCACCATTCAGCAGCTCCATTTAAATCTGTGCTGAGTACGTTTCTTAAAGGCCTTGCTTTTGGCTGGATTCACACATGCAGTTCTTTATGTATTTCTTTTATACAAAAGTACAAAAAGCATAGGGCAGACTAGGGTTGCACCAGGTATCGAACTTTCAATACCCAATCAATATTTTTGCCCTCGGATCGATACAATACTGGGATTTGCTGTTTTCCGATACTGCTACTGCGCAGCCTAGTATCTTTTAGAAAACATAGCGTACCGCCATTGGCTAAGGTGGCTAATAGTGATCGAATAAAAAGAAAAAAAAAAAATAAACACCAAAATATTAAAAGTTTAAAATCACCCCCTTTCCTAATTTTACATATAAAATATATAAACAATAAAAAAGTAAACATCTTAGGTATCACCACGTTCGAAAAAGTCAGAACTATTAAAATATTAAAAAATATCTCCTATGCGGTGAACGTCGTAACAGATAACAGAAAAAAAAATGTAAAAAACACTCTTCGACATTTTTTTTGTCACCTTATCCACCCCCTGAAAAATAGGTTAGGACTGTTCTATAAAATACGGAATGCACACGGCTTTTTTTGTGTCTTATTTTTCTTTTGCGTGGTAGCGAGTATCGCAATGCTTTTTTATGGTATCGAAATTGAATCAAAATTTTGGCATTGTGACAACCCTAGGGCAGACTTGTATCTAAACTTATGTCTCACTTCCAAATGCAACAGAAACTGCATCAAAAGCTGCATGTGTGAATCCAGCCTTAAGAGGAACCTGTCGTGAGAAACCGCCACCTTTTACATGGTACTTTTGGTGAGTTGGCCCTCATGGAGAAAAACTTTAAATGCTGGATACCAGTGCCAGTAGAAAGGTAGAGAAGAGTCACATACGCTGGTCCCCTTTCCTGGCTCGCTTGACATCCTGCACAGTGCACAGATGAAGCCCAACCTCACTGCGCATGCGGCAAATGCTGTTCGTGATAATGTACCTGGCCTACAGGGCGTCAATCAAGCCAGGAGGAGGACCAACCTGTATGACTTTTCAAAGAACATCTCCTTCCCCGTGACTTTATACTGCCACTTTATACTGCCATTGAACGATATATAACTGGTCGGTATGGTTGGGGGACCAAATTTCTGATGGCAGGTTTAAAATAGTTCATCATCATGTGGTTCAAAATACTATGCTGCTTTCTTTCTTAATATGCAATGGGACAGGTTTACTAATGTGTAGACCATGTGAACTTAGGCTGTGTATATCTGCAGCAGATTTATTATAGGGGCTTACACTTTTCTCTGAATTTTTGTCAGCTCTTCAGAGAAAGCAGTGGGTCTAATGAATGTGTCTGCTGCCAATTAGCCGGGACTCACAGCAGCAGGCATTAGTGCTGATTCTTCTGAGGTGAAGTGGACTACAAAACCCATGAGCAGCCAATATCAGAGGAAAGGCTAAAGAAGGAAGTAGAGCAGCAGCCATCTTAGAGACAGCAGCATGGCCAAGAGATAGAGAAACTGAGAGATCTGTACAGACAGAAGTGTGTCTAGCTTCTATGCAGACATTACAGCACAGTCCTGATGTCTCCTGTATGAGAAGAGAAAGCTCAGCTGCTGCATTACCACTACAGCCCAGCCTGCATCTCAGGAGGATCTTACCACCAGCTCCACTGCCAACCAAGCTTCTGAATACCATACCTCCCAACTTTGTAAATGAACAAAGAGGGACACATTGTGCAGCAAATTTTTTTCAGCTCTAGGCCACGCCTCTAACTCCACCCAAAACTATACGCCTAATCCCACCCAGTCCCCTTACTGCTCCACATAGTAATTATTCCCGTTATGTGCCCCCATTAATATGCCCAGCTATGCCCCCAGTAGTATGCCCTGTTATGTGACCCCAGTAATATGCCCACATTGTGCCCCCCAGTAATAAGTTGTGCCCCCAGAGACATGCCCACATTGTGCCCCCCAGTAATATGTTGGGGCCCTGAACTATACCCATTGTTTGCCCCCAGTAATATGCCCACATTGTGCCCCCCAATAATATGTTGTGCCCCCACAGTAATATGCCAACCTGCCACTCACAGAAAGTTAAAAAAATAAACACCACATACTTACCTTCTTCCTAGAAGCATCTGCAGGAGCACCAGGACATCGGTTGATCTGGTCTGTGGAGGGGGCCAGAAGTATGGAGAGCCTCCAGGAGGGAACGGAGAGATGATGAAGCAAGCAGCCGATACTGGCTGTCTGCTTCATCATAATACAGGCAACTGTCTCTGCGTCCTAATAAATTTGATTTGCAGCAAAGCCGAATTTTATCGTGCTTCGTGGTAGCGAATCGATTTAACCTCAAATAGTGTAAAAAATTTAAAAAATGTCATACTTACCTGCTCTATTTGCTCGCAACGGGCCAGCCGCCTCCTTCATTGAATATCTTGGCTGAAATCCGGTACACGGTGACATATGATGTCCCACGGATCGCGCGAGATTTTGCGCCAGATCTTCAAGCAAGAAGGTGGTGGCTGGCCATTAGTGAGCAAATGGAGGCGGTAAGTTTGAGTTAATGTTTTTGGTTGTGTTAATTTTACACTCACTGTTTTTATACTCAGATGCCACAATCATGTATGCACGTGGCATCTGAGGGTGATAATGATGGGGGCGGCGCTATCGCAGCTCCCTGTCATTGCACCCACTACTTACAAAAAAATGCTCTTCATAACAAAGTACTTAGTCACGATGCAAATTTTTTTAAATAAAACTTGGCAAAGCAAACCTTGGAAAAACAAATTTTTTATTTGCATCACTATATTCTGATTTTACTTTTATGTGTATGGATTATAGTAACATAGTAGTAACATAGTTTATACGGCCGAAAAAAGACATCTGTCCATCCAGTTTGGCCTGTTATCCTGTGTGAGGGTTCACTTTTGTTATACCATTTTGGGGTGTGTTCGACTTTTTGATCACTTTTCATTAATTTTTTGTGGGAGATGAAGCAAAAGCAACCAAAAAATGCGGAATCGGCCATTAACACACAATCATCAGATTGCTTCTCTCATAGACTCCAAAGTATTAGCATTGCAGTCTATGATAATTACACTAGCTTCAGGCACAGGCAGGGCTCCATAGGAACTAATGTGGGGCAGCCTTGTGTCACTCAGGAGGACTGAGGCTGCTGCACACTGCATCCGGCTTCCCCTCACAGATGCCGTGATCACATGTATGCTATCGACGTTATCGTCTATAGCATACATGAGCCTGGGTGCCTGCTGTTTAAAACAGTAGGGACCTGGCGGCTATGGTGACCCCTGCACTCGCAAGGGGGTGCCATATTTAAATTCCTGACTGTCGATGTATACAGTCGTAAGGCGGTTGGGAACAGGTTACCCGTGGAGACTTTATTTACACCAGTTTTTGGCATACAGGGCATAGTAAATGACTCCCCACTGTTCACATCCTGAAGGCCAAAATACGCTATGTTCTTGAGGGGTTAAAATTCTACTAAAGTCAATGGAAACTGTCAAAAGATCATAAGTCTTTACATGTAAAAAAAAAAAAACCCTTGTATTGTGATCACATGCAGCAGATTTGTCTTAAAAATCTGCGACTGTCCCATTCATCTAATTGAGGCTTCAAGAAATGTCTTTACTGAAAAATTCTGATGTATGCAATGGATTCTCTGCAACAATTCTGCTAAACATATTTCAATTTTATAAACTGATTTTCTTTTCCACACTGCAATAACGTATTTGTAGTCAAATATGTATGTGAATGAAGAAGTTGGGGTGACAGCTGTTGGCTGAATGATCGTTTGAAAATGTGACCTAATGTCTAGGACGGGCTATTAGCGCTGTACAAATCTAATTTTGCAGACGTTAGACTCTGTGTGCCACCTAGTGGTCATGCTTATGTTAGCACAGGGGCTGGTGATATCTGTACTATGATGCACAGTGACCAGTTAACATTCCTTAATATATAGGGTCTTATTTAATATCTAAATTACACACCCCTTTATAATAACTCCCACCACTCTGAAGGCGCAATGTATTGTTCACTGTGACTCAAACACTAAGGGCTTGTTCACACGTCAGTTATTTGATCAGTTATTTCCATCAGTTATTGTGAGCCAAAACCAGGTGCGGGTCAAAAACACAGAACAGGTGCAAATCTTTTCATTACACCTGATCTCTGTGTAGGCTTCATTCCTGGTTTTGGCTGACAATAACTGATGGAAATAGCTGATCGAATAACTGATGTGTGAACAAGCCCAAATAAGCATTCAGCCCCTGAACTTCAGTGCCTTGTGGAGCCGCCTTTTGCTGTAATTACAGATGCAAGGTTCTTATGGTATGTATCTATTAGTAGTGATGATCGAGCACCCCGATGTTCGGGTGCTCTGGCCAAACAATAGGTGGTGCTCGGCCGAACACCCGAGTATAATGGAAGTCAATGGGAGAAGACAGGGTACCCCCTGCTCTGCAGAGGGGAGGGTGTCTGGTTCATAGAGAAACATCAGAAAATGGTGGAAACACCACAGAAATGGTTAGGGAACAGCATGGGGAGGATGTCTGGATGTATCTTGGACACCGAAGTCGCTACTATTAACGATGATGTCCTACTATTATTCCACTTTTATGGAATGACAATAATACCCCCAAAAACCGAAGATAACATCGATTTTAGAGGAAATATTGTTAGGAAACATATATTTACTTGTACGTTAAGCGCTAATGCTGCCAAAAATTTACACGGATGAGGCACTCCAATACAACTGGTATGTCACATAAAAGAGGGCCTCATTCACATTGTGGTACAATTGTTCATGACGTGGGACTCCTACACTCATAAAGCCTATGCACAAAGGGAAAGGGCTGCCAAAAATTAAAAGGAACAGACACTCCAATACACCCTTTATTACACATAAAGGAGGGCATCAGATACACCCATGAAAAATTTGCATTGATGGCCTGCTGCTGACACTCCAAAACAATAGGGGTGACATGCTTCTGCTGCACAGACCGTCCAAAAAATTAAGGCTGACATGCTGCTGTCGAGCAGACCGTCCAAAAAATTAAGGGTGACACGCTGATGCCGAGCAGACCATCCAAAAAATGTAACGGTGACACGCTGATGCCGAGCTGACCGTCCAAAAAATTTAAGGGTGACACGCTGATGCCGAGCTGACCGTAAAAAGCTTGATGTGACATTCTGCTGCAGAGCAGACCGTAAAAAAGTTTAAGGGTGACACGCTGATACCAAGCAGACCGTAAAAAAATTTAAGGGTGACAAGCTGATTCCGAGCTGACCGTAGAAACCTTGATGTGACATTCTGCTGCAGAGCAGACCGTAAAAAATTTTAATGGTGACATGCTGATGCCGAGCAGACCGTAAAAAATGTAAGGGTGACACGCTGATGCCGAGCAGACCGTAGAAAGCTTGATGTGACATTCTGTTGCAGAGCAAACTGTCAAAAAAAATTAAGGGTTACACGCTGATGCTGAGCAGACCATAAAAAAAATGTAAGGGTGACACGCTGATGCCAAGCTGACCATACAAAGCTTGATGTGACATTCTGCTGCAGAGCAGACCGAAGAAGAAATGATCAGGGGCACGGGTTATGTTTCTGGACACATGCTGGTGTAAGGCGGGGACGGCACACCGGGAAAAATAGTGGCGGCTGGGGACTGCGTAACGAGGGACAGCTGCGAAAAGCCTCGGTGTCCACCAGCCTAAACGGCAACATTTCCAGGGCCAGCAATTTAGAAAGTTGCGCGTTTAGAGCTATGGCCTGTGGGTGGGTGGCAGGGTATTTGCGCTTGTGTTCAAATGCCTGGGGTGAGGACATTTGAACGCTGCACTGGGACACTGTAGTGGATGTGCTGGCTGGTGGTTCTTGCGACGGTCCAGGTGCACGGCGGGAGGCATCTGGGCCTGTGTCTTGGACAGGTAATAGAGGGGAAGAGGAGGCAGTGGTGTGACCTGCAGACACAGATCGTGGACCCAGACATTTGGCCCACCTTTTAGGGTGCTTGCTGACATGTGGCGTATCATGCTGGTAGTGGTCAGATTGCTGTTTACGCCCCTGCTCATCTTGGTACGGCACAGGTTGCAAATTACAATCCGTTTATCGTCAGCACTTTCCTCCAAAAAACGCAAACTGCAGAACTCCTAACCCTTGGCAAGGGGCTGCTCCGGGGAACAGTTGCAGGCCTGGTTGGCGTGGCCTGCCTTCTCCCTTTTGCCACCCCACTGCCTCTTCCAGCCTGTTGCGGTGCTGTGGATCCCTCCCCCTCTGTACTGCTGTCCTCGCTCGGCTTGCCACCTTCCCAAGTTGGGTCAGCTATTTCATCGTCCACCACCTCCTCTTCCACTTCCTCACTCTGTTTCTCTTCCTGACATGGTGAGCTAACAAAAACCTGACTTAACTGCATCTCATCCTCATCAACAACCTCTTGAGGCACTAGTTGCCTTTGACTTATTGGCAACTGTGTCCAGGGCCTAGACACTCTCTGTGATGAGGCCCCCCCCCCCAACGCGACCCATTCCCCCACGCCCCCAAATTTCAGCCTCGCCACCACCCACCAGCAAAACCTGACCCTATGCACTTTAGTCGTCCAGTCACAGTGGTTGGCCCTATAGGCTGACAATGGAGCACATCTCCTACAATGGTGCTTTTATACGTTGCATGTGTGTTACGAACTTCCTCATGCTACAGATTTCGCTACCCATTCACCTCATTCACAGAGGTATATTTCCTGTTTCTTATTTAGACCTATTAAATTGCATGGGTAGCAAAATCCGCAGCAGACTTCCTGCTATGCAAGGTCAAAAATGCAATGTGTTTTGATTGGCTGCAGAGAGGGCGGGGCAGTGCACTGGCCAAATAAGGAACGCCCCCTGTGCACATAACTTAGTCATTTATATACATAGAAAAGAAGCCATATCTTCTAAATGGCTGGACCAATTTTCACAAGCAAGGTATGTATGTGCTCAGGGTTACTAGGGCTATCTGGACATATGTTTAGTTTGCAATGCATGACCCTGCTGTCACATCCCCTTTAAATCTGCATAGCTACATAGGCACTGTTGATTCAAACAACAAGAAATAACAATAATAAATAACTATAATAAATAACAAAGATGCTATGTAACAATAGCTATAAACAAGAACAATACTATTTTTTAATCTGCATGGTATACCCCTATAGGCACTGTTGTTTCAAACAACCTCACTCCATGTGATAGTCTAAGTGATTCCTGCCATTTTTATAAATCACTTCATTTACCAAATATTACCCCCTATTCTAAAAAAAACAACTCTTGGCTTTTTCTTTGTTAAGTGATTATTGACTTAGATACGGCTAAGGCCTCTTTCACACTAGCGGCAGTCCGGATCCGGCAGGTGAAGGGTGCCGTCAGATCCGGACTGCCGCAGGACATGTGTGGTTCTGGCCCCACACATGTCACACAGTACCATATACAGACATACACACACATACACATACATACTTACATACTCCAGGCAGGCAGGCCGCAATTCTTCACGCCCAGGAGGCGCGCAGCTATGACGATTCCCCACAGCGCCCTCTGCTGGGCGCTGTAGGGAATCGTCATAGCGGCGCGCCTCCTGGGCATGAAGACATGCGGCCTGCCTGCCTGGAGTATGTAAGTATGTATGTGTTTGTGTGTATGTGTGTGTGTGTGTATGTGTGTGTGTATGTCTGTGTGTATGTCTGTATGTGTAGGTAACGGATCCGTCTTAAACTCCATTGAAAGTCAATGGAGGGCGGATCTGTTTACCATTGTTGGTCACACCAGACAGATCCGTCCCCATTGACATGCATTGGGGGTCATTCCGGATCCGTCTTGGTGCGGATGCCTGGACCGGAGAGAAAACCGCAGCATCCTGCGGTTTTTTCTCTCTGGTCTGAAGACAGAACGGAATGCTTTCAGGAGCATTCGGTTGTCTTCAGTTCAGTTTTGTCCCCATTGACAATGAAATGGGGACAAAACTGAAGCGTTTTTTCCCGGTATTGAGCCCCTATGACGGAACTCAATACCGGAATTTAAAAACGCTAGTGTGAAAGTAGCCTAACACTTTTTTGACTGATTTCAGGTAGTGGAGGCGGGACAGTTTCCTTACAGGTGATACTGAGAGTGACAGAGCTGACTAACTAATCACAGCACAGTCCAGGTGAGGGCAAGAGTGATTTTTGAACTACTGGCAAACAGCCCAGCTCTGCTCCCTCCCAGTGGATTTTAGTGAATATTAAATAGCTGAGCTCCATAGAGGAGCGTGTAACAAAATCATCTTATCAACACTCTGTAGGGTTAATCTAACAATACCATGCAGATAAAAAAAACTTTTGTAACGACAGGTACACTTTAACCCTTCAGAGTGGTGATAAGATGATTTTAGTGCACACCCTGCAGTTATTGAGTCCTGACAGCCTCTCTATGGAGCTCAGCTATTTAATATTCACTGAAATCCAGGAGGTGGGAGCAGAGCTGGGCTGTTTGCCAGTAGTTTTCAAAAATCACTCCTGTCCTCACCTGGACTATGCTGTGATTAGCTAGTCAACTCAGTCACTCTTGGCCACAGTTGTATGGGTACGCAGGGACATGTCCCGGCTCCACTTCCTGAAATCAGACAAAAGTGTTAGCCGTATCTAACGTCAACAATCACTTGACAACTAAAAAGCCCAGAGACTTTACAGCTGTTTTTTTCTGGGATAAGGAGTCATATTTGGTAAATAAATAGATTTATAAAAATGTCAGGAATCACATAGGCTATCAAATTTAAAGGGGCGATTTAAAGCTTTTTACGACGTGCTCTTTGTGCAGCAAAACGATCAATAATATCGTCATAATTTAGTGCATTAACCAGCTGACTCTCAATTGCCAACATAGCCAGATTATTTAGGCGATCTTCATGCATGCTGGATCTCAAATAATTTTTGATGGGTTTTAGTGCAGAGAAATGAGCGCTCTGCAGAACAGTTGGTCGCTGGTGTGCACAAAAACATTCTCAGCGCAATGTCCACATTGGAATAAATGTTATGGAGGTCATCTTTACGGATCTTCTTGAGCATGCCAAGGGGGTGCTGCACTCTTCACTTAGATGTAGAAAGTGTCCACGCAAGTGTAGGCATTCATCAATGAAGTCTGGTGACTCAAGATCTGTTGCGTAAACTGTGAGGGATAAGAATCCATTTTGTATGTAAAATGTCCTCCATCTTGTGCATATGTGGAAAATTACTGAGCAGCTGTGAGAATGTGGGGAGTTTTCTGTGTATAAGATAGTTACAAGGCCGAAGTAAGCAGCTCACTCGCTGTCTCGCTCCCCCTCATTCTCTCATGCTTCTTATCAGAGTTTGAGGCTCAGGAGGGTTAAGTTTTGTTTTCTCTTATTCTAGCAGCTTCAGGATTTACAGCTAAAGAATGTCAGCTCTGAGATAAGAAACTTTCAATTAGTAGAACCTTGTAAAGGCCCTTTTACACGGGCCGATGTGTCTCTCTGCCCGAGCGCCGATCAGCGATATCGGCGCTCGGGCAGGAGCCTTTAC